>CAUZXS010005065.1:12500-169534 GCA_963585895.1 Sepioteuthis lessoniana | reverse complement strand
GACCTTGAGTGGGGGAAGGTAGGGATTATATATGTCCCAAGCATATTTTGAGGTTTTATTTTTCCAATCACAAGGAGATGTGCAGTTCCGCTATTTTTTTTTCTATTTCATATAGACTGGGACAGTCAGTTATTTTGATAATGTGTTTATGTGACCCTCTCTTGATCACACCCAGTGCTCACACTATTACTGGCATAACAGTAGTTTTAAACTTCATTTTCTATTTCTAGATATTTGTTTTTACTTATTTGATAAGGCTCTTTTACTGATATGTTACTAGATATGTTAGCATTGGTGTATCAATTATTATTATAATTATTATTATTATCACTATTATTATTATTATTGTTGTTATTATTATTATTATTATTATTATTATTATTATTATTCCTTCAGAGTTTTTCATATCAGCGTTAGCTGATAGTCTTTCACTGTAGTTTGAGCGACAGCAAGTTTCCTCAAGTCTCCAGGACTTTTCTCAGTATTCTGGCCGTTCTCGATAACGTAGTAGTTTGGATGGTCTCCACTCGTCCTCTTCTTTCCAAGTCCTCCAGTCCCTTTAATAATCCTTTGGTGACTGTACCAAACGAACCAGTTATGAATGGTATAATTCTCACTTTTATGTTCCACTGTTTTTTTTCAATTCCCTAGCAAGGTCCATTATTATTATTATTGTTATTATTATTATTATTATTATTATTATTATTATTTCTGTTGTATTTTTCTTCAGTCTAGAGACCACTTGATTTTTTTTCTTCTTCGCTCCAAGGGTCTTCATAAAATTTTAATCAGTACATGCTTGCTGGCATTCGTCTTTTCGTTGAGAAGTTCTCTCCCTATCGATGCAATACAGTTGAGGGCATTTAGACGTTTTGACACGTGCCCGAGCCACGCGCAAATATGCGCCTACCTAGTCACTGTTAAGACACCCACGCACTTCGTATACAGAATTTGGTTATTAGTCATAGGTACGTTCAAGATTTCGCATACACATGCAGAGGCAAATACGCGTAGACTGTTACAAGTTTATCAAATTGCGTTTTCATATATCGACTTCAGATTCTACATCTAGTTGCTTTTGTCATAACCAGTGCATAAATAAATTCAAAGGATTATATAGATGTGAATTTGAATGTCACACACACATCCGCACACACACACTCACACATATATATATTGTCTGTGCTTGCTTCTAAAAGCAGTTCTCTTTAAGTTTAGTTAGATACGTTTCGTAGATAGCTTTTCAAGCATATATATATATATATATATATATATATATATATATATATAATTTAAAAATGAAGTGGTCCATAAAAGAAGCTGAGTTTAGATTTAAAGTTTTTCAGATTCATGAGTGGACTAATTCATTTTAAAACATTTATTTTACTCCAATTGGATGCACAACCATCTTATATATAAAATGCGCGCGCGTGTGTGTGTGTGTGTGTGTCACATACTGGGCATGACTCAAATTTTCGCCTGTACCTACAGTACCCTAGGTCTGATTTACTTAAATGGAAAGTCGTGTATATTTGAAAGGAAAGAAAAATTGGTTGAGATAACATATACATATATATATATATATATATATATATATATATATATATATCACATTTAAAAGAGAAAACGCTGCCAATTTATATATCTATCTATCAATCACTCTCTCTCTCTCTCTCTCTCTATATATATATATATATATATAGAACGTTTATCTTTTAAACATATTTGATATATATATATATATATATGCCATTGTCAATGACAGAGCACATATATCTAAATTAGGATGGCGCAGACAGAATGTCAACGGCGCTTCATAACTTGCTTTCTGACCTATCCGATAACATGGACTACCATATATATATATATATATATGTATATTTAGGCAGCATTTCTTCGTTAATGCAAATTTCATTAAACATAATAGACATTTTATGTCTACATATTTTCTTTTGGATCCGTTCGAATTCCCGTATTACTTTTATTGTATTCTGGGGGAATTGATTTATGTATTGTCCATAGTTGCATGTATCCCTAGTACTTTCTGCCCGACTTTGGGCCATCATCAGGGGAGGATCTACTACAAAAGTGATGTAACTTTTGTTTTAGCATATTACAACTGTGTAAGGGCGTCTTTGCCGTTGAAGGTTTTGGCGTTTGTTTTTGAATGTGATTCTATATTTAGTGCCAGTAGCTAAAGACATTTAAGTACATTAGCACTGGTTTGAAAATTAATTCTATTAAGTGTTGGCTGTAGGTTTCTGATATGTAATGCTTCGAGAATCTGAAGTTTTTGTTTATTATTTTGATGTTCTATATTGTTGTGTTGTCGGTGAGAATTTTTCGTAGCTGTGCCGTTGGGCATGAATGTTTTTTTAAATGCTGAGCTATTGAACTTGTGTCTGAAAGGTGCATTGTCAGTCTCCTCGACAGGGTAGTTGAGGTTAAACCAACATATATATTATTATTATCAGAGATACAATCTCCTAAAGGACATTTAAATTTATATATAACGTTGGTTTTTTGCAAAACTCCAATCGAGGGAGAGGAATTATTTCTAATGACTAGATTCGAGGTTTTAAACTTATTATAATATATAACGAGTTTTATTTTTTTATTAGGATCAGTGGAGAGTATGTTTTGTGAATCAATGTTTTCAAGATTTTTTCATCGGATTTGTAATTGTAGTGCATTTGGTTACGATAAAAAAGTTTGATATATGTTTGTTGGCTGGATGGAGTAGTACACTGTTCATTTTGTTGGTTAACATTTTTGATAATACGTTTAATTTGTTCATCAACAATATAGTTAGGAAACCCATTGTTGATGAGAGCCTGTTTTATGTTTTCTACCTCTTTATAAAATATTGTTTTGGAGGAGGAGATTAGTTTGGCACGGGATATTAGATTATGAATAATTGCTTTTTTATATCTGAAGGGGCATTCACTTTTAAAGTGGAGGGTACAGGAGTTGTTACTAGAGGGTTTTTTGTAAGTGGAGGTAGTGAAGTTATTATTGTTGTTAGCATCAATAAGAACATCTAAAAAGGAAATTTTATTGTTTTTATTTATTTCATGAGTAAAGTTAAGGACTGAATTGTTTTGGAAGGTGTCTTGTAGTATGTTGATTTCGTTAATATTGTTAGTAAGAATAAGGATGTCATCAACATATCTTAGGTATATTGGAGGTTTTTTTGTGCTATTAAAAATTCTATTTTCGAGTTCGGACATGTAGAAATTACTGAAAATTGGGCCTAGGACAGACCCCATAGATACGCCATCAGTCTGAACGTAAATATTTCCAAGATGGTCATAAAATGGAACTTCAGTAGTACATGTTAAGAGTAGTTTTCGAAGTATATTAGAGTTGATTTTAAGAGGAGGAAGAGATGGGTTATTATAAATATTATTTATAATAATATCAATTGTTTCATTAACAGGTACATTAGTACCTGTTATATATATATATATATATATATATTCATCCACGCGCGAAACAAAGTATAGTATCTGTAAAATGATCTTCATAGACTTATTATAGAAAAAAGTTTTCGGAAGCAACGATTGTTTAAAAATTGGAAAACCGATTTGTGAATTGAAAATAAATAATAAAAAAAATGAATGTCCACCGATCTGACTCAATTTTTTTTTTTGTTTTTTTTTGTTTTCGTGGATTTAATTTAAACTAAAATCTCTGACAAAAGAGAATCTTTTAAATCCAACACAATATATGAACCCAAACGCGTGTGGACGCTCTACACTGATAGTCCACATGTGTGATATCATCATATGACTAATTGCCACCAGCACCCCAAGCCGAGAGTTCACATTTCCTTCACCAGTCGATCCTGACCCCTAAAATCATCCCTCTCTCTTTCTCTGTCCCTCTCTAATTTCTCCTTGTCAGTTTCCTAAATTCCCTTTCCTCGTGTTCCATTTTGACTTTAATGATGCATTTTGTATTGTATTTATTTTGATGGTAAGAAAGCTTGTTCTTTTGTGGCAGTTTTATTTGCGATATCCTCAGGGCTCGGAAAAATTGTCGGTAAAAAATGTCTAAGAGCTCATGTTCTTTCTTCTCCGTCAACCCACCGTCATTGTTATTCACTCTCTCTCTCTCTCTCATGTGTGTGTGTGTGTGTGTGTGTGTGTGTGTGCGTTTTAATTGTAGGTACTTTTTTTTAGATTTTTGATGTTTTTTTTTATCTCTCGAAATAAATCTCTAAAACTGGCCGTGTGTCCGACCAGTCAAAGGTCACTTTAATTTTGTATTGTTTTCCTAAGTTTTTTTCTCGAAAATTTTGTGATTAAAATTGGGTTGCGCCCAAGGTTCTGAATTAAACTACTTAGAAAAAAAGACCAGAGGTACTGAAGTCAAATTTCATTATTTTAAAACTTTTTCGGTCACACTTAAATTTTATTATTTCTAAACATTTATAAAGAGAGAGACAGACAGAGTCATATATACGTATATATGTAATGAAAGTAATGAAAATCTGTTATATATGTATATATATATAAATGCACATTTCTATTTAACTGTAAACAAATACACACACGCACGTTTGTATATATATATATATATATATATATATATATATATATGATTGATATGTGTTCCGATATGCATTTTTATTTATTTCCTATGTGTTTATATGTGTATATATGGATGCACACATAATATATAAATATATATATATATATATATATATATATATATATATATAATATATTTTTATTTATTTCTTATGTGTTTATATATGGATATATGTATAAACGCATAATATATATATATATATATATATATATATATATAATGTAAATACATATACTGTCATGTAAATATATAAACACTGTTTTTGTATGCTTCCCTACACACACACACACACACACACACACACACACACACACACACACATATATATATATATATATATATATACTCGCAGTCATAATTTCAAATATATGTATCTACATTTATATACTTGTAGATAGACACATACGTTTGTTCATATGTATTTACATATTATATATATATAATATATATATATATATATATACCCACTCGATCTGACGACTATTCACCCATGAAACTAGGATATCTGTATATTAGTGTTTATATATATATATACACCAGTGCGTATAAAAGAATTATCATTTATTTCATATATGAAGATGTATTTACGTGTGTGCATATATATATATATATATATATATATATATATAAAAGAGTGAAAAACAGATATATATATATATATATATATATATATATATATATATATATATATATACACACACACACGCCCAAGTAAATATTAATCTTTTCTTATTTCTGTACAACATACAGTGGTAATGAAAAAGTAAATATCACTCATTAAATATAGTAAAATGTAACAGTCAGCGAAAGACCCTATTGACCTTACTTTTAGTTGTTAATGTCCTGTAAGATAAGGGGTGCCCATGAGTCCCCTCGGGAAAAAATAGTCGTTAAATACCTGGCCGATCAAGAAACTATGCGCTTTTATTTGTCTTCTTATGAATTTTTGTTATGTGTATTTTAAAAAAAAAAACATTTTTATTTCGTAACATGATAAAAATTATGATCTTAAAGTATTTTGTAAAAAAGTAATATGCAGCGCTCTTTCAAAAAGAATTTTCAGATTTCATGAATTTTTGTTCATTTTATTCATTTAAAAAATGTAACGTTTTAATGATTTAATTTGGTACATGTGCGATTTTAGAAAAAAACTCAAATTATTTTTTGACATTCATTAAATTACCTTCATTATTGAAATATAATTCTTAATTATCTATCCATAATCTTTAAGTTTGTATGCTTCCGAAACAATTTTGTGGTTTGTCATAAAACACGTATTTTAACATATTTCCATCTCAGAGTTTTAGGTAATGAAAGTAATAGAAACGGACTATATATATATATATATAAAACACTCGTATTTTAACATATTTCCATCTCAGAGTTTTAGGCAATAAATGTCATAGAAACTGACTTTTATATATATATATATATATATATATATATATATATATAAACATTGGCGTTATGGTTTGAGTGTTCGCCAATGGTCCGGGAGACCTGGGTTCAATCCCAGGTCGCGTCATACCAAAGACTTTAAAAATGGTACTTGATGCCTCCTTGCTTAACACTCACCATTATAAGGTACGCATGATGGGTAAAGTGGGTCAATCCAGGGTAAGGGAGCCTTTTGGGTCACCCTCGACTACAATCGGTTACTTTACTTTATATATATGTGTGTGTGTGTGTTGTAAATATATATAAATTAAGCCCAATATATAAAAGAGAGAGAGAGTGAGTGATTTGTGTAAGTCGACATTCATTTATGGAATTGGTTTTTCAAGTCGAATCTTGATCTGGGTTCATCCCAATGTTGATTTTCAACATTTGGGAACTATTATTGATGTTCTAGTCAACATCGACTTTACACTATTAATTAGATTTTCAGAATTCGACCTATACACGAGTATGCATGTATTTGTGTGGATGTATATATGCATGTAATGGTGTGTGCACATATATATACATATATATATATATATATATATATATATACATATTGGCATCTCGCCGTTGTTTTGAATCTAGCCATGTAAATTAATTATTACTTCGCGAGGAATCCCTATGGCGTTGTGGCTAACGAACTAGAATGGTGATATTGATGTAAGCGAGTTCGAACCCAGTGATGGACTAATATTCACTTTCAGACTAATACCTTTGGGAAAGTTAAGAACCCCCTGCAATCCTCACTCACGCCTAAGGATTTAATAGTTCTACTAATCTTCAACCCGGAGGGCTTGGGTATTAAATAACAAACGAAGGCTCATGTGCCATTAAACGAAGAAATCTAACCAATTATGATTGAAAAATTGGTTTAATCCCCACTGTCTCATAATTTTGGATATACACCCTAAATATTCATTCATACATTTACACGTACATGCAGAGAGAGTGAGGAAAAGAGAGTTTATAAATATGTACACCAGTGTATACGCGTGTCTTTGTGAGTACGTTTAATCCTCCATTTTATTAATTTACATATTTGTGATTCTCAAACTGTGTGCCACGGGCCCATGCTGTATTTCAAAGATCTCCTAGGTGTGCCACGTACATGACTTCCAAACGCGCAAAGATATTAAATAAAATCGTATATTCTAATCATGCACTGATATATACAAACGTATCGTCATGTTATGACGATAGACAATATTTTAAGAGAGTAAAGAGTTTAGCGCGCGCTGCTAGTCAGATAACTTATTTCCATGATGCATCGCACAGGTCGGTTAAAATGAGTGTGTGTGCACAACATTTTTCTGGGTACGTGTCTGACAGGGTGCGCCCTTGATTGTCTGAGTGCTCTCTTTTGAAAAGGTTTACAATTAATAGCGTGCGAATTTGTTTGAAGATGGGAAACCCGAGTCCTGGCAGCTTTGGGACGATTGTGTGGATCTATATAGTGACAGAAAAACAAGACGAGATGACCCTACACACACACACACACACACATACATAAACACATAAAAAACACGATGCATAAGGTTTGTATATTTCATCGTAAATACAAATTCTTATCATTTCTTATGATTTAAGAAAACGTTATCCAAAAAAAAAAAAAAAATTCAAGTTATTATTTTTGTGACATTTTTTAAGAAACAAAGTAAAAAAAAATAAATAAATAAAATATAATAAATCAGATAAAATATGAAATAATTTTTTTATTGCAAATTTTCTGTAAAATAAAATCTTTCTTCCTTTCTTAAAAAATAGCAATTTTTTTTTATTCTTAACAATTTTATGCGTAAAATACTTTTATAAAACGGAAAACTTATTAAATTAAAATGGGAAAAATACCTTTTTTTTTAATCTTATTAAAAAAATAAAATTTTCATTTAAAAAAAAAAGGTTGCTGCAGTAAACCATTTAAATCAACGTCTGTTGAAATTTTTTTGTCATTATTCTATTCACTTCCCTCGACTTTTTGTTAATTTTTTTTTTTTTTTTTTTTTTAGAGTGGGTTTTTAAATTACAAAAAAATAATCCAAGTTTTATTTTAACCACTTAGGTTACACGGCATAATCTTATGAACAGGTATTTTATTATATTCCTCCACCTCACCAGTCAAGTATAATATGAAAAGTCTTAAATATAAAATAACAAGCTCTTGTATATTTTAACAGTATCCACACGCACTCGGATAGGGGTGGATGCAGGGTGTGAGACTGTGAAAATAAAAAAGATGAGGTGAAACTGATCTAATTAAAACACAAACAAAGAAAAAACATCAAAAAAGAGAACCTATTAAAATAGCTACGTTTTATGAGAATGTTTACAATCTCACATAGACATCTTAGGGTGGATCAATTAGTCTGTAGCGAAAGAACGTTATTTGTAGAATATTAGTCTTAGACTTTAGTTAATGTTATTCAAACGAATGTAAGTAAAAGTAAAGTTGGCGACTTTAGTCGAGGGCTACCCGAAGGCTCCCTTTTCAATAGCTACTTCACCGAGGTGTAGGGAAGGGTGCTACTCCTTTCCCTGGATTGCTCCACTTTACCCTCGATACATACCTTATATTGCTGAGTGTTAAGCAAGGAGGTATCAGATACCATTTTTAGAGTCTTTGGTATAACGCGACCTGAGATTGAACCCAGGTCTCCCGGACCATTGACGAACACTCTACCCACAGGACCAATTCAGTCTTCTTGATGAATAGAGAAGAATTATCTAAAGTGCGTGAAGAGACGATAAATGCTTTTTGTCCATAATAACACTACGGATTTACCGACATAACACACACACACACACACATATATATATATATATATATATATATATATATATATATATATATATATATGTGTGTGTGTGTGTGTGTGTGTGTGTGTAAGACGTTCTCCCTTAATTATTTTATTAATGACAACATGAGATTTCTTGGAAATAAATGTCAGAATTTGAATATCTTGAAAACTTATATATATATTCAAGTTTTCAACATTTTCATATATATATATATATATATATATAATTTTCTGTACAGCTAACTATATATTTTTGTATAGTGTTATACACACACACACACACACACACACACACATATATATATATATATATATATATATATATATATATACACACTCATACACACACACGTTATATATGTGTGTGTGTACAGCATATCATACGTATATCAATCCAAATAAAAATACAGATGTATATGCACGTGTCTCTCTTTAGATATATATATATATATATATAATTCGGTTGATGTAAAAAAATCCCTGATTGTGCAATTTGCAAATTCTACAATTTTCTGAAAAAAGGAAAAGACGAAAAACACACGTGCTACTTGAAAATAATCAAACGGCACGTATGTCTAGTCAAAAGGGAATACACTGACAGACTTACCTAAGCTAGAATGTAATAATGTTCTCAATACACGAGATAGAGCTAATATTATGAAAATAATTCCTACATGGTCAGGAGCGAGTCACCAAACGACTCCTCGGGACTGCTCTGGCGAAGTGGGTCAGGATTAAATACATTTTATTGATTAAAAAGACCCCTCACCTATATAAAAATTCGCATATTAAAAAGAAAAATTATTCTAGAAACCGAAAAAAATTTCCTTTTTATGTTTTTCCTTTCTTTCCTTTCTCTTCCTCTTTATTTCCTTTTCTCCATTTTTTTCTACGTTAAACAATTTTTATCAATCCTTTTATCCACTGATTAATAAATTTTCCCTATGTCTGCAAATATTAAATTCTTCAAATCTCTGGTTAAGTAATTCCTTTGGTTTATTATGTGTAGCTAGGGTTAATTTTTTTCCATACATTGTTTACAATATCTATATCCTCCGCCCCTTATATTTACATCTTTTCACGATTTCCCATTTCAGTATAGGATCCATTTTAAATTTGTTTTTGACTTCCTATACGTAATTGAACAAACTAGTTTTATGTCTACATATTTCATGTGTGAAGCTACTTTTATGATTGTAATATTTTTGCTTGAAAGGGCCTTGCGTTGAACCCACATCCACTTTTTTATCATTCCTATTATTACGGTTAATGCTCGGGTTGAGTATTTCAGCCTTATACACTACACACTCAATTTGACATCTTCCCTTGAGGGGACAGTTTTCTTTCTTAATGCAGTTACAATTTAAGGGTTCAGTATTTTTATTTCTCTTAAGCTTTTTTTAGTTGTCTCTACTAATTCATGTGGAAATTTTAGGTATACAGCAGTAACTTAATTTCACGGTGTTTTTTTATTAAATACTTTTGATAAATTACTCGTCTTAGGAAAAGATTTTCCTAATATTTTAAAAGATTCTCGGGGGTGTCCTCGTGGTGTAATGGTTAAAGTGATGGACTGCGGAATCGTAGTAAGTGAGTTCGTACTCCAGTCGCGCCATTACGTTCACTTTCGGGCAAATACCCTTGGGAAAGGCATGAACGCCCTTATCCTCCCAGCTATGGGTTAGATAGTACCATTACTGTTCTTCTAGAATAGCTTTGGCATTAAATAACCTACAAAGGTTGATATGCCATTAAACGAAGAAACCCAACCTAAAAAATTCTCATCCTATTTTTGTGTCTACAGCCATATTATATGGAGGTGTGAACCATAAGATTTTCCCTTCCTATTATTACGACTGAAGAGCCGTTTGGAGAAACCTAGGTAGACTCTCTCTAGGACATGTAGGAATTATTTTCATATATATATATATAAAATAAACTTGTACGTACACAAATACAGTAAAGATACAAAAGGATTTTCTTCATATTAGTCTCGGCAATAGTACCCCCACGCGCATGCCGAACATGAATGATATCGTATGTGCACGCATGTTATTTGATTATATCAAAGATATTCTTACAAGACTAATATACACAAAAATACATATCCCCGTGGTGTAATGGTTAAAGTGATGGTCTGCGAAATCGTAGCACACGAGTTCGAACTCTAGTCGCGCTATTACGTTCACTTTCGGACAAATACCCTTGGGAAAGGTATGAACCCCCTTATCTTCCCAGCTATGGGTTAAATAGCACCAAGAGAATAGCTTTGGCATTAAATAACCCACGAAGGTTGATATGCCATTAAACAAAGAAACCAACAAAAGTACATAGTTTCGCTTTTGTAAATATAAATTTGTGCATCAATGTACGTTTGTTTACAAGAATGCAAATATATATATAAGTAAAGTTAGCGACCTTAGTCAAGGGTGATGTGAAGGCTCCCCTTTTCAATAGCTACAACACGGAGGTGTTGGGGAGGGCGCTACTCCTTCTCTGGATTGCTCTACTTTACCCTTGATCCTTACCTTATAATGCTGAGTGTTAAGCAAGGCGGCATCAAGTACCATTTTTTTAGTCTTTATATTTTTATACGCACACACACACACACACACGAACAGTGATGGACAGATCGATAAAAAGATATGAGCAGCGATGAATATATATATATATATATATATTCATCGCTGTTCTTATCTTTTTATCCATCTGTCCATATATACATATATATATATATATAGAGAGAGAGAGAGAGAGAGAATTAATGTAAATGAATAAATAAAATAAAATGTTAGATAGAAAATTGTGAAAAAGAATATCGTATATACGTACTACTCATAAAAAGTGTAATTGATTAATAGGTTCTAAATAGTTTTGAAATTTTAAAATAATTTAAAATAAATTAATTCTTTGTTTAATTTAATATAATTATTACTGTATCATTACGTAAAGTATTGATTAAAATTTAAATCTAATTTAATATGAAATCTGTAATTTAGGTCCAAATATAATTAAAAAATAAAAAAATGTTTTTTAAATAAATTTACTAAATTTCTAACCGAAATTAAAATATAAAAACGGAAGTGGGCTAAATGATGAGATAACTCTTCACCCCTCTTCTATCCCCTCCCACCTTTTTCTGTGTCTATTCTAGTTTTTTTATCTATAAGATCTGAAGAAGTCCTGTTAAATTTTTTTCGTGTTATTGAAAATTTCAAAAATGCGTAACAGGATGGAAATAAATTTATAATCCTTTGTGAACGGTTTTGTTGTTTTTCTTAAAGTATATATATATATATATATAAGCATAGATAGATAGATAGATAGATATGAACATTGATGGATTGATAAATGCGGAGAAAATAGTTGTCGGGTTGTATTTAGATCGAATAAACGATAGCTATTTGTATATGTATCAATCCGGTTTGAAGGACGCAAGATAAAAGACTTGCGTAATACAGTTTATAATAATTAAAAAAAAAAAGGAAAATCCTCTTTGGCCTAAAAGATTTGTATTAGCAATAATTTATTTCAAATTTAGCCATCTTCCCAATTTCCTATATATATATACCAGCCAACTAAATACTCAGTGGCGCGCAAGTGTATCGTTTGCCATTCAGAGCAAGCTGTCAACAGCGTGCGTGTGTGTCTTTGCAAGGGGCGGAGGATGCTCAAGTATTGAATAACCAGAGGCCAAATACAGCCAGAGACAAAAGGGTACTCAATCAAAGGCGCGAACACACGTACAAACAGGGGTAAAAAAAATTGTGTCTGGATGAATCACCTGCTTATATATTCGAAAAAGAAAGATAATAATTCAAGCAATACTTGAAACCATTTAACTAGGTGCAAACAAATGATTGATATAAAATAGAATTATTTTTATTAGATAACAGTACTCGAAACATATAACTGTATACGAACAAATGATTAATATTAAATACAATTCTTAAAGCTCGATTGAAATACTCGAAAACATTCGTCAGCAAACAAACAGGTTCCAACTCGTTAAATATAATCGTACCAACAAACTAACTTAGAGGGAGGTGTCCTCGTGGTGTAATGGTAAAAGCAATGGACTGCGGAATCGTAGTAAGTGAGTTCGTACTCCAGTCGCGCTATTATGTTCACTTTCGGGCAAATACCCTTGGGAAAGGTATGAATCCCCTTATCCTCCCAGCTATGGGTTAAATAGTACCACTACATTTCTTCCGGGAGAATGGCTTTGGCATTAAATAACCAACAAAGGTTGATATGCCATTAAAAAAAGAAACCAAACTCACTTACAAATTATATATATATATATTTATATATAGGAGTTGGCATTCAATAACCGAATGACTAAACCAAACCATTTTAATTGCCCAGTCGGCTGGGGCTGTAGAATACACCGACTGCACCTCTATAGAGGGGTAAGACCCCCACCAACGAGTATACTAGGATATGACATTAAACAATCTGATGGCGAGGTTCCAGTGATGCTGGAGCTCTGGGGAATGCTAAGTACTCCTTCATTGCCATCCCTCCCTGGTCCACTCTGACCCGGAGTGGTAGCACCTGATAGGGCCCTATCTATGGGTTAGATAAAACTAAACTGTGTACTTATGCTAAACTGAATTATTTGAAAAAAAAAAACAGTTTGACTAACTTAAATAGCTTGAATTAGAAATGTTTTTTGTTACAATTAAACTGTGAACTCATGCTAAACTGAATTGTTTGGAATAGAACTGATTTTTGTATAAAAATGGATTTGGCGTTGAATAACCAACAAAGGTTGATATACCATAAAACCCAACCAACCATCTTTAAATTAGTAGTAGTCAGGCAGCTATAAAATATCTGCAAATTAAAGTATACATTTAAAAATAAGTTTTAAAAAATAAATCAGGATACCAGAACCCACCTTGCGATGCAATTAAACTGATAATAATGACAGTAAAACTTTTTGATTAGATGACGAGTTGTCTGAATGCAAAGACTTTTTTCCGCACGAATCAAGGATATACAATGACACTGTTAACGATAGCAACAGTTCAGCAACAAAGTGCTATTTTTTTTTACTGAATCACCACTATTGGCTATTCTTTTTTCCAGCAACGTGTATATTTTTTATCCAACCACTACACAGGGAGGGTTTGACATAAGATAAATTTTTAAACGGGATTCTGTTTGAATTAAGTTTTCCTTCTCCTAGCCAGGTTCCCTAACCGATAAGAAATTACGACTTCTATTCTATGAAAGCTAAATGGTTTTCAGTATTAATAGCTGAAATTTCTTATTTTTTGATTTTTATTCGGGGGTACGTTTTCTTAGAGATATTTACCCAGCCAATTCACCACGAACAGGGTATGACACAAGGTAAATTTTTATGTGAAATTCAGCTGGTTTGAATACAAGGATTTTCCTTCTCTAGAATTCAGTTTTGTTTCTACTAGACTGGCTGCATTAACCAAGGGTAAAAAACCCAGTTTGCATTATTTTCCTGAACCCCCGAACCGCGAGAAATTTGTCTAACTATAATGTTCCTTGTGTAACCCAAGTACGTTTTACGGGGTGTAATTACAAGGGCTGCAGCCATTTGGGGTTGAATTCAGATGTATCATTCAAGGTTTAAGATCTGCTCTAGCCTTCCGTTTTATTTCTTGTGAAAAGAAGAAAAAAATTATTTATGCCTTTCTCTGGAGCATTTGTGTAAAATTAACACATACTGTCATACCGATTCCATATTTCGGGCCGTCAACCGTTGACGACAAAGAAATATGTAAATTCCTATGAACGCTCATTATTTGTGTGTGTATTTACCCAACCCGTCCGATTGATTTTTAAGCTTGTTCCTTCTCCTTGACTCGTTGCTTAACCAAGGGTAAAGAACCCAGTCTGCATACTATTTATATTTAACTAGGGAGGGAATGTTAGATTCCTACCTTTCCCATTTCCTCTGAAGATAACCGTTACACTAAGCGTGCCTTGCGAGAGAGAAAGTAGTTGAGCGGCAGTCTGGCAAAATAGCGTTTAACACGAAAGCAGTAATGCATTGTTCATGTGAAAAAGAAAAAAACTGTACCTGTTGATATTTAATCGATGGTTGCTGAACGTTTATGCAGATCAAACTTGGAATGTGGGGCTCAGTAAGCCAGTAGATAATACCTTTCTGCTGTGGTGAATGTGATGTCACTGACCAAGCCATGTTCACAAGAGTCGCCAGAGGAAGAAAAGTGCGAAATTTCGATCTGTCAGTTCAGACAACAGGGGCTGAAGAACACGCCGACTGCAATTCTGCAGAGGGGTAAGATCCCCTCCTCACCAACGAGTGTCTTGTTAATGACATGAACCCATACGAAGATTGAAGCTCCAGTCTTGGAGCTCTGGGGAATGTAGAATACCCATTCATTGTCATTGCTTCCCGTTTCAATTTGACTTGGAGTGGTGGTACCTTATAGCGTTCCATCTATGAGTCATAGAGAACTGTTTAACCATTTATCTGTGTGCAAACAAATAACTAAGGTTAAATTGAATTGTTAGCATTACATAGCAATACCAATTAACTGTGTGCAAACAAATGATTAATGTTTAAAACCGTTTAAGTGTATGCGAACATTGGTATTACATAGCAATACTTGAAAACATTTCCCTGTGCAAATGACTGAATGATGTTGAAAATAAATTATTACTGTTTGATAGAAATACTTGAAACCATCTTCGTACAAACAAATTAGCTCTTCCTATTGAAAAATAAAATAAACTACAAACTATTCACTGAGAAATCATATATGTATAACCAATGAGGTGTGTGCAAGCAAATGACTGATATCAAATTTAATTATTAGTGTTTGATAGAAATACTTCTAACTATTTAACTACGTGCAAATAAATGAGATCTGGCTAGTTTAAAAATTTTATCGACCAAACATGCCTTTATAAATCGTATATATTTGATATATATATATAACTGGATTTGGTATTACATAATCTACAAGTATTGATATGCCATAAAATCCAACCAACCGAACCTTGATCTGCATGAATCAGACTGGACGAAGTTCTCATCAACGTTTCGCAAGAATTAGTCGATTCCGGATTTTACAAACACGTAATTTCTGAAGGATGAGAAATTACCTCAGCAGACGATTTCCTCTTAGAGGAAAGTTTGTTTTTTTAAGTCGCAGAAATCGTAATTTATAATAAAGATTAACAGAAAAAAAAATTGCAATTAGGGGAAAATTTGGTATGGACCCCCACATATGGCCGAACAAAAGCCAGATGACCAGCTCGAACATGCATACAGCAGTTCTGTGAGGATACGGAATGTAGCCCTGAAGACCTGCCAGAGGCAATGAACGATAGGGAGAAGTGGCGAGAGAGGGTTAGGGATATCCGTGCTGGCGGCATGACATGATGATGATGACTGATTCCGCAGTTACAGAATTAAAGGAATGGTTATCTTCTGGTTGATACCAAATACACAGATACTTGCAGAATTAATGCCAATCCCAAAGACTCTTTGCGGAGTATAGTGCCAGAGATAGTGTAACGGTGTCCGTAACAAACAGTTTCAGGTAACATATAATTTGTAAACAGAGCTTGAACTAACTTAATATAAATAATTCAAACAGTTATATTTTCAAGTATTCCTATCTAATATCAATATTGTCAAGTTGACTGGGGCAGCAGAATACTCTCCAGTTGTATGGTGTCAACTCTTTGTTACTATTACTCCCAGATCTACTCACATTCGGAGAGGTAGTTGTACATATCAGACTGTTATCTATGGACAAATTAGTTTGAAACCTATTTACCTTAAATAAGAATAATAAGTAAAGTTGGCGTCTATAGTCGAGGGTGACCAAAAGGCTCTCTTTTCAGTAGCTACTACATCGAGGTGTAAGGAAGGGCGCTACTTCTTTCGCTGGATTGCTTCCCTTTACCCCTAATCCCTACATTATAATGCCGAGTGTTAAGCAAGGAGGAATCAAGTACCATTTTTAAGTCTTTTGTATGACTTGACCTGGAATTGAACCCCCGTCTCCCGGACCATTGGCGAACACTCTAACCGCTAGGCCAATGTATCGGTAAGAATAGTAGAAACCTTAAAACAGTGTGAAAATTATTTGTATTTGATTAGAATACTTTAAAACATTTAACAAGATGAAAGCAAATTATTATTACTGTTCCTTGCAAGTTTTTCCCACCTCCATTATGGACCTGTTGGCTTGGGCTGTAGAATACGCCGACTGCATCTCTGCAGAGTGGTAAGACTCCCCCAACGATTGTCCTAAACCATCTGATGGCGAGGCTCCAGTAATGCAGGAGCTTATGGGAATGCGGAGTATCCCGTCATTTCCATCGGTCCCAGGTCCACTCTGACCCAGAGTGGTAGCACCTGACAGGGTTCCATCAATGGGTCAAATAGAAATAAAGTGTGTACTTATGCGAAACTGAATTGTTTAAAATCGAACTCTTTTGACATTTAAACCACGTACTTATGCTAAACTGAATAATTTGAAATGGGCCTGTTTTTGTATGCTCAAGTGAATTATTTGAAATAGAACTGTTTTTGACATTTAATTGTGTGTAAACAAAAAAAATTATTTATACTAAACTGAATTGTTTTAATTAGAACTGTTTAATTAACTGAATAGTTGAAAATAGAATTGTTTTTGACAATTAAACTGTTTCATTGAGCTTAACTGAATTATTTGAAATAGAACTGTTAATTTGTATAAAAGTAGATTTGGCATTAGTTGATATGCCATAAAACCCAAAGAAGCAAACTAATATTAAAATTTTTAAACGTATCTCTTCAACCCATTGATAAAATCATAACAGGTTCTTCCTCTTCGGATTTTAGGGGGGTTCATGTCCCCCTAAAGCTGTAAAAAAATACTTGTGTACTTTTTCCACATTTTTAGGAAATAAAACGTTCTACCTCTTCAGGTTTACATGAACCTAGATCTAATAGAAACGAAGGGTGATTCCATACAACTCAAAGCTTCGAAACTGGAGTCTCACAACTGGATGCAATTCAGTATCATATTCAGGGCCCTGGATTCATTTATCTATTTTGTTTGCGCAGAGGAAATCTGAAGAGAGAAGCTAAACCTCTATTAATAGCAGCACAATATAATGCCATAGGGACTGGTAATATCAAACCATGATACGCATGAGAATAAGAAGTGTCGATTGATAATTAAATCTAACCAACTGGTATAAAAGATCTACAAGTGCAGAGATGGTTGGGTGGGAGAGATAACCCACTGGGAATTATGCAAGAGTCTAAAATTTGATCCTACTGACGGAATCTTTCCAAAAAATGAGACACATAAAATTCTCTGGGACTCTGAGACAGAAACGGATTACGCAATAAAAGGCATAAGTTTATACCCCGTCTTAATTAACTGTGTGCAAACAAATGATTAATACTAAATAATACTAGAAAAGAACACATCTAGTGGATTGTGTCATTTCTACGGACCACTGAGTCAAAATAAAAGTAAGTGAAAAGATTAAAATATATCAGGATCTTGCCAGAGAATTGAAATAGCTGAGTAACATGAAGGAGACAGTGATACTAATTGTTCTTTGGGGTTCTTGAAATGATCCCCAAAGGCCTAGAAAAGATACTGAAGGGACGAAAGGTCAAAGGAAAAACAAAGACCATTTATATCACGGCACTGTCAAAGAATAGAGTCCCGAGTCCCGATGAACTGAAGAGACTTGCTGTCACTCAGACTTCAGTAAAAAAAAAGCCTCATTAAAATCGGTGTTAAAAACTCACTGGGAATAAAATAATCATAATCATGAAAATTATCTGGAATTTTTAGATCAAAATGGATCACTCAATCCAGGTCAGAAAACTTAACCAATCTTAACAATAAAAAAAAAAAATTGTAGACACATGGACACTTTGCCGTTCAAAAAAAAATCACAGAATGAAAGCAAAGTGAAGTGAAAACTCGATGAAGAACAGAGAGTTAAAAAAAAAAAAGTTCCGGAACACGAAACTAACAAAGAAAGAGTTGGGGCCCTTAAAACACCCCTCAATAACCCTAAAAAGATTTATGAACTGAATACTTGAGGGGAAACTGAAACTTCAGCATTGTCATCATCATCATCATCATGTCATACCGCCAGCACGGATATCCCTGACCCTCTCTCGCCACTTCACCCTATCGTTCTTCGCTTCTAGCAGGTCTTCCGGGCTACATCCCGTATCCTCACAGAGCTGCTGTATGTATGTTCGAGCTGGTCGTCCGGCTTAAAAGACGAGGAAAAGATGATCAAATAAAATCTACGGGATTGCTGAGGTCTGCGAAAACACAAAGAAGAAAGAGAAAGAAAAAGTAAAATAGAGAAAGAAAGAAAAGATTAGGATGGAGTATGAAAGAAAGAAAGAAGTTTACGGTCTCGTCAGGCTAATGTACAAGTTCCGAGCAGATAACCGAAGTTAAGAGGAGAGGAGTCTGTTCAGTGTTTAAGTGGGTGACCTTTTGATAACAGTAGATAGAGAAAAAAGAAAAACCTGTAGCTTCTTTGCAAGACTAAGCAATTCTTAGAAAAACAAGAAGTTGAATGAAAAAGACGAAGAAAATGATAAAGAATACTGACGGGAAGAAGAAGAAGAAGAAGAAGAGGAAACAAAGAGGGTAAATAAATAAGTCAAAAGAAAAAAATGAGTCGAAGAAAGGGTTAGACGAAGAGAGAGAAAGAAGAAGAGCATGGACAGAATTTAAAAAAAAATAAGTCGAAAAGAGAAAGAAAGAGATAAAAAAATATAGAAAAGAAACGAAAGAAAGAAAGAAAGAAAAATAAAGAAAAAAAGACAGAAGGAAAAGAGTAAGACAAAAATAGTTCAAGAAAGAAAGACTAAAAAGAAAAAAACAAGAATTAAGAGAGGAATGAAGGAGAAATGAAAGAAAGACAAATAAGTGAAAGAAAAACGAAGAAAAAAGAAATAGAAATGAACGATAAAGAAGTGGGAGAGTGGAAAAGAGAAAAGAAAGAAAGAAGACTAAGAAAAACAAGAAGAAATAAGAGAGGGTTAGAAATGAAGGAAAGAAAGTAGGGAAAAAAAAAGAATATGAAGGAAAAAAAGAATATGAAAGAAAAACTATTACAAGGGATAGAAGCAAAAAGAAATAGGAAATATTAAACGAGGAAAGAAAGAAGACGAAGACGAACAAGTAGAACAAAGAAATGAATGAATGAAGATAAAAAAAAAATGGAGGACGTTGGAAAAGAGGAAAGAAAGACAGCTAAGATATTGGAAGAAAGAAATGAAAACAACGTACTTTAACACGCATAATAAAATAGTACCTAAATGTTCTATCAACCTGAACTTTATTCTAGACGCCCGTCAACAAAGAGAGGAGAGAAAATTTGAAAGATAGAAAGGGTATGAAAATATATATGTAAGTATAAAAAAAATGGCTGAGTTTCCGAACTTAAAAATCAAATTCGACAATGGCATATATAAGTACAACTTACATATTAAGTAGTGCAGAAGGAAGAAGGAGAACAGAAATAAAAATAAAAAATACGACGAAAAAAATTGAATTCAATGAATCAAATACAACATTGGTCTTCCAGTGTATTTATTCATTTATTTACTTACTGGGTTGTTAGAACTTGCTTCACCGTCACCATCCACCCACCACTACGAAGCGAACAACAACTCCATAAATATCGAAGCAGTTAGAAAAAAAAACATAGTGTGTAAATGCAATGCAAAATGTCTATCTCTCGATGTCTGGTGGGGGAAAAACAAAGATGGCTTCTTTCCAATATTCAAGGGTAAAAAAAAAGGATTGGTAAAAAATCCCATACAAAGATAGATAGACACACTAAAATATATATGTGCATGCAAGCACGAAGACACACACACACACACACACACACAGACATATATATATATATATATATATATATATACGGATATCACATTATATATATATATATATATATATTTATGAAACCTGATATCCCCGAGTTGTCCGCATTTTTTTTTAGATATTTTATATTCATTTTTCCCCTCTTCTCCCTCCTCACTAAATAATGTGGTTTTCACACACACATACACTCATATATACGGACGTCTCATGTGGTATCATTGTTAGCAAACTCGACTAGTAAACAATTAGGAGCGAGTTCAAGTCTGACTGGATGTCTCGTAACTTTGTTTTTGTGGCATATCTCATCAAGCTCAGTGAATAACGACCACACATAGACGAACTAATTTAGTTTGACCTATGTATAGAAATCTGCACAAAATAGACATGTACACATGAACCCACGCGTGCACCTCGGAGTTCGAGTCTCATCGGGTGCCCAATTTCTTTCGGCCTTGTGCCACATCGAAGCAAAGAGCTTCGTAAATTGCTACACAAGCACGCACTCAAAAGTACACTTCGTTCTACGCGCGTGCATATTCACAAAAGTTATTTTTACCGAGAAGTTTTATTTTTTAAGACCAGTTTAATTTAAAGATGGAAGATAATTAAAACTTGGAATTGAGGAATTTAAATGTGCATAAGAAATAATGGAAAGGTGGTGCGAGCGTTTTTGAAGATCAACAATTTTATAAACTCCTCCGATTCATATTTTTCTCTTTGATCTTGAAAATGACCAAAGCTATAATCAAAAACACTTTTCATATGTAAGTTAGCGACCATAGTCGAGGGTGACCCGAAGGCTCCCTTTTCGATAGCTACTACACCAAGGTGTAGGGGAGGGCGCTACTCCATTCCCTGGATTGCTCCACTTTACCCTTGAACCGTACCTTATAATGCTGAGTGTTAAGCAAGGTGGTATCAAGTTCCATTTTTAAAGTCTTTGGTATGACTCGACCTGGGATTGAACCCAGGTCTCCCGGGCCATTGGCAAACACTCTAACCGCTGGGACAACTATAATGTTGTTGTTTTTTTTTTATATCCTGGGATGCGTTCTGTTGCATACAAACAAGAAAAGTTTAATAAATTTGAATTTTAAAAAACCTTGTTCAGTCAACGTCTCTCTCTCTCTCTCTCTATATATATATATATATATATATCAGCCCATTTGCGTAATGCTTAAAGTTTTTTCATAATTGTCAAGGAGACCGGGGTTCAATCCCAGGTTGAGTCATAACAAAGACTTAAAAAATGGTACTTGATGCCTCCTTGCTTAACACTCAGCGTTATAAGGTACGGATCAAGGGTAGAGATGAGTAATACAGGGAAAAAAAAAGCACCATCGGGGTAATAGCAATTTAAAAGGGAGCCTTCGGGTCGCCCTCGACTACGTTCGGCCAACTTACATATATATATATATATATATATATATATGATTTAAAGTTTGCATTGTCGACGGATTGCTGTACAATTTCGAATAATCTGACGAACAGGAAAATAAGAAACAATTATTTTAAGAATTTGTATTACACACACACACACATATATATATGCGAATTATTTAATAAAGTTTAACTATATAATGTTAGATCTGAGTATGTGTCAGAGAAGTATTTGTTTAAGAGCTCTGACAAAGAAAAATATTTGTGATATCATTAAGCAACAATATATATATATATATATATATATATATATATATATATATAACAGACATTTTGGTTGATCTTGGTGTATGAAAACTCAAGATACTGACTGCTCGACTGTTTACACAAGTGATTTGTTTATAATGGTGAAGGTTTGTGCAGAACCACCCACCTATTTTGGACGAGCAGATGACTAAATTCAGGTTTCTTCCTTCTCCTCGGCCAGTTGCCCTACGACAGGTAGAGAGCTCTGCCTTACTATTTCACTGATAGATGAGAGAAGATATGGATTCATATCTTAACCAAAGCTATGGTTTGAACTGGACTCATCAAGTTCAAAATTTACTTCTTTACAGGAAAATATGAACGAAACCTGTTCCTAACTCATAAAAGGAAGCGGGAAAGTGGCTTATTAGTCTCTTAGCAATAAAACTTAGCCAAATTTTGTACCGTATCGGTAACTGAACTCTCTGATATAGCTGAATATTTCACAACGGGTCTTCTTTTTTCTGTTCGAGTTCAGATAAAAGAAAAAATATCACACCTTCGAAGCTGATTTTCAAGACAAGCAAATGTCCCTATTTGAAAAACTGGCAAGACACAATCTTATCCTGATATCGACTCTTTTTATCCAATATCGCACTCACCTAAGCTTATCCTGAAGGGGTTCATGAAACTAGAAACACGAATAAAATCTCATTTCCTCCAGCCCTGTCAGCTAGGACAGTGGAATACGCCAATTGTACTCCTGCTAAGGAGTACGACACCCCCACACACCAACGTGTATCCTGGATATAACACTAAACCATCTATCATTCTCGTGTTGCTGCTTAGGATAATGTGGAGTACCTCTTCAATGCCATTAATTCCTGGTCGATTGTATCAGTTAGCGTCAAGCTATGATCAAATTGAACCGTTCAATAATTTATATAGGATTATAAATTTTAGTTATTTGAAACCATGGAGCAGTGTGCAAATTATTTGTATTAGATAGGAATACTTGATAAATAGAATTAGCTATGTTGAATGGTAATACTAGAAACCACTTAACAGTATTCCTTCTCCTAGACTGGTTGACAACTGAAGGACAAAGAACCCAGTCTGGCCAACTATCTACCCATAGCTGGAGGGAGAATTATTGGATTCTTACCTTTCCGATTGGTGTTAGTGCTATGTAAAATGCAATCAGCCTCATGCAGGATTTGAACACGTGTCGCCGAGTCCATTTTCGGCAACGATAACCATTAAACCACAGGAACCTTCATATATATATATATATACATAGGATTTGGAATTAGATTACCTAAGGGTTGATATGCCATAAAACTCACCCAACTAATTAACCTGGTCTCCCTGATGAAATAAAAGGAGAATTCTTCCAAGCTGTAGCCATGTCAATATAACTGTATAATTGCATCACTTGGACTTCATCGGAACGCCTGATTAAAAACATTTAGAGCAACTCCTCTAGGACGCTGCACCCTGTATTGAACAAAGCCAGGTAGCTGTACCAAACAAAAGAACAGCTGGACGGCCTCCAACCACCCATCTCACAGACCATCCAAATAAAACGAACAAGACATGATGGGCACTGCTGGAGAAGTAAGTATAAACGCATTAACGATGTTCTCCTTTGGAATCCTACGCATGGACACACCAATGTTGGCTGATCAGCAAAGAGTTAATTTAATCATCTCTGTGTGGACATTGAGTGCCGTCAAAAGAATTTTCCAACAGCATTGACCAATAGGGACGGAATGCAAGTGAGAATCAAAAAAATCTATGCTGTCGATATGTCTTCCTTATGAGTAAAATAACGTTATACATTCGGTTAATTTCTCAAATGTCTGTAATGTTTTATTTTATAAAAAGAACACTCTGGATTATAAAATTACCGTTTTTGTTAAATTAATTTTAATTACAATTAAATCCAGCGATTCATTGGTTGGATGCATCTTATGGACTGCTAAAAGGTTAGAGGAGGATAGTCCGTGTGGCGTAATCGCTAACGAGCTGGAATTTGACATCATAGTAAGCGGGTTCAATTCCAGTTGGGCGATTACGTTCCTTTTCGGGAAGAGGGCTCAGTCGACTGAAACAGTAGAATACACCGACTGTGTCTCTGCAAATGGGTAAGACTCCCCCACAACAAATGTACTGCATATGACACTAAACAATCTGATGGTGAGGCTTCAGTAATGCTGGAGCTCTGTGGAATCGCTCCCACGTTCACTCTGGCCCGGAATGGTAGCATCTGATAAAGTCGCATCTATGGGTCAAATAGAACTGTTTTACATTTAAACGGTGTACATATGCAAAACTGAATTGTTTGAAATAGAACGGTTGAATCATGTAACTGTGTATAAACCAATAACTTAATTGAAATGTTAGTGTTAAATAGCAATACTTGAAATCAGTTAACTGTGTGCAAAGAAATAATTAACAGTAAAAGTAGTAAAGTTGGCGATTGTAGTCGAGGGTGACCAGAAGGCTCCCTTTTCAATAGCTACTACACCGAGGTGTAGGGTGGGGCACTACTCTTTTCCCTGGATTGCTCCACTTTACTCTTGCTACATACCTTATATTGCTGAGTGTTAAGCAAGGAGGTATCAAATACCATATTTTAAGTCTTTGGTATGACGCGACCTGGGACTGAACCCGGGTTTCCCGGACCACTGACGAACACTTTACTCACTAGGCCAACGAGAAAGAATTATTCATGTTCGATAAAAGTTAATGAGCTCAGGCTCTTTTAAAAATGTTATCTACAAAAGGTGTTTAGAAATCCTATATTTGATATGTATGTATAAAAAGGATTTGACATTTAATAACCTACAATGGTTATGTCATAAAACCTTAGCAAACCTAACTAAACCTTTCGGAAAAAGCTATCCAACCCCTTATCGTTTGATTATTTAACTATTTAAACTGATAATGTTTCAAATATTACAACTAGTGTTCGTATTGAAAGGTCTGTCTGGGATTAAATAACCCACGATAGTTAATATGCCATTAAACAAACTAAAATAAACCAAGAGGTTATACCAGGTCATTTTATACCCCAAACTTGTATTTTCGACAAACGGACACAAAAAATTAACTTGTGAATGGATCACCAAAAACCTGTTGATTTTTTATCGGAAAGAAAAGACTATGAATGTTGATTTTACCGAAACATTATAAAAATTTAAAAAAAGAAAAAAAAAGAAAGTAGGACGAAGTGGAACGTAAAACCTGGATGAGACTGTTTGCATTTCTCTTAGTGCTAATGCCCCTTAGGGAAAGGCATGACCCCATCTGTTCTCCTTCTCATGGGGAAATAATAAGACTGCATTCTTTATCTTTGCTTATTTATATACATAATGGCCTCTCCAATTGATCTTGGCATGTGAGGACCCAGAAGTTCAGTGAAAGATCTGAACCGCTGGACTAATGATTTGTTTATTGCAGTAGAAACATGTCGAACCAGCCACTCTTTTTGGATGACCTGATAACAGAAAAATCGAGCACCCCTGCGCTAAAAATAAAATGAATACAGCCGAATCTACCAGACTATTTCAACCATAGTTGGATAAAGAAGAGAATTCCTACCTTACAGAAGGCCTCTCACTAGAATCTGAACTCTGCTTTTCATTATTGAGTATTCTGCTCCATATTTCTGGCCTAAGGTTAATAAATAACAAATTTTATTTACACTATGTTAATTTCTTTGTAGCTCTGAAAATTGTAGTTTAAGACAGTCCTTGCTCAGTCAGCTGGGGCTGTAGAATACACTGACTGCACCTCTGCAGAGGGGTAAGATCCCCTCTAACGAGTGTCCTGGATATGACACTAAACAATCTGATGGTGAGGTTCCAGCAGTCCTGGCGCTTTGGGGAATGCGAAGTATCTCTTCATTGCCATCGCTCCCAGGTCTACTCTGGACCGGAGTGGTAGCACCTGATAGGGTCCTATCTATGGGTTAAATAGAACTAACAGCATACTAATGCTAACCTGAATTGTTTGAAATAAAAATGTTTTAGACAATTAAACCGTACTTACATTTAAACTGCGAGCTTATGCTTAACTGAATTTGATATAGAACTGTTTTTCGACATTAAAACTGTATTTACACTTAACTGAATTGTTCCATATAACTGCTTGAATAGTTTGAAACAGAAATGTTTTTGACCATTAAACTGTGTACTTATGTTAAACTGAATTGTTATAAAAAGAACAGATTTACATAAAAATGGATTTGGCGTTAAATAACTTACAAAGGTTGACATGCCATAAAACCCAACAAACCAAACCAACCAACCAACCAATTAAGACAGTCCAATCTGTGAAGATAGCTTTCTTTGATTCTGCTGGGTGATTGAGTTAAACGTTTTGACATTTCATCGAGAACTTCGGCAGTTAACAAAGAATGTTCATCTGAACCCTTTCGATTCTGTTCAACTCTGAGTTTCACGAAAATTTACCAACCGAACACAATATTATAAAATTGTTAGGATCGTGGAATTTTCACTTTAAAATCCGTTCTTAGAAGTTTGTTTGTTCTTAGAAAATAACATAGCTTAGACAATATAAACGAATGGATGTTTGAGGGAGATTAGCGCATGATAAGATCATTTCAACAGTTTAAGTGTTTTTAGTATGACACTAAACTGCATTCTCCGGAGAAACTCTAGTTGTATGACATAACCCCTTTATTACTATTACTCCCAGATCGACTTAGACTCGGAGCGGTAGTGGTACCTATTAGACTGCTATCTATGGATGAAATACTTTGAATATTATTTGCCTTAGATATGAAAAATCGAAACCTTAAAACAGTGTGAAAATTATTTGTATTTGATTAGAATACTTGAAAGCATGTAACAGGATGAAAACAAATGAGTATTATCATTGTGAGTTTTTCACACCTCCATTATGGACCTGTTGGCTGGGGCTGTAGAATTCACCGACTGCTTCTCTGCAGAGGGATAAGATTCCCCCAACGAGTGTCCTGATTATGGCACCAAACAATCTCATATTGAGGCTCCAGTAATGCAGGAACTATGGTGAATGCGGAGTACCCCTTTACTGCTATCACTCCCAGGTCCACTCTGGACTTGAAGAGTAGCACCTAACAGAGTCCTATCTATAGGTCAAACCGAACTAAACTATGCGCTTTTGCTAAAATGAATTGTTTGAAATAGAATTGTTTTGACATTTAAACTGCGTTCTTATGCTACACTGAACTGTTTTTCTATTTAACTGTGTAAATAAATGACTGATGTTTAATTGAATTATTCGTGATACATAGCAATACTTGGAACCATTTAACTTTGTTCACAAAACTGAATTGCTTGAAATAGAACTGTTTTTGACGTTTAAACTGTGTACTTAAGCTAAATTGAATTTATTTAAATAGAACTGTTTGCATGTAAAAAATGGATTTGGCATTAAATAAACTGCAATGGTTGATATGCCATAAAACAAAACCAAACTAAAACACTTTTTATCAAAATGACTTCAAAATGGCCTCAAATGACTCGAAAAGGGTTTATATGCCGTAAAACAAAACAACCTATCAACCAACCTACACTACCGTTTGCTGAAGATTTTTTTTTATTGGAGTTTGAGAGATAGCAAGTCTCCAAGACTCTGCTATTATTATCATTGTACTCCTTTGACAATCTTTCACACCGCGTAAGCTTACTGCTTTTCACTGGAGTTTGAGTGACAGCAACTCTCATTAAATCTCCAGGACTCTTCTCAGTATTCTGGCCGATCTTAATAATGCTGTTGTCTGAATAGTATGTACTTGTCTTCTGATTTCTAAGTCTTCCAGTCCCTTTAGCAATCTCTTGGGGATTGTTCTGAGTGCACCAATTACAATTTGTTCTTCTTATTATTATCATTTGATAGGAATAGCTTCTCGAAACTTTATTATTGGGCATAATTTGCATTAAGAATAGAGACTTGGAACTAATTTTTTTTCTTGTTTATTAGTATTTGTTACTAAAAACTATATAATTGCTTGCAAAAAAATAATTTTGGCATTAAACGAACCAATAAGCGTTAAGATGCCACTGAACGAACCAACCAACCGGACAACTATCTGATAAATAGTTTTGTCTCTTAATTCAGTGTTGTCATTTGAATAAAATTGCAGTATTAAATCTAATTTTACACTCTTATTTGTATGATTGTCCTTTATCAAATACCCTTTCAACATATATATATATATATATATATACATGTAATGAGAGAAAGAAAATAAAATCCATATATGATCATGTTTGTATATATATATATATATATATATATACGTGTGTTTCTGTGTGTAAGGTATCAAAACACACACATACACACACATATATATATTCGTCCTTTGTAAATAGGATTTATTAAGGTCTCCACTTTGAACATCAGCCAATATATAACTAAACTCGGTGGCTTAATGAAAAAAAGTTTTTATCAGATGAGCTGCGTCTCAAACAGCCCACCCACCCGGATTGTAAGTACTCGACACCCCATTGGCGTACACTGTCGAGGTAGGTTTTAGGTGGCTTTTTTGGCAAAAAGTCATCGGCAAGGTTTAAAAACGGATGCGCCAATGTATTTTTATTTTCTAAAAGCTGGGCTTACATTATTCAGTGGACAGATTTAATACGGTCTTATATACATACATATATGTGTATATATATATATAGAGAGAGAGAGAGAGATGATAAGAAAAAGAGTGTGGAGAGGGATGGAGGGATACATTAAAATGATTACGCTCAAGAATATATATATCCATATTCATGAATGAGTGTTCACGTGCATATACAGGTGTAATTATATATATATATATATATATATATATATATGTGTGTGTGTGTGTGTGTGTGTGTGTGTAAAAACCGTGGATCAGTATGTCTGTAGCCTGACACGTAGTTATGCTCTGAGTTGTTCGTTGTAAAATTTTTGGTCGATGTGACTAGTATTTTGTACTGACTTAAGTGCATTGACAATAAGGAGATTATGCTGAAAATTTAGTAAAATAAATTCTTTTTTCTTCATTGAGATATTGACATATTGATGTACTTAAAGTGGTGTAATGGTTATCGTCGTAGGAAATGGACACGGCAACACGAGTTCAAAACCTGGACGTAACTGATTGCATTTCACATAGTACTAATACCCTTGGGAAAGGTACGAATCCAATTATTCTCCCTCCAGCTATGGGTAAAAAGTAGGACAGACTAGGTTCTTCAGCCTTGGTGAGGCAACTGGTGCAGGAGAAGAAAAACTCTGAATTCAAACCTGTTAAACTCCGCTTAAAAAAAATTACCTTGTGTCATATCCTGCCCGAGCGGAGGGGTTGGAAAATATGATATTGATATACTTAAATATATTTATGATAATCTCAAATGCTTTTAGTAGGTACAAGTGAGTGTGTGTGTGTGTGTGTGTGCACATACACATACAGACATACTTAGATATGTAGATAGGTAAGCATCGTTTTTTTATCAATATATGTTGGTAACTCATAATATATATATATATATATATATATATATAGAGAGAGAGAGAGAGGGAGAGAGAGAAATGGTAGATTTGGTCAATTTTTCAGGATGTGAAAAAAAATGGATAGAAGGACTTCATCAAAATTCTAATGAAGTCCCTTATGAAATAAAGACGAAATCTTGAATCCATTGTTTGCTTTTCGGTCTATCCACTTTTCCACTTATTTTTCTATACACACACATATATATATATATATAATGTTTGTGTACATTGAGCAGACACGTGACTTCTGACTAATTCATAATTGTTCCGTTTAAATCTCTGTGTGACTAGTACGACTCAGTCAAAACGTTTAACACATCATGTGTTGGACTCTAGTTTCGACTTTCAACACCCAGAAACACATTCGCACCCTCTGAAAATATCGAATAATTCGTAAAACACTTTCATATTACTCAAAAAAAAATCCAAATTCTTGAAGCTCTTTTTATAAAGATCAACAAACTTTCCATAAAAAAGTGCAATTTCGAACGTAGCAGCCACGTTCTAAAATGCTTAATATTTTTCCCGCTAATTCTTCCTTTTACTTTTGGGTAAAATTCTTTTTCGTAAATTCCCTTCCAACTTTTTCGTCCTCCCCATTCTTATATAAATACATTCGACTCGTTATTATGTATATCCTTTCAATTTTCGTTACCCAGAACATGGTTTCTTTTGGAGCCGAAAATACTTCGGAAAAGTTTGGTGCCTTTATGAATTCATTCGATCCAGATATCAAATGAGACATAAGAAGACTTGGGAACAGAGTGGGAATAAAATAGACTGAAGGGAAGTATCTGTCCTATTTAATCAAACATGTTTTTAAAGAGAAAATGCCACACACACGCATATATATATATATATAGTTTAGGATTTGGAAAATAGGTATAAAAAGCAATATCGATCTGAGTCAAAATGTGACGCAAAACCAACAAAGTCTGGTGGTTTGCAATTTGCTTCTGGGGCACTCTGGATTAATATCAGAGATGATTTCACCTCGAAACCACACATAACCACAGGGCCTTCATTTACTTCATCTTCATCACAATTACAATTGTATGAACTAATTACGTATATAGGGTCCGATAGAATGATCTTTCGGGTTTAGAATGTAAATAAAAAAAAGGCCAGCATAGTTCCTCTTGGAAACTTAATTTTTCTATAACAAAAAACACTGTCGGCCATTTTGTTTAATCACTGTCATCATTTGTTTCAAAGTCTATATCACATCGGCAAACTGTGGGCCGTGTCGGTACCAAAGAGGATTTAGCCCCTGCCGTGGTAAAAGTTGACGAACGCAAGAAACTCTGTTTGACGACCCAAAGGTTTATTTCCTACTACCATGTGCAAGTAGCCGGCGGGAGATAGAAAGAGAGTATGGAAATCGAGAGGAACAGGTTCACTAGACAAAAATAAACAACCTATGCTGGTCAGAAAAAGAGAGCAGACACCGACCTTGAATTTTTCCAGGTTTTCCATTGTATTTCAAACATGCTTGTCACATCTACTCTCAGGCTCCCTTTGGAGCGTACCCGCAAAATTAAGGCTTGCAAACTTTCGTCTCCTCAGATATTCGTGGCTGGTGTTCAACTGTATTTCTTTACTACATCACGTCTCACTGTCAACTACACGAGTTATCTCCTCCTTTCGGCCTGGTCTAGCAACATCTGCTTCCTCTCGTTCAGTACATGCACACACGATCCTCGGACCTCCAGTTTTCCCAAGTCATTTTTAATTACAAGAGTCTTGTACTCGCGTTGCCTTTGGGACTGTCAGGTTTTCATTAGGAACATTTTTCAGTAGATCATTTTTTTTTTTAAGTTGAACCTTTCTCTCAGAAATTTCCGGCCCACATCAAAACAGTTTCCTTTACTCTGATATTCTTACGAAATAGCCTCAGTTTTAAAATGATTGTCACAATTTAAAAAAATAATTTACAATAACAAACGCTCAATGTTCACCATTCCACGCCATGATGGCAACTTAAATTCAAAGAAAATACCTCCGACCTGACATTTTTTAAGTCCAGAAGTCATTCTACCGAACCCTATATATATATATATATATATATATATATATATAAATTCAAGAAAAATAGTGGTCTGAAGTTTATCAGTGTCCTTTTTTGAAAGAAAAATATGGAGCTACTTTTGTATCTACTTGATATTTTCCCTTTATAAGACATTTTAAATGTTTCTATTTAAACAGAATTACCAAATTCTTCAAATTTTTTTTACAAGTTTCTAGAGAAACCTTTTTTTTCTGCTAAACATAGAGTCTAAATCTTCAACGTCATTGAGTAAAATTTTTACGGATATCAATTTAAACGTGACTTTCAATAAATCATTTTTGTACCAAATATCAGTTTGTTTGTTCGACATATCAACCTTCCAATGTTATTTGATGCTAAAACTATTTCTATTGGGCAACAGTTAGATCATTTCACCCAGAGCTTGGTGTAGATATACCCTGATAAAGTTAGAAATAGAAGCGTTGTTTCGTTATTATATCCCTTATTAATACTTCCATCTAAGTGATAGGGCTCTCATCTATGGATATCTAGTTAATTTTCTTTTTTAATGGCATATCAACCTTCGTGGGTTATCTAATGTCAAAACCACCATTGTGGAAGAACAGTAGTTGTAATATTCGACCCAGAGGTGAGAAATAAGTGGATTCATTCATTTTACATGGATATTAGCCCAAAAGTGAACGTAATAGCGTGACTGGAGTACGAACTCGCTACACACGATTTGACAGTTCAGCACGTTAGCCACGACTGCACATGGAATTCTCTCTCTCTCTCTAGCTTAGATGTTACAACTTTCCATTATGTTATAGTACTGAATTTCATAACAATGTGATGACTTTTTAAAAATTATTTTCGATTCTAGTTTGATTGGGATATTTGATAAAAAAGCAGTTTCGTTTTTGTTTGTTGTTTGTGTGTGTGTATGTGTGTGTGTGTAAGAATTTAAAGTTAAGTGATTTTTACCCTGGGGACATAGAAATAAAAAATATAAAAGGGACAATTACAAAAAAAATGTCAAAGAAAGAAATAATAATAATACGGAATCGCTCCTAATAGCAGTACAGGACAACGCCATAAGAACCAATCATATCAAAGCGAGAATAGATAAGACGCAAAAAAATAGCAAATGTAGGCTGTGCGGCGACAGAGAAGAAACGATCAATCACAGAATAAGCGAATGCAGCAAATTAGCACAGAAGGAGTATAAGGCGAGACACGACTGGGTCGGCAAGGTGATCCACTGGGAAATGTAAAAGAAATTTAAATTTAACCATACTAACAAACGGTATATGCACAACCCAGCACCTGTCCTAGAAAATGCAACGCATAAACTCCTATGGGACTTTAACATACAAATGGATCACCAAATCCCGGCCAGAAGACCAGACTTTATAATAATCAACAAAAAAAAAAAAAAAAGAGAGAATTTGCAGAATTGTCGACTTTGCTGTCCCGGCAGACCACATAATAAATCTGAAGGAATGTGCAAAGAAGGATAAGTACCTCGACCTTGATAAAGAATTGAGAAAGCTGTGGAACATGAAAGTAACGATTTTGCCAATTGTGATTGGTGCGTTAGGCACAATGACTAAAGGATTATTAAAAGGCCGGGAGGACTTGGAAGTTGGCGGACGGGTAGAGACTATCCAGATGTCAGCACTGCTGAGAACAGCGAGAATCCTGAGACGAGTCATGGAGACTTGAGGAGACTTGCTGTCACTCAAACTCCGGTGAAAAACCATCAGCTAATACTGATGTGAAAAACTCTAAAGGAGTAAATAATAATAATAATAATAATAATGAAAACTGAAATAATGTGAAAAGAAGGATAAGTACCTCGACCTTGCTAGGGAATTGAAAAAAAAAAACTACGTTATTGGTACTTTTGGAAGAGCCACCAAAGGATTAATGAAGGGATTAGAGGACTCGGAAATAAGAGGGCGAGCGGAGACAATCCAAACTACAGCATTGCTGAGATCGGCCAGAATACTGAGAAGAGTCCTGGGGACTTGAGGAGACTTGCTGTCACTCAGACTCCAGTGAAAGACGATCAGCTAACGCTGATGTGAAAAAGTCTCAAGGAGTAATAATAATAATATAATAATAATAAAGAAACGAATGGAACGAAGAGAGAAAGGTATTATAATGAATTAATAGATAAAGAAGTTAGTGAGGAAGAAAGAAAGGAAAAAAGAAAAATTGGCAAAGAGAATGACAACGCCGAAGAAGAAAAAGGAAAAAGGTCAAGTAGACAAATGATCACAGACAAGAAAAAAAAAATGAGAACTAAAATTTGAGAGGAGAAAGGAAGAAGAAATAAAAAGTGTGACAAAAGAAAATACTGAGGAAGGAAAGATAAAAGAAAAAGAAAGACAAGGGCAAAAAGGTGGAGGAAAGAACGTAGTAATAAAAGAAAGAAATAAAATAAAAGAAAAAGAATAACTAAACAAAAAAAAAAAAGAAAAAGAAAAATATTCGGGGGAGACAAGAACAAAAAAATGTTCAAGACGGAAAGAAAGGAAGAAAGAAAGAAAGAACAAAAAATTTGATTGCCTAGTCGGTAGGGACTGTATAATACACCGACTTTCTCTGCAGGGGAGTAAGACCCTCCCCTACGAGTGTCCTGGGATATGACACTAAACAATCTGATGGTGCGGTTCCTATAATGCTGGAGCTTTGGGGAATATGGGAGTATCCCTTCACTGCCATCGCTCCCAGGTCCACTGTGGTCTGGAATGGGAGCACCTGATAAGGGTCTTATCTATGGGTCAAATAGAACTAAACTGTGTATTTGTGCTAAATTGAATTGCTTGAAATAGAACAGTTTTGACATTTAAACTGCGTACTTATGCTGAACTAAATTGTTTGAAAAAAAACTGTTTTTGTACGCTTAACTGAATTGTTTTAAATAGAACTGTTTTTGACATTTAATTGAATGTAAGCAAAAGTTATACTTATATTAAGCTGAATTGTTTGAATTAGAACTATTTGACTAAACTGAATAGCTTGAAATCTAAATGTTTTTGAGAATTATACTGTGTACTTAAGGAGGCGCGTGTGGTGTAATGGTTATCGTCGTAGGAAATGGACACGGCGACACGAGTTCAAATCCTGGACGAGACTGATTGGATTTCACGAAGCACTAATACCCTTGGGAATGGTATGAATCTAATTATTCTCCCTCCAGCTAGGGGTAAATAGTAGGGCAGACTGGCTCTTCAGCCTTGGTGAGACAACTAGTCATGGAGAAGGAAAACTCTGAATTCAGACCTGTTAAACTCCGCTTAAAAATAGACCTTGTGTCATATCCTGCCCAAGCGCAGGGGTTGGTAAATATGATACTGTGTACTTAAGCAAACTGAATTGTTTGGAATAGGACTGATTATTTATATAAAAATAGATTCGGCATTAAATAACCTACAAAGGTTGCTTAGCCATAGAATACAAACAGATAAAAAAAAGTTCGAGTGAGAACGAGAAAGCAGAAGAAGAAAGAACGAATATTCGGGAGGTAAAAATGCAAAAAAAAAAATGTCGAAGAATGAACTTATTGTCCCGGCTGACCACAGAATAAAACTGAAAGAATGTTAGAAGAAGGGTAAAGTACCTCGACCTTGCTAGAGAATTAAAGAACTATGGAACATGAAGGTGACAATTATACCAATTGTGATTGGTGCTTTTGGCACGGTAACTAAAGGATTATTAAAGGGCCTGGAGGATTTGGAAGTTGGCGGAAGGGTGGAGACCATCGAAACAACAGCATTGTTGAGAACGGCCATAATACTGAGAAGAGTCCCGGAGACTTGAGGAGACTTGCAGTCACTCAATCTCCAGTGAAAGTCCATCAGCTAACGCTGATGTAAAAAATTCTAATCTGTAAATAATATGGTATATGCACGACCTAGCACCTCTCCAAGAAAATGGCACACATAAACTCCTATGGGACTTTAACATACAAATGGATCACCAAATCCCGGCCAGAAGACCAGACCTTATAATAATCAACAAAAAAGAAAAGAGAGAATTTGAAAAATAGTCGACTTTGCTATCCCGGCGGACCGCATGATAAATCTGAAGGAATGGGAAAAGAAGGATAAGTACCTTGCTAGAGAATTGAGAAAGCTGTGGGACATGAAAGTGACGATTGTACCAATTGTGATTGGTGCTTTTGGCACAGTAACTAAAGGATTATTAAAAGGCCTGGAGAACTTGGAAGTTGGCGGACGGGTAGAGACTATCCAAATGTCAGCATTGCTGAGATCGGCCAGAATCCTAAGACGAGTCCTGGAGACCTGAGGAAACTCGCTGTCACTCAGACTCCAGTGAAAAACCATCAGCTAACACTGATGTGAAAAACTCTAAGGAGTAAATAATAATAATAATAATAATAATAATAATAATATCTCTGGGTCAAATAGAACTAAACTGTGTACTTGTGCTTAACTGAATTGCTTGAAATAGAACAGTTTTGACATTTAAACTGCGTACTTACGCTGAACTAAATTGTCTGAAATATAACTGTTTTTGTATGCTTAACTGAATTGTTTTATATAGAACTGTTTTTGACATTTAATTGAGTGTAAACAAATGCTATAGTTATACCAAACTGAATTGTTTGAATTAGAACTATTTGACTATTTGAGACGAGTCCTGGAGACCTGAGGAGATTTGCTGTCACTCAAACCCCAGTGAAAACCATCAGCAAACGCTGATTTGAAAAACTCTAAAAAAAAAAAAAAAGCTGGCGACCATAATCGAGGGTGACCCGAAGGCTCCCTTTTCGATAGCTACTACACCAAGGTGTAGGGGAGGGCGCTACTCCTTTCCCTTGATTGCTCCACTTTACCCTTGATCCATACCTTATAATGCTGAGTGTTAAGCAAGGAGGCATCAAGTACCATTTTTTGAGTCTTTGGTATGACTCGACCTGGGATTGAACCCAGGTCTCCCGGGCCATTGGCGAACACTCTAACCGCTAGGCCAATAATAAAACAGAAAATGAAAATTTAAAAAGTCGAAGAAAGAAAGTAAACAAGATTGAAAAAAGAATGAACGGAAAGATCTAGAAACAAAAAAAAAATGAAAGGAAAAAGGAACAAACAAAACGGTGACAGAAAACGAAAAATAAATGTAATCATGAAAGAAAAAAGCTGAAAGAGATAGGGAAAAAAAACGAAAGAAACACTCAGAGAAAGACGATAATTTCAAGGAATAGAGAAAGGACTTCAAAAAGCATGGCACCAAAAATATTTTAACAAAAAGCAAAAAAAAAAAAAAAGTTCGAGAAAGATGTGTTAATAGTTGTCTATTTAGGATCTTATACAAAGAAAGTGAAAAAGTAATTAAAACGTTTTAATTGTAAGGTTTCAAAAAAGGTTTGACCTCGCTTTTGTTTTAATCTCCTCCAAAAAGCTGATTAACTCTTTACTTTTTATCCGGGTCATCTTTTAACATGAGCAACGTTCAAACTAAACCCAACTCAGCCAAAAAGTCACTTCGTTTAACTACGTCTATCTTCCGACACCCACCTTTTTTATTATCTCCTCAAACTTAACCTTTGTCCTGTCAGCTGCCGACACAATCAAATCTTGCTTTTTCGTTCCCGCCAAAACAATCATCTTTTCTTAATCAACCATACTCGCAACATTAAATACAGCTTAACATTTATTTATCTGTGGGTATTTCGTGTCTAACACCTCCGGACACCACTCCCTTCCCTCAAGAACTCTCACTTGGTCGTTGACTACATCGTTTCTCGTTAGAACTATAATCAGACTCCTTATTCTTTTTTTTCTTTTTTTTTTCTTGTAGACTCTGCCTAAATTTAAGGCATGCGACTACTATTTAAACGCTTGCGTTTCCCAACGTGGTGACCTACTCTGAACAAGACCCACCTTCCTCCTTTGTCTTCTTTCAAAAAACAGCCCCGTCCACCAAATACCAACCGATCATCACTGAAGACCTTATAATCAACTGAATTTTTCTCCAACCCCTCCTTTCCTAAGATCTGGACTCTCACTGTTCGCACGGCCCTAATCAACGTCATCCTAAACAATTTCGCTGCTTTTCACCACCACCTTCAGAAGGCAACGATCAGGTATCTTCAGAAATTGATTACTGATACCAAGAAATGACACTCGATTAGATTAGACTATCTAAAGTTGCAATTAGTGCAAATTAATCATTAAATTCTAGTCGCACTAATGAATTTTCGTTAATGAATTTCTTTTTGGGCGAGACCAAAAGACTTCCACTTGATCGGACAGTGAGGGTTCGAGTGTGGTCAGTTTTTCTAACAACTCAGTGACCAGTGTCACGAGTTCCGAGTGCATTAGGAGTGATTAAAGGAAGGGAAGTAACTGCTACAGGAAAAGCTGATTTGAACTCTGCGAGGGAACAGTTGTGCATTTGTACAAACTGTCTATGCTCTCCCCCTCTCTGTCATATATATATATATATATATATATATATATATATATATATATATTGTGAGTTTATACATATATAATACGTATATATATATATAAAGATGGCTGTAGTAGGTCCAAAGAAAGAATAAGGATATATTTTGAAATAAGAAGGTCCACGAAGAGATTTGTATTTTTTTTTATTTATTTATTTTGTTCTTACATACGTGTTATGTATTTGCATGTTTCCAGCTTGTTGCTTTCGTCAGAGAACATACGTGGCATAAGGTCTTGTTAATGGGGTACTCAATGAGACTTGAACTCACTCTTGTTTCCAGTTTAAATGACCTTTGGTTGATCATGCGGGTTTATATAGGGGTTATTCTCCCTCTTTCCTGGAGTGTGTTTACTTTGGTCTGCTTTACCCGTCTTTGATATTCGATATGTTTATAGTTGTGAGTGTGTGTATGTGTGTGTTGGCGTTGGAGTGGTTTTGGGTTTCACTAACAGTTTTTTTCCTTTTTAGTGTGGTATTCGTGTATATATATATATATATATATATATACTCCTTGGACATTTTTCATACCAGATCCAACTTACCACTACTGTTCTTCCTGAAGAATGGCTTTGGCATTAAATAACCCACGAAGGTCGATATGCCATTAAACAAAGAAATCAAACCAAACCAAACACACACACACACACACATATATACATATATATATGTATACTTTTGGTTTGGCTTGGTTTCTTCTTTAATGGCATATCAACCATTTAAAGTTATTTAATGCCAAAGCCATTCTCCTAGAAGAACAGCAGTGGTACTATTTAACCCATAGCTGGGAGGATAAGGGGGCTCATACCTTTCCCAAGGGTATTTGTCCGAAAGTGAACGTAATAGCGTGACTGGAATACGATTCCGCAGACCATCGCTTTAACCATTACACCACTAGGACACCCCCCTATATACTTTTGTAGATAAAACAATAGCTATGTGGCCAACAAAATAATGAGCAAATGAATCCAGTAAGGTTTTGGACCCACTGGCTCATTACCACAAAATCAGAGCGCGCCAGAATACCAATCTTTCAACACGAACAGGATGACGCACAAGGTCAATTTTTAAACAGACATTTACATTTTGTAATTAAGTTTTTTTTTTCTTTTAGACCGGTTGCTATACCAACGTTAAATACCCCAGGCTGCCCTTCTATTTACCCAGAACTGCAGGGAGAATAATTAGATTGATACGTTTTCCGGGAGTATGTGAGTTGCAAGCAGGGTTTGAACTCGTAATGCCGTGCCCATTTCTTATGGTAGAGAAGGAAAAGAGAAGAGTGACACAAAAGAAATTTTATTATTTTAAAAAAAGGAAGATGTTTTGTTTTTTTACAAAATTTAAATAAATGTATGAATTTACTAAATCCTTCTGCTTCAAGCAACATGTAATGCAAGATCAATTTTAAGCGTTGTTCATTTGGTTCACATTCAGATTTTTCATTCTTCCAAATTGGTTGCCCTACCGAGGCTAAAGAATCCACTCTTGTCCCACTATTTATTCATTGCTGAAGGAAGAACAGATGGAGTCCTACTTTTCGAAAGGGTTAATAGTGCAAAGTTAAACAAACGGCGCTGTCCAAGATTAGAACTCGGACTGTGTGACCTCGATGTAAACGAGTTCAAACTCAAATCGGGCAATTAGATTCACTTTCGATCTAATGCCCTTGAGAAAGGCATGAACTCTCTTATTCCCTCCAGCTCGAGTTAAATAGTATAATTCCTGTTTTTCTACAAGGATGGCTTTAGCTTTAAATAATCCACGAATGTTGATATGCCATTAAATAAAGAAACAAACCAAATAGAAAGTGGACAGTTTCTGAATAATGTTAATCTTTTTCATTTTACTCATTTTCACTTTCAGAAAATACTTAGAACAAATTGTAGAATGTACTATTCTTCAAATCCCTCTAAACGTTTTGCTACACTGCTTTATAAATAGGGATTGTTCGCCAATGGCCCGGGAGACGAGGTTCGATCCCAGGTCGAGTCATACCAAAAACTCAAGAAACACTCAGCATTATAAGGTATGGATCAAGGGTAAAGTGGAGCAAACCAGAGAAAGAAGTAGTGCCTTCCTCTACACTGTAGGGGTTAATGAAAAGGGAGCCTTCGAGGTCGCCCTTGATTACAGTCACCAGCTTACTTTTATATATATATATAGTACAATTTGATGGAGACTCAAACTCGGTTAAGTCGTCATAAATTTATTTCAGCGGAGAATATCACTGTACTCTCCGTCTCATCAGATGACTATTTACATGCATACATATATATATATATATATATATACATGCATATATATATATAATATGCGTGCGTGTGTGTGTGCGAGAGAGAGAGAGAGAGAGAGAGAGAGAGAGAGATGGGTGTGACACTAAACTGCATCTGATGGGGAGGCTCTAGTTCTGGAGTTTATGGAGAGTGTACCCCTTGGTTCTAATTATTCTCAAATCCCCTCAGACCTGGAGTGGTAGTACCTGGCAACGTCCCTTCTATGTGTCAAATAGAACTGTTCTATTATTAGTAGATATTTGAAACTACACAGCTGTGTACAAATTGTTGGTATTGAATAAGAATACCTGGTAAAAAAAAAATCAGGTTAAATAGCTGTGCTTGAGACCAGTTGACCCTGTGAAAAACAAATGAGTTACAAATACAAACTATTCTCTTACAAATCAAATATGTTGGTGAGAAGAAGGCTCCCTTTTCAATAGCTACGACACCGAGGTGTAGGGGAGAGCGCCATTCCATTCCCTGGTAAGTAAAGTTGACGACCGTAGTCGAGGGTGACCTGAAGTCTCCCTTTTCAATAGCTACTACACCGAGGTGTAGGGGAGGGTGCTATTCCTCCCCCTGAATTGCTCCATTTTACCCTTGATACGCACCTTATAATGCTGAGTATTAAGCAAGGAGGTATCAAGTACCATTTTTTTAAGTCTTTGGTATAACTCGACCTGGAATTGAACCCCACTCTCCCAGGCTATTGGCGGACACTCTACTCACTATATATAACACTATTTGGCATTAAGTAACCCCTGATATGCTGTCAAATACCAACCAACCTACTATATATATATATATATATAGTAGGTTGGTTGGTATTTGACAGGATATCAGGGGTTATTTAACGCCAAAAATATATATATAATATAACCGATTTCTCTTCTCGTCCTAGTTATATCCCTTGAATAAGAAATTAAATTTCAACATAAAATTTTATGTTTGAGACGAAACTAATAAATCTATATGAAAAAATGGTTTTCACACTTTACATTTTTAATCTTGTGATCATTCATCGATATATTTGAAATTATCAATTAGAAACTCCAGAAATATTGGCGGTGAGATTTGGATATAAAGTCAAGCCACGTCCCGCCAATATTAAGTGATAATAAGACTATGGACTGCTTATATGGACGCGCACTTAGAAAACAGCAACTACTGTAAGAAATTTGAGGTTGATGAGCCAAACGAAGCCAAACTTGATAAACTCTAAGTCATGCTTGTTCGCAAATAGATCACCGAAATTAAGCAACGAGGAGCTTGTTCAGTACTTAGATGGGTGACCACTTTCGAACGCTTTGACATGCCATTAAACCAAATGACCTAGTAAATCATATGTCTATATATATATATATATATATATATATATATATAGATAGATGAATCTTTATAAATAGGATTTGGCATTAATTAACCTTCAAAGGTTGATAAGCCATGAAGACCAACAATTTTAACTGTAAGCAAATAAAAATTTAAAATGTTAACAACAAACTATTCGCTTACAAATCATATATACTTGATATATAGGTATAAAGAGGATTAAGGATTATCCCACAAGGGTTGATATGCCATAACCCCCCCTTTTTTTCAAATTAAAATCTTTCTTGATTTTTAATAACTAATACCATTTTAAAAAAATATATTTACAACATTTTGCATAAATAAAAAGTTCTTTATCTTCTCAACCAAAGATGCTTGATTTTATCATTTCTCGTGGAACATTATACAATCAAAACGGGTAGATCTGCAACCAAATTTTACAGCATTGAAACTCAGCTGTAAACAAAAGTAAAAAAATAAACTTGGCGACTGTAGTCGAGGGCGACGAAAAGGTTCCCTTTTCAATAGCTACTACACCAAGGTATAGGGGAGGGCTCTACTCCTTTCCCTGGATTGCTCCACTTTACCCTTGATTCGTACCTTATATTGCTGAGTGTTAAGCAAGGAGGTATGAAGGGTATAATCATATTCTGGATTGTGAAGAAAGTTACTTACCATTTCAAATAATGAATAACGTTCTACCATTCATCATTTGTTTTATTTAAGGGATATGGTTTTTTGCAATTATTTAAAAGTCATCAGTTGATAAAATAAATAGAATTTTAAAAAATATTTATTTTTTAATCGTTTTGGGTTTTATTTTTTTATCTTGATAAAAAGGTTTACTTTTTTAAAAAAAATTCTTGATTTTTTTTATTCAAAAGTGGTTTGCCCGCTCGGCTGGAATTGTAAAATACACCGACTGCATCTCTGCAGAGAAGTAAGACGCCCTACCCACCAACGAGTGTCCTAGATATTACCTTAAACCATCTGATAGCGAGGCTACAGCCTTTGAGATTTGGGGAATATGGAGTACCCTTTCATTGCCATTACTCCCAGGTCAACTCTGACCTGAAGTGAAAGCGCCAGATAGTGTCCTATTTAGCGGCTAAATAGAACAAACTGTGGGTAAACAAATGAATGGTGTTAAATTGTGATTGTTTGAAGCCATTTTATTGTGTGCAAAAAAGACCACAGGATTGTTTAAGAATTCTATCTGCAAATTTGATTTCAAATCGTATATATATTTGATATATATGATATATAAACAGGATTTGGGATTAAATAACCCACAACGGTTGAGATACCATAAAAGCTAACCAAACTAAATCATATATATCTAATATACGAGGATCATTAAATAAGTTCCCAGTCTTTTTTCGTATGGGCACTTTTATTGATAGTACACACAGGAAACTCTAGTCCCCTTCGAAGTAATCTCCTCCGGCTCCAATGCACTTGTTGTACCGTTACAACAACTTCTGCAAGGCCCCATGGAAGTCCTGTTGTGTGAGCGTGTCAATGACCTTCGTCACAGCCTCTTTCATCTCCTCAATTGTCTCGTAACGACAACCTCTGAGCTTAGGGAATAACCAAAAGTCACTGGGAGCAAGGTCTAGACTTTAGGGAGGCTGAGGAACTGTCTTGATGCCCATCTTACTCAAATAGTCTGTGACAAGGATGGAGTTGTGGACTAGTGCATTGTCCTGCGGGAAATGCCACTGACCCGATTTGAAGAGTGCTGGCCTCTTCCCTAGGAATCTCTTCCTGAACTCCCTTAAAACCTCAACATAATAACCCTAACTCTAACCCTTTGGCCAATCAACTCTGGTGTATTGACTTCCTTACTCCACCCACACCTCTCATCATCCCTCACAGACTCCCTGCCGTCCTTGAATCTCTTACGCAACTCAAAAACTGATGCTCGATTCATGCATGGTGGTCGAAAAGCAGTCTGAAGTATTCCACACATTGTTTCTATGGCATTTTTTCCAAGTTTAAAACAGAATTTTATTGCATATCGTTCTTCTAAAGTGTCCCAACGTCCAGATTGCATTTTTGAAATTCCCCAGCTGTGACAATCAGGGTGTATTCCAATTGCTGCTGTAGCTGTTCATTTGAAGCTGAAATCATAAAAATCGGTCAGTCATCTCATAATATTTATAGCAATAACATATTAAATTTTCAAGAGTCTACGACAATTCTAATTGCCTGTAAAAAAAGTCTGGAATCTTAGTGAATGCACTACGTATATATATATATATATATATATATATATATATATATATATAAAGAAGGATTTGGGATTGAATGACCTATAAGGATTGATATGCCATTAAACCCAACCAATCAGAATTTGTCCAATTTTTAAAATGAGAGGTGATTTTTTTTTCCTTCTCTATATAAAAAGTAAAAATTTTTGAGTGATGCATGTGGACTTTTTTAATCATTGACAGACCAGTGTTAGGTGAACAGCTTAGACTTACATAAATCACCACTGTGCGGACAGTCGAAGTAGTCTAGAAGACCCGTCAAGAATGATGTCTGATAGGGATGGAAAACGATAGAAATTTAAGGGAATCTGTGCTACCATTGTGACTTGATGAGGACATATTTTTGGTTACAAAATTTTAATGGTGTCGAATTTGGTCATAAATATTCGCTAATCATATCTGTTTTAATTGTATAATTTTCCACTAGAATTAATAAACTGATTGTATCTTTGGTTTAGGAGAAATATAAATTTCATTTTAAACATACTTGCTAAAGGTCTACTCATTTATGCGCAATATTGCTACACATTATAATGAATGCCCAGTCGCCTTGGGCTATAGAATACACCGACTGCTTTTCTGCAGAGGAGTAAGACCCTCCCCCGACGAGTGTCCGGTATATGACGCTAAGCAATCTGATGGTGAGGTTCCTTTGGGGAAAGTGGGAGTCTCCCTTCATTGCCATCACTCCCAGGTCCACTGTGGGCTGGAATGGGAGCACCTGATTAGGGTCCTATCTATGGGTCAAATAGAACTAAACTGTGTACTTGTGCTAAACTGAATTGCTTGAAATAGAACAGTTTCGACATTTAAACTGCGTACTTTTGCTGAACTAAATTGTTTGAAATGGAACTGTTTTTGTTCGCTTAACTGCATTGTTTTAATTGTTTTGTGAGGTTCCAGTAATGCTGGAGCTTTGGGGAATGCAGAGCAACTGTTCATTACCATCGCACCCAGGTCCACTTTGGCTCAAAGTGGTAGCTCTTGATAGGGTCCTATATATGGGTCAAATAGAACTAAATGCGTACGTATGCTAGACTGAATTGCTTGAAATAGAACTGGTTTTGACATTTAACTGTGTGTGATCAAAAAATGTACTAATACTAAACTGAATCGTTTGAATTAGAACTGTTTGGTTTCAGGTATAGTAAACGATTAAACTTTTTTATTTAACCCAGAGATGTGACACAAGCAGGAGCTACCATTCCGAGTCAGGGTGGACCAGGAAGCTCTCATTCTTGACTATTATTAGAATATGTTTTTATCTATCCTCTCCACCACGGGCAATATATGACACAAAGTCAGTTTACAGCAGAGTTTAATCTTAAACGTTTCTTTCTCCGATACTGGTTGCCAAACTAAAGCTGTGTTTCTATTAATTAATGGTTTGGGGGAAATTGCTGGATTCATGATTTTCCCGAGGGCATAAGCACAAAGTGACATGCAGATAGCATTGCCCAAAATTTGAAATTAGTTTGCTGTTTTCAGTTATTTCGACTGTTATACTAAGCGCGCCTTTTTATTGATATAATATGATCCATCCTCATTGGGTACCCGACCGCAGAGGATTTGTCAGATGTGTTACTTAACAAACATCAATATGCCTAAATATTTTTTCAGCTGGATGAACTATTTGCAAAGCTTTGCCAAGGTTGGCAAAAGGCTAAAAGTATGAGATTCAGACAATGGATCCAACTTGCTGACCGTGGTCTACTAACGGAGCTCGCTAACCATTACACAAGACGAGGCAACGAGGCATTGATGGCAATTCCAGAATTAGGAATTTTAAAGAATTTAACCAATTCTGTCGCCAAAGGCAGGATGTGACACAAGGCCATTTTTGAACGGTTCAAAGTAGGATTGAATTAAGTTTTCTTTCTCCTAGACTGGTTGCTTAACCAGGTCTGAAGAACCCACACTGTCATATGATTTACACAAAGCTGGTCGAACATATGAATTCCTGTCTTTCTAAAGGGCATTAGCACGAAGTGATTTGCAGTCAGCCTCATCCAGGATTTGAACTCGGATCACCGAATCCATTCCATACGACGATAACCGTTACACTTTCTTTTCTTGAAAAATTGAAGCACCATAATCTCTCTGATTTCCTTCCCCCACCCCCTGTTCTCGATTTAACAATATCATTTTTTTTTTCTGTGCAGAGTCAGTTACAGGGAAAGACAAAAAAAAATACCATTTATAGATTTGAAGCTATGAAAAGATTAGTGAACTTAGACGAACACACAGACACAAAAACAATTGCAGATGAGATTTTGATCTGGACGGTCACAGTGGAGCAAGAACGAATGCATCGCGAGCATGAACAGCTTGTAAGAGGCACGTTGCTGACTACTACAATAGCCTGAGTTGTCTCAGTCGGAGTAGCAGCTGCAGTAAATATTTCAACAAATAGAATGTAGAAACTTTGGTGTGAGACAAGGGAGATAAGCAAGGACCTTCGTTGATTTATGGGAAGAAAAAAAAGCGAGATTTTAAAGTTGAAGTTGTAAGTCACCGATATATATATATATATATATATATATATATATATAATTGTATAGTTCCGTACATGACTATTGTTTTGGTCCTTTTTTTCTTTTTTATTATTATTATCATCATTATTATTATTATTACAACAACAACTACAAATACTACTTTCCGAGTTTTTTGCACTAGTATTAATCACCGGTTTCTCACAGGAGTTTTAGTGACTGCAAGTTTCCAGGACTCTGCTCAGTATTCTAACCGATATCAAAATTGTTGTAGTTTGGATGGTCTCCACTCGTCCTCTTATTTCCAGATCCTCCAGTCCTTTTCTCAATCCTTCGGTGAGTGCTCCAAGAGCACCAATTACAATTGGTATAACCGTCATTTTCATGTTCAACTGTTTTTTTCAGTCCTCTAGCAAGGTCCAGGTAATTATCCTTTTTTTCGCTTTCTTTCTATTTTACTCTTTGGTCAGCCGAGACAGCAAAGTCCACGATTCTGCAAGTGTTCTTTTTTTGTTGAGTATTACAAGAGCTGGTCGTCTGGCCGAGATTAGGGGATCCGTTTGTATTTCAACATCCCAAAGGAGTTTGTTCATCTCATTCTCTTGGGATGCATGGTGAAAGTTCAATTTCTTACACAATTCCCAATAATAATAATAATAATAATAATTATTATTATTATTTTACTCATTTGAAAGTATTTCACACCAGCCTAAGCTGATAGTTTTTCCACTGGCGTCTGAGTGACAGCAAGTCTCTTCAAGTCTCCAGGATTCTTCTTAGTATTCTGGCCGATCTCAACAATGCTATTGTTTGGATGGTATCCACTTGCCCCCTTATTTCCAATTCATCTAGTCCCTATACCAATCCTTTGTTAACTGTACTGAGTGCACCAATTACAACTGCTACCACTGTCAACTTTATGTTCCCTAGTTTTTAGTTCTCCAGCAAGATCTTAGTATTTATCTCTCCTTTTGCTTTATATTTATCATTATTGCTTACTCTTGTGAGAGTTATTCCCACCAGCGTAAGCAGCTGGTTTGTCACTGGAGTCTGAGTGACAGCAAGTCTCCTCAAGTCTCCAGGACTCTACTCAGTATTCTAGCCAATCTCAACAATACTGTAGTTTGGATGGTATCCACTTGCCCTCTTATCTGAAAAGATAATATTATTATTATTATTATTTCGCTCCTGGCGAGCTCCTCACACAAGTGTTGAGGGTTTTTCACTGGCGTGGGAGCGATAGCAAGTCTCCTCAGGTTTCCAGGACTCTCCTCACTATTCTGACTGATCTCGACAATATTGTAGCTTGAATAATCTCGATTTGTCCCCCGATTCACAGCTCTTCCAGTCTCCATTATTAAACCTTTGGGACTGTTCCAAGTGCGCCAATTACAGTTGGTATCACCGTCAATATGATGTCCCACTGCTTTTTAGTTCTCAAGCAGGGTTCAAGTACTTGTCTCTTTTTTCGCTTTCTTTGATTTTTACTCTGTCGTCCACTATACTGCAGGTTCTCTTTTTTATATCTATATTTGGTTTTGTTAATTATAATATTTACCAAGCCCTCCGCTCGGGCAGGATATGACACTAAGTCAATTTTTAAGCGGAGTTTAACAGGTTTAAATTCAGAGTATTCCTTCTCCTAGACTAGTTGCCTCACCAAGGCTGAAGAACCCAGTCTGTCCTACTATTTACCCATAGCTGTAGGGAGAATAATTGGATTCATTCCTTTCCCAAGGGTATTAGTGCGATGTGAAAGGCAATCAGTCTCGTCCAGGATTTGAACTTGTGTCGCTGTGTCCATTTTCTACGACGATAGCCATTAAACCGCGGATTTTGTTAATTATAACTAGGTATGGTCTTCTGATTAGTATTAGTTAATCCTTTTGTACCTCAAAATACCAGAAATTTTGTGCCTTATCCTCTTGGGCGGATTCTGGTTAGTTTATATACCATTTGGTAATTTGATCAAATTTCAATTTGTAGCACAAATACCTGTAGATCACCTTCCCCACTCAGTCGTAAGGAAGGCAGAGAGTCTGTGAGGGATGATGGAGGTATGGGAGGAGTAAGGAAGTCAATACACCAGAGTTGATTGGCCAAAGGGTTAAGGTTAGGGTTACTATGTTGAAGTTTTAAGGGAGTTCAGGAAGAGTCTGTGGCATTTCCAGCAGGACAATGCACCAGTCTACAACTCCATCCTTGTCACAGACTATTTGACCAATATGGGCATCAAGACAGTTCCTTAGCCTCCCTAAAATCCAGACCTTGCTCCCTGTGACTTTTGGTTATTCCCTAAGCTCACAGGCTGTCGTTATGAGACAATTGAGGAGATGAAAGAGGCTGTGACGAAGGTTATTGACACGCTCACACAACAGGACTTCCATGGGGCCTTTCAGAAGTTGTTGTAACGGTACAACAAGTGTATTGCAGCCGGAGGAGATTACTTTGAAGGGGACTGGAGTTTCATGTGTTTGCTATCAATAAAAGTGCCAATACGAAAAAAGACTGGGAACTTATTTAATGATTCTCGTATTTCCGCGTTCCTAACACTTTTGAATTATAAATGCTAGGTGCACATTTATATTTTTTCGTTGTATACTTTTCATTTGCTCCTGTTATATCAACAAACATCCATCACTATCTGTGTTGTATAGTCATTTACACGTTCATGCAGCATCACAACGACACAACGACAAAGACAGACGCATGAATAAACGACGCAGGAAGGAAGACGCAAGAAGACTTCTTTACAATTATAGTTACCTCTCACTTTATTGCAAGGGTTCGAAAGGGTTGTTCAAGGTTTGCATGTGAGAGGGTGCTGGTGACCGAACATAAACTTCATATTTTGACCCCACTGTTATGACCGTCACGTTGTGTCTTTCTTGTTCTCTTGATGTTGGGGTCCACTCCATCGGGGGGTTCCGAGGCCCCCCTCGGTCGGTTGTGGCTATCACTACCACATCTGGTCTCTAGCTGTCTGGACGTCTACTGGCAACTGCTTTGGCACCCAACTCAACTCAATTATATAATAATTCAACGCCCACACGATCGCCCACTGGATCTTTGAAATCGAATGTTTAATCGTCATCAAGCGGAAATAACTGTCATGCAGTCCAGAGGTTACTCTCTTCCGGTGCATCACTGTAGTGGCACAATGGGACCTTCACCTTGTCCCATATCATAAGCCTTAATCCGCCCACGCGATCTCTTTCGATTACTGGCCATTGGAATGTGTCACTTCCTTCCGGTGTATCACTTTGGAATAGTATTTTTGGGCCGGGTCGAAGGTCAAAATATAACATGTGAACTATTGATATCCAAGTCCTGATGATGGTTACTGAAACCGAAACGTTCAACGTCGACTTTACATCATAATAAATTCACCTATTTGGATTATGTTTTTCTGCTATCTTCATATCTTGTATATCTATTTAACTGTGTGCAAATAAATGTCTGATGTTAAATTGTTACAATTACACAGAAATACTTGAAACCATTAAACTGAACAAAAGAGTGAGCTCTGGTTCGTTTAAAAATACTTTCAGCAAAAAGTGTTTACAAATCTTGAATATTTTATATGTATAAAGAGGATTTGGCATAAGATAATCGACATTATATGTATATATACCGGTTCATTGGCCTAGTGGGTAGAGTGTTCGCCAATGGTCTAGGAGACCTGGGTTCAATCCCAAGTCGAGTCATACCAAAGACTTAAAAATGGTATTTGATACCTCCGTGCTTAACACTCAGCAATATAAGGTACGTATCAAGGGTAAAGTGGAGCAATCCAGGGAAAGGAGTAGCGCCTTCCCCTATGCCTCGGTGTTGTAGCTATCGAAAAGGGAGCCTTCTGGTTGCCCTCGACTAAGGTCACCAACTTTACTTATATATATATATATATATATGTACACGGGTCGTTTAAAAAGTTCTAACCCTTACCAAGATTTTAGATTTGTTGTACACCCAACAAAAATAAATTGTATTGATTTAATATATACATATAAGAAGGATTTGGCATTAAATAATCTAAAATAGTTGATATGCCTTAAAACCAAACCAAATCGACTGGGCTATTGGTTATGTAAATTGTGTTCGCCAATGGTCCGGGAAACCTGGGTTCAATCCCAGGTCAAGTCATACCAAAGACTCTAAAACTGGTACTTGATGCTGCCTTGTTTAACACTCAGCATTAAGTTAAGGATCAAGTGTAAAGTGGGGCAATCCAGGGAATAGAATAGCACCCTCCGCCCCACTTCACTGTTGTCGTTATTGAAAAAGGAGCCTTTCGGTCACCCTCGAATAAAGGTCACCAATTTTACTTTTAGGAAGAACAATCTTCCTCAACCGCAAAGAGGAGCGAAATGCTCATTCCAGGTACCTGTTAAGTAGGTATATCACCGGACTTAACCCGAAACTCATGAATAAATAATGAAGTTTTGTTTCACCTGTATTTTAAAGAAACTCTGGTTTTCAACATGGCCGAAATACTGCCCTCTAATACCCAAAGGAAATTCACTGCTAACTCATTCGCCGAGTACACTCATTTGCATATTAAATGCTAAATTCTGAGCACCCAGTCGTAATGTAATGGTAAACAACGTTAACTGTTTAATCCTCCCTAAGAGCTCAATATTTCTGCCCTTGTGCCAAATCTGAACATCGCTTACTTTACAAGTACCTCAAGTTGTGTAGGGGCTGTCTTCGTGGTGTAATGGTTAAAGCGATGGACTGCGGAATCCTAGTAAACGAGTTCGAGCTCCAGTCGCGCTATAGGGTTCACTTTTGGACAAATACCCTTGGGAAAGGCATGAACCTCTTTATCCTCCCAGCTATGGGTTAAATAGTACCACTACTGTTCTTCTAGAAGTATGGCTTTGGCATTAAATAACCTACAAAGGCTGATATGCAATCAAACAAAGAAAGCAACCAACAAAACCAATCAAGTCGTTGGTGAGCAAGTCTAGAAAACCATTGCTAAGGAGTTCGATTCTCACTGGGTTTCCAATATTTCTGGCCTTGTGCCAAACGAAGCTAAGCTTCGTAAATAACTGCATGTGATAGCCTCACTGTGGTCTGTAATTTGGTGTCATGTTTGTTGTTTAAGTTGGGTTTTTTTTTTTGTTTTCTTTTTTGCCTATTTTTTTCTGTGCTTTTTTTTTTCTCTTTTCAATTAGGTTGCAATCGATTAGTTTGAGGATAATAACATCATTTTCTTTTTCTTTTTTCTATAGATCAAGATGATATCTGAGTATTTTGTTATGTTCCAAATATCGATCTGCAAATTTTGGGAAATCCCGGAGGATCTATCAAACATTTACTTTCTTCTTATTATTCTTTACAAATAAGTTCGGATTCTCAGATAACTTCTGCTTCTTTTCAACTGACTTCTTCTCCCTAATAACATCTGATTCTTTTTTTTAATAACCTTTGTTTCTTTTCTAATTTCTTCTTGTTCTTCTTCTTCTTTAAATGCCAGAATATTTTTGCTTATATTAAGAGAAATAATGATGGGATCTTATTTTGAATCAATTCTATATACATGCGTAATCTTTCGTATTTGATAAACCCCACGGAAGATGGAAGTCTATGTTATTGCAATTTTAGAAATCGCCAATCATCTTCAATCATTCTGATATTAGTCTTTTTCTTATCTAATAAACTTATCTGCGTCTGGCTCATAGATCTCAAGTTGTCTTGGTGGTTACCCTTCCAAATATTGTGCATGTATATCGTTGCTTAACTTGAATGGTTTCGCAAGAAACAGTTTTAAGCGCGAATTTTCCATCTCAAGCTGAATTTGGAGAAAGACAAATTCAGTGAAATGTATTTTTAAGACAAGTATTTCTTCCTTTAAAAGTCAAATCAGACTTCATTCATTCAAGAAGAGAAGTTCATAGTATTCATTAAACGTTACTTAGTCTAGCATAGACACTTCCGATTGCTTATGGAGTGGTCACTCATCTAAGTAATGAGCAAGCTCATTGCTGTTTAACTTAGGGGATTTTGCGGGAACCGGTGTTTTAAACGTGACTTGTTAATTGCTAAACGCCACATAGGCGTCAGATTGTTTTGAGAATCGACTGTTACCATGTGGTCACTGGTGCCCTTGGTGTAGTCGTTATCGTCGTAGGAAATGAACACGGCGACACGAGTTCAAATCCTGGACGAGACAGATTGCATTTCACATAGCACTAATACCCTTGGGGAAGGTATGAATCCAATTATTCTCCCTCCAGTTATGGGTAAATAGTAGGACAGACTAGGTTCTTCAGCCTTGGTTAGGCAACTAGTCTAGGAGAAGGAAAACTCTGAATTCAAACCTGTTAAACTCCGCTTAAAAATTGACCTTGTGTCATATCCAGCCCGAGCGTAGGGGTTGGGTAAATAGTACCATGTGGTCACTGATGATCTAAGTAGTGAGCAGACTTACGACTGCTTAACTTCGAGTATCGGGCGGAACTCTTTGCTTTAAACATGGCTTGAGTGAAAGTGTCTTGCTGAATTCTTCTTAAGATAAAGACAGATTCACTACAATGTATTTTTAAGAAAAGTTTTTCTACATTTAAACTTAAATCAAGTTATTCATCATTATAAAAGCGAGTTCTCTAGACGGAATCCAGAGTCCGCACAGAGCTTATGAATATCAGTCTTTGCTTGTTGGCCACATCGATGTGTCTATACGTTGGAGTCCATCGGAGAACGAATCTTATAAGTTCGTCCATACTTCAACAGGAGTGTCCAGCATGCCTTGCTTGTCTTACTTGGATTGTTTGTGAGATGGGAGGCAAGTGGCTGTACAGCTGCTGTTTTTTGGGGTGCTGCTAACAGGAATTGTTTAAAACTGCTTGTAGCAGCCTTATGAATGTACATCTAATCTCGCCTTTTCTTCGGGCGTTTGGGGAAAATATACAGTAGTACTGACACCTTGCAGATTGTTTCACTTGCAATCCTGGCGTAGCGTTCAGTTAGTCGAGCACGTAACTGCTAAGTTGAGTATAGAACATATAAAAAGTTGGTCAGTTCCAGTGATCTCCCAAGAACCAAAGATTTAAGCTTGACTTGCCTGTAAGTTGTCTTTTAGAAATATTATAAATATAGCTTAGACTAAGCACAAGGCGTTCGGCACTGGGTTTCAAACGAAAATCGGACTCAATATTCACTAATCATCATCATTATGTAGTGCCGCTAGCACGGATATCCCTGATCCTCTCTCGCCACTTCTCCCTATCGTTCATCGCCTCTGGTAGGTCTTCAGGGCTACATCCCGTATCCTCACATAGCAACTGAATGTATGTTCGAGCTGGTCGTCGTGCTTTTGCCCGGCCATATGTGAGAGTCAGTAGGAGTACATCACTTATGAGCTCGTCCCTGCTTCTCCAGAAGTGTCCTGCATGTCTGGTTCGTCTAACTTGGATAGTTTTCGTGATGGGAGGCAGGTGGCCGTATAGTTGGTGCTTTGTAGGGTGTTACCGCCAGGACTTGTTCAATATTACTCACAGAATTCTTGTGTAATTGCCGTCTAGCTTCTTCTTCAGCCGTTTAATTAACGTCCAAGTAGTGCATCCATACATCAGTATCGATACGACCGTAGCCTGGAAGAAACTGCGTTTCATTTTATCGGTCAGGTCTGATTTCCATATGATCGATAGCCTATTCATTGCTGTCCATGCCTTCGTTAGCCGCGTGTCGATGTCCTTTTCGGTTGATGAGACGCTGCTTCCTAGGTAGGTGAATTTGTCTACTAGTTTCGGAGGGGTTCCGTCTAGTGTGGTGATGTCACCTGTTGGATTATAGCACATATATTCCGTTTTGTGTTCATTGTCATGGAGGAAATTGCCTGCAGCGGCTCGTTCCAAACTATGCAGTAGTGTTTCGGCTTGGTTGGGTGTATTTGCCAGTATCGCTATATCATCGGCGTAGTCGAACCCAATATTCACAATAATGATAATTATGATTGATAAGTATCAAGAGTGGAGCTTTAATTAATTAAAATATTGAATATTTGAATGAAGGTGTCACGTACATGAACTGGCGTCGGGTAGACGAGCCATTGCCAGTTCAAAATGCTTTTCGGTCGGTTGTACTGGGGGATACAGGATTGTGAAAATGCACCAAGACCTATCACCATGGGTCTATAGCATATTTCCTAAATTCATCTCGAAGGTGTTAGTAGAGAATGATGGTTGGTTGGCTTGGTTTGTTGGGTTTTATGGCATTTCAACTTTTGTAGGTTATTTAACGCCAAATCCACTTTTATGTAAATAATCTGTTCCATTTAAAACAATTCAGTTTAGCATGAGTACACAGTTCAATTGTCAAAACAGTTTTATGTTAAATAATTCAGTTAAGTGTAAATACAGAAAATTAGTTCTATTTCAAATAATTCAGTTAAGCATAAGCACGCAGTTTAAATGTAAGTACGGTTTAAATGTCAAAAACATTTCTATTTCAAGCTATTCAGTTTACTCAAACAATTCAGTTTAGCATAAGTATGCTGTTAGTTATATTTAACCCATAGATAGGACCCTATCAGGTGTTACCACTCTGGGCCAGAGTGGACCTTGGAGCAATGGCAATGAAGGGGTACTCCGCATTCCCCAAAGCTCCCGCACTGCTGGAACCTCACCATCAGATTGTTTAGTATCATATCCAGGACACTTGTTAGGGGGGTTCTTACCCCTCTGCAGAGGTGCAGTCAGTGTATTTTACAGCCCCAGCTGACTGGGCAAAGTAGAGATTGAGGAAGACATTCAAAGAAATTACCCTGCTTCACATCATATCAAAAGTTTCAGAGGTGCTTCGGCCAAGGAAAAATTCTCTTGAATAAGTTTACTGGGGATCATGGCGGAGTATTTAAAAAATATGCTATTCATTGTTTATTCCTGTCTCAATAAATATAGCTTCAATACTGACGCATAGAATTTTTAAGCTTATCTTGTATAGGGGTTGAACGTTAATTTGACCGTCAGGCACCCCCCAAAAGTGTCCTAGATATGACATTAAGCACCAGTTATGCTGAAGCTTTGCAAAATGTGGAGTAACCCTTCATTGCCATCGCTCCCTTGTCCACTCTGGCCCGGCGTGGTGGCACCTGATGGGGCCCTGTCTGTGGGTTAGGTGGAACTAACGGCATACTTATGCTAAGCTGAATTGTTTGATTAGACTGAATAGTTTGAAATAGAAATGTTTTTGACAATTAAACCGTATTTACATTTAAACTGCGTGCTTATGCTAAACTGAATTATTTCAAATAAAACTGTTTTTTGACATTGAAACTGTATTTATACTAAATTGAATTGTTTAACATAGAACTGTTTTGACATGTAACTGTGTGTTAACAAAATCTGTACTTATACAAAACAGAATTAGCTGAATCAGAACTGCTTGGCAAAACTGAATAGTGAGAAATAGAAATATTTTTCTCAATGAAACTTTACTTACATTTAAACTGCGTACTTATGCTAAATTAAATTATTAGGAATCGAACTGTTTTTGACATTGAAACTGTGCTTTTACTAAACTGAATTGTTATATATAACTGCTTGAATAGTTTTAAATAGAAATGTTTTGACAATTAAATTGTGTTCTCATGCTAGACTGAATTGTTTTAAATAGAACTGATAATTAACATAAAAATGGATTTAGCGTTAAATAACCAACGAAGGTTGATATGCCATAAAACCCAACAAACCAAACCCTTTTCCCACTCAGTTCTTGGTTGAATTGTATCGCTGCTTTTCTTCTACAAGGGGTTGCTTTGGCATTAAATAAACCACGAAGGTTGATAAGCCATTAAACAAAGAAATAAAAACCAAACATTTACTGTTTTGAATACTTCATTTAGACAATGTTCCTTCTTCGGCCTTCCCAGTGTATATATGTATTTACCCAACCCCTCTGTTACGAAAAGGGTGTAATACAAGTTTACTTTCTAAGAGAAGGATAGTTGGTTTGAATTTAGGCTTTTCATTCTCCTAGACTAGTTGACCAACCAAGGCTAAATAACCCAAACTGCCTTTTTATTTACTCTTAACTATAGGCAGAGAACCAATGGATTCATGCTCTTGCTTAGGGAATAAGCATGAGGTAAAATGCCAACAGTTCCGTCCAGGATTTGAATTTCTATCGCCTATTTCTTTTTCCTATGACGATAACCGTTACACTAGATACAGCTCCACTTGCTAAGCGTGTCGTCGGTCCTGATGTTTGGCCAGTATCACTCCTTCGCTCTGGCTGGGTTTTGTTTGAGAGCAGACAACTGTATGGTTTGAAACACTAACAAAGTATATTCTTGTTTTTTTCCCAACCATCACACCCGTATACATGCGCGCGCGCAAGAGTCACAAACTCTTCTGGAATCTTTCCCAAAAATCTCAAGTGATCTCGCATGTTCACACGTGACGTCAGGACTGGTTATTAACTTGGCCATTGGTCCGTGACTTGACATAGATGTAAGAGTCCAATGCAGACGTCACGGAGAAGTATCTTGTGGATTACCACCGGGGAAAAACAAGAAGTGCTTTGGTTTCTCGGCAAAAGTAAAAGAAAAAAAAGAAAATGGTAATAAAAAAAAAAGAAAAAATCCATTAGTCTTTCGTGACGAACAAGCAAACAATTTGTCTGCGTTCAAAGACTCTGCTGAAAAGAAAAATCAAAGTTTTTCTTTGACTTGGCCTGAATAAAACAAAGGGAAATCTTTTCTCGCTTTTCAAGCATCAACCATTTTTGATTATGGGCCTGAACACAAAAATGCAGAACAAACCAACGCAATACGTCAACAACCTGAATCAAAAATTCGAACCTCACTTTCAAAATATGATTACGTACATATATGATTTTATTATCAAATTGTCCTGATAGCACCGAGTCGTTGGACTCTCTCCCCATCCATTCCTATCGTCTATCGCTTTTGGCAAGTCCCCGAGAGTACATCCATTATCCACATACACTGATGTCAGGCTTTTCTAGTTAGCAAATACTGTTTGTTCATGTGTAGGAGTCCATGAGACAGAATAGCTTATGAGTCCGTTCTAACTTTTCTAGCAGTTCCCAGCATGTGCTGTTTGTCTACTTTGGATTTTAAAGATAACAGGGAACTGCTGCGATCTAGTGAGGTGCTGCTGCCAGGATTTGTATAAAACACAACAAGAAATTTCAATGTAGTTCTGATCTAGTTTTTCTTCGAATGTCTCGTTTGTATCCAGCTAGAGCATCCATACAATAATAGTAGGACGCAGCTACCGATTGGAAAAAATCCATTTTATTCTATTGGATAGGTCTGATTTCCATATGGTTGCACATTATCACCAAAATATGTTTTCAAATTATATATATTTAATATATGTACAAAGAGAATTTGGCATTAAATAACTTGCAAGGGTTGATATGCCCTAAAACCCAACCAAACCAATTCATATATATTTAATATATATGTATAACGAGGATTTGGCATTAAATTACCTGCAAGGGTTGATACTATTTACCAACCCCTCCGCTCGGGCAGGATATGATACAAGGTCAATTTTTAAGCGGAGTTTAACAGGTTTGAATTCTGAGTTTTCCTTCTCCTAGACTAGTTGCCTAACCAAGGCTGAAGAACCTAGTCTGTCCTACAAGGGTTGATATGCCCTAAAACCCAACCAAACCAAATCATATATATCTAATATATATGTATAAAGAGGATTTGGCATTAAATAACCTACAATGGTTGATATGCCATAAAACCAAACCAAATCATATATATTTAATATATATGTATAAATAGGATTTGGTATTAAATAACCTACAATGGTTGATATGCCATAAAACCAAACCAAATCATATATATTTAATATATATGTATAAATAGGATTTGGTATTAAATAACCCATAATGGTTGATATGCCATAAAACCCAACTCAACCAATCAGTTCTCGCTTCGGTGTTAGTTATTATAACATTGTTGAGGGCGTTAATTACGAGATTTTTATTATAATTATTATTATAATTCTCTTTATTTTTTCACATCAGATACAACTGTTTTTTGTTTTTTTTAAAGCTTTTTTGTTTCTATTGGATTCTGAGAAGCAGCAAGTCTCCTTAGATATCTATTACGCTTCGAAGTCCCCTGATCGATTTTAGGGGTGCTATGTGGTGTCGATAGTTATCCAAGTTCTTGGAGATTGTTCCAAAGATATATACGGTGATTGGTATCACTGTCATTTTCATGTCCAACGGCTTCTTCATCCCTCTGGCAAGGTCCCTGTATTTGTCCTGCTTTTTTTCTTCTTTACTTCACCTCCATTCAAGCACAGCGAAATCCCTTCTATGAAAATATATTTTTTCTTTTTTTTTTTTGCGAATTAAATCTAAACCTGAGCTTCTAACTTGATTCCTTTTTTATCTTCAAGTCTCACAGAGTTTTGGTTTTCATTTTCAAGAACAGATTTTGGTTCGTGCGTGTATCCTTTATTACTTTTATTTCTGTTCTGGGATCAACTGGAACATGAAAATCTCCAAGATGGCAAATTCGTTTTTCCGGAATTTTAATCAACACTACGTCTGATCTTCTGAATGGAATTAGGTGATCCTTCTGGATCTCCGAATCCCAGAGAATTTTATGGGTCTCATTATCACGGATTGATTCTGGTTTGTTCTCATACCATTTGGAAGTATGGACAAATTTCAGTCTCTTACATATTTTTCTCAACATGATCTCCACCTGCAATTTTGTTGCGTATTATCAATTTTCGCTTTAATATAATTGGTCCTTATGGTCCTTATGGTGCTATAAGAAGAGAATCAGTTTCTCTTTTGAGGTTCCCTTTTCGTTGCCATGACGTAATTTTATTATTTTTTTATTAATATATAATTTTTTGTGTTAATATAATTGGTCCTTATGGTCCTTGTGTTGCTATAAGAAGAGAATCAGTTTCTCTTTTGAGGTTTCCTTTTCATTGCCATGACGTAATTTTATTATTTTTTTATGAATATATAATTTTTTGTGTTAATATAATTGGTCCTTATGGTCCTTAATATATGACGTAATTTTATTATTTTTTTATTAATATATAATTTTTTGTGTTAATATAATTGGTCCTTATGGTCCTTGTGTTGCTATAAGAAGAGAATCAGTTTCTCTTTTGAGGTTTCCTTTTCGTTGCCATGACGTAATTTTATTATTTTTTTTATTAATATATAATTTTTTTTCTCGACTTCTGAGTATTTCAGTCGAAATCATTTTTTTAAATTAATGCCCAAAACATTTTGAAAAAATGTTAATGAACATATTTGTTAACCTATTTTTCAAGGAAATATTTTTTTCTTCTTTTTTAGGTAAGTCAGCACCTTTTCCACATGCCTTTCTCTGTCAATTTTTCTTTGTGTTGTGGATCTGAATCAGTTTTTGAGCGACCCACATGAGAAAAGAAAAAAAATTAAGGTAAGAAAGTTTATATCGTAAAATGTTGTTTGTTTAAAAAAAAAAAAAAAGAACAAAAACACGTCAGTAAAAGTTGTCATATAATATTTAGTTCTAAATTGATATATTCTCGGTAAGTTCTTAGAAAATTTTAAATTAAAACTGGTAACCATCATATCGTACGCCTGCTTACATGAACCGAAACTCCTGTTTATTAAGCCTTATAAAAAAAAATCGACTTGCATCTCTTTCTTTCCTCTTTACTCTTTTACGACCAGAAAGTGGATATAAAAATAAATTAAAGATGACGTCTCAATACTTGTAAAAAGTACTTGCCAAAAATCTTGTCTACTTATAAATATTCTTTTTTTCAGACCTATCAATTTATTTTCTTGTTATCTAATTGATGGAATACTGTCGAAATATTTTAACCCTTTTCAGATAAAATTTTCTACTTTGTATACATGGAATATATTTATACAACCAAGTTTTGCTCGTGAACTTGACAAAATTCTTACTTCTTTGTGGGACGACTGCAAATTTTGCCAAAAAAGTAGGTCTTCAAAATTCGACTTATACACGAGGACACACCTAGAATATGCTAAATATATCAGACTCCTTGAAATAACTAATTAATCTGTTCTCGGGTCATCTGAAATCTTGTTTTTCGTATCGATCTTTTGAGTCAGTCTTTTTCAGTTCTCTCTTTCTCTCTCTCTCTATATATATATTCCCTTTATCTTTTACTCAGTATGCTTAGATGTATATATTTATCTGTCAATCTCACTTTGTTCATATTTATTTATCTCTCTCTGGCCCTATCTAAATCTATTCATATTCCACTATCTCCTAATATCTATCAATTATAGTCTGTTTATATATATATATATATATTTATAATGTCCTTGGAAAGGGCATAAAATGAATTAGACAAAAACGTGTTTAAAGAGAAGAATAAAGGTTATATACAACAGTAAAAAGAATAATACAATATCGCCAGTGTAGCTATTTACTACCATCGGTATTTGGCGCACGCCACATCATACAGGCGAGTGTCGCACAATGCCTTTCTTTAAGGATGGTCCGGGCGCAGGACCGTAAGCCAGATGCGTCCGGCATACCCCCAAATATCTCGGGCCCTCTCGGTATTCCTCTAAAAAGGCGATTCAGGCGCCAGGCGATATATCTAGCCCCACCGAAGAGGGTTAGAGCCTGGGAGGACGGCCGCCAGAGGCTCGAAGAATAAGTCAGTCTCGGTCACGTGACGTGAATACTCGGCCTCCCCGACACCTGCGCCAGGCAGCCTCCACTGACTACCGTATCCAGAGACATGACACGAGGGCCGGTCGAAGTGTGCCCCATTTACTAGATTGGTATAAGTGAGCAAAACAGCAACTGCTATTTGCTACCAACTCCCAAAGTGGATTTCAGTCAAATGTTATATCTTTATTGGAAAAGTCTATAGTGTATCGAAAATTGGGATGATACCACGAAAATATATATATATATATATATATATATATCATCGTCATCATCATGTCGAGACGCTGGCACGGATATCCCTGACCCTCTCTCGCCACTTCTCCCTATCGTTCATCGCCTCTGGTAGGTCTTCAGGGCCACATCCCGTATCCTCACATAGCTGCTGAATGTATGTTCGAGCTGGTCGTCCTACTCTTGCCCGGCCATATGTGGGGTCCATTGGAGTACATCACTTATGAGCTCGTTCCTACTTCTCCAGCAGTAACCTGCATGTCTGGTTCATCTAGCGTGGATAGTTTGCGTGATGGGAGGCAGGTGGCCGTATAGTTGGTGCCTTGTGGGGTGTTACCGCCAGGACTTGTTCAGTATTGCTCGCAACATTCTTGTGTAATTGCTGTCTAGCTTCTTCTCCAGCCGTTTATTTAGCGTCCAAGTAGTGCATCCATACATCAGTATCGATACGACCGCTGCCTGGAAGAAACTGCGTTTCATTTTATCGGTCAGGTCTGATTTCCATATGATCGATAGCCTATCGATAGCTGCCCATGCCCCGATGTGTAGAGGATGCTGCTGCTCTATTCCCTGGTTTGCTCCACTTTAACCTTGATACGTACCTTACAATGCTGAATGTTAAGCAAAGAGGCATCAATTACCACTTTTTGACTCAACCAGGGATTAAATCCGGGTCTCCCGGACTGTTAATGAACACTCTACTCATTAGGCCAATGGATGTATACATATATATATATATATATATATATATTATCTTTCTCTGTTGATCTTTATCTATCCCTCCATTTCAGTTGGTTGACATTTTGCTACATATCTACATGTTTAAATATCTATAGTTTTCTCGATCGGAAATCCGACTCCGAGATCCCACGATATATATATATATATATATATATATATAGACACAATATTACATAAGACTTGGCAGTATAACCAGCCAATTATATTTCTATTATTCAATGCAAGATCAAGAAAACTATTTAGAATGTGTTAACCTTGAAGATAAGTATTCAAAATCCTGGCTTTTTTCTCCCCTTCAACACAACCACAGTCACTGATAGAAATCCTTAGTTACCACTTACTGTTTGCTATTAAAAAAAACTATTCTTATAGCTCTAAAAAGTCTTTATTTCAGCAACAACCGTCAAGTGATGGTTAACGAGTTAGTGTCATAAATGAGCTCATGAAAGTATGTTTTCTGATACAAGCCGGAAAAAACAGACTCAAACCTCATGTCTGCGTCGTTTCACACAGCCAATTAAGATTCGTTCAAAGATTCTGAAAAATTCATTACTTACATTGAAAACATCTACAACCAGCTTCTCCTCCCACTTTCCAAAAGATGGGTGGGGCCTTCTCAGTGTGGGTGGTATCTAATCGATAGTGATTGACATATTGTTCGGATAGGCGTTTCCACTGGATTATTGGAGTTGAATTTGGCAAAGATACAAAATATCTTCGCCACACCCCGTACTGACTTAGTTGTTCCTCGGTGTTCTTTCATATGAAAATTACAGAATCTTCTTCATTTGTGCTATCAAGCCGCACGGGAAACATCGCTAATATGCAAAGCGCTCAACTGTGTTTGCCAGAAGGATCAGCTTTCTCATTTTGAGACTGATTTGTTGATATTTTGGTTTAGTTGGGTCTTATTTCTCATTGCCCAAATGAGTAGAGTGTTCGCCAATGGTTCGGGAGACATGGGTTCAATCCCAGATCGCGTCATACCAAAGACTTTAAAAATGGTATTTGATATCTCCTTGCTTAACACTCAGCAATATATGGTACGTATCAAGGGTAAAGTGAAGCAATCCAGGGAAAAGAGTAGCGCTCTCCCCTACACCTCGGTGTTGAAGCTATTGAAAAGGGAGCCTTCTGGTCCCCCTCGACTACACTCGTCAACTTTATTTATCAGGGAATGGAGTGGCGCCCTTTCCTACATGTCGGTGTAATAGCTATTGAAAAAGGAGCCTTCGGGTCACCTTCGACTAAGGTCGCCAACTTTACTTTTTTACACCTTCATATCAATCATTGTAGGTTATTGAATACCAAATCCTCTTTATGCATATTTGTTTACAAATCATATATATTAATATATGATTTGTAAACAAATTTTGATAATACTTTCATATGAATCTGAGCTCAATTCTTTGCACACAGTTTCAAGTATTCCGATGTAACCGTAATAATTTAAGTTAGGTGCAAACTTGAGCACAGGTGTTAACGCGCGCGCGGGGAGGATGTGTCGTTCACAGATGTCAAAATAAAAATTCCAGGACCACGGGATGTAAATGACGTCATGCACCGGAAGCGTGCGCGGAGGATTTTGGGGGATTTGAAAAAAGTCAGTTAGTTGAGAACTAGACTCCGAACGGGAAGGTTGACTTTCGCTAGCTCGCCGAAGCCAGGCCAGTGGCCTTATGGCGGGTGCCACACGTGTTGTAGTCGTTATCGTCGTAGGAAATGGACACGGCGACACGAGTTCAAATCCTGGACGAGAATGATTGCATTTCACATAGCACTAATACCCTTGGGGAAGGTATGAATCCAATTATTCTCCCTCCAGCTATGGGTAAATAGTAGGACAGACTAGGTTCTTCAGCCTTGGTTAGGCAACTAGTCTAGGAGAAGGAAAACTCTGAATTCAAACCTGTTAAACTCCGCTTAAAAATTGACCTTGAGTCATATCCTGCCCGAGCGGAGGGGTTGGTAAATAGTGCCACACGTGTTGTGGGGGACCAGATGGAAAAGCCAACATAGAAAGATTGTGCCTCTCTCCTTATGTCGAAAAACCTTTTAACTCAAAGTTAATAAAAAGTTTCGTACCAGAACTAAGAAGTCGTAAGTGTTTTTCGTGTTTCGGGATTCCTATGTTCTATGTATATATGTTATGAACATTCTATGTACGTTACACATATCCGTATCATGGCTGTGGTACATTTGCACTCAAATCTTGCTTTTGTTTCTATACAGTTCATCATATCGCGCTGGTAGCACGGATATCCCTGACCCTCTCTCGCCACTCCTCCCTATCGTTCATCGCCCTAGGCAGGTCTTCAGGACAACATCCTGTATCCTCACATAGCTGCTGAATGTACGTTCGAGCTGGTCGTCCTGCTTTTGAGCGGCCATGTGTGGGGATCCATAAGAGTACATCTCTTATGAGTTCATCTCTGCTTCTCCAGCAGTGTCCTGCATGTCTGGTTCGTCTAACTTGAATAGTTTTCGTGATAGGGGGCAGGTGGCCGTACAGTTGGTGTCTTGTGGGGTGTTGCTGCCAGGACTTGTTCAGGATTGCACGCAGCATTCTTGTGTAATTGCCATCTAGCTTCTTCTCCAGTCGTTTTGTTAGCGTCCATGTAGTGCATCCATATAGCAGTATCGATGTGACTGCTGCCTGGAAGAAACTGCGTTTCATTTTATCGGTTAGGTCTGATTTCCATATAATCGATAGCCTATCGATAGCTGTCCATGCTTTCGTTAACCTGGTTTCGATGTCCTTTTCGGTTGATTCGACGCTGCTTCCTAGGTACGTGAATTTGTCTACTAGTTTAAGTGGGGTTCCTTAAACGGTTTCAATTATTGCTATATAACACTAATAATTCAGTTCGATATTAATAATTTGTTTGCAGACAGGGAAGTGGTTACAAGTATTGCTATTTAACACTAATTATTTATTAAACACATTTCATTCATTTGCACACAGTCAACTGGTTCCAAGTATTGTTATATACCACTAACAATTCAATTGGTTTGTTTACACAGTTTTACCGATCAAACAGTTCTATTTGACCCATAGATAAGTCCCTACAAAGTGCTACCACTCCAGTCCAGAGTGGATCAGGAGAAATGGATGGATACTCTACGTCCCCCAAAGCTCCAGAAACCCTCAGATGATTTAAGATCATATCCAGGACATGATAATCTGGTTTTAAGTTTAAATTGTCTTCTTTTTAAAATCTTTTTATCATCCTATGGCTGCACAAACTTCTCTATCTACGAAAGAAGTTGACATTCATAAAACCAGTAGGTTCCATTTCTAACAGCAATCCTTGATAATATAGGTGCTTCTATTTTGGAAGTGGTGATAGATTCTAATTTAGCATTCCATTGATATTTTTTATTGCTATAATCATAATGATATCAATAACAACAGTACATATACTTTTACAAAACACAATTGACAGACTCGAACACTCAAATACACAAACGACTCCGTTATTCAGATACGAATCGTTTATTAATTTCTGATTTCGGTTCTTCGACATGAGAAGAGAGACAATTCTTAAAAGTCTTTCGTAATCATACTATGCTAACAACACCTCTAACATTCGGTACATCTCGTGGTGTTTTAGGTCTCAATTTCTCAACATTATGGTCTTAACTCAACTTCTCAACTTCATCTGTCTGCCATTGAGGTAGACAACACAACTGTTTGCCTACATGGTTCCCAGTCAACTCCCAACTGACTCTTTTTCAAAATCTTCAAATTCTCAGGACCATCGCTTCTGGGCATGACGTCATTCACACTCCAGCCCCATTTCATATCTGGGGTTTGTTATGACAATTGTGATTGTCTTACCCCTTGTGCGCGAGCGTAAACTGTACCCAATGTAAGCGCTTTTTTCGTCATTTCTCTAAATTTGCTTGGCAACTTTTCTTCTCTCCAACACGAATTCCAACCTTCATCGACTGGACCACATCCATCTTCTCTTTCCTCGGATCTTAAAGAAACGTGGGCGTGGAAAGAAACAGAGAAAGACCAGTCGACACATGTGGTAATCACGAGACCAGCGGCCAACTAGGTGTCGTGAAGCTATAGTACCACCTCTGTGCACCTGAACTAAGAGCCGAATAGTTCAAAGCCAAATCAAACTGAACGACAAAATATGATTAACGAAAAATGATTAGTATAAAAACATCATTCCGTAATTATATAACAATATTTCCATTCTATTACAAATGAACTTGGATGATTAAAGAATATGTTAACTGCGAATGCTTACCACATAAAATGCATTCAATTGGAAATTGAACGAGAAATTATTCTATTTAGCAATTTCCGCTGTCCCTACTGTGTGTGTATCTGTCTAAGAGTGTTTGCTGGTGCGTATGTATGTTTGAACGCACGCGCGTGTGTGCATTAATGTATTTTTAGATTTTAATATATATTCATATTGAAGTGTGTGTGTGAGAAAGAATCTTTAAGTGTGTGTGTTTGTGTGTGTGTGTTTTCATGAAAGTATGTCCAAGTGTGTGTCTATGTTTGGTTTCGTTTTCTTGTTTAATGGCATATCAGCCTTTGTGGGTTATTTAATATCAAAGCCATTCGTGTGGAAGAACAATAGTCGTACTATTTACACTATATCAGGCGTAATAAAAAATATTACTCCGAAAATAAACTCAGTTGTCCAACTGGAATTCGAACCCCTTTCCTGGGCGGCCACGTGCATGTGTATTTTGAGGATGTATCTCTTGGTGTACGCGCTTATCTAAATATGTTTATGTGAATGTTTAAGTGCATGTATTTTGGGTAAATGTGTTTTTGTTGGTAAGTGTTTCTGTGTCTGTGTGTGCGCGTACCTGTGTGTGACCTCAAACAAAAATCCGATCTGAATGACATAAAATTGGTATGTTTCAGAACAGTTGCAGTTTACTAAGCTAGATACCATCGACCTCAGCAAGTTTGGTTTAGTTTTATGGCACAACAACCATTGTAGGTTATTTAAAGCAAATCCGTTTTATACATATAAATGGACACGGCGACACGAGTTCAAATCCTGGACGAGACTGATGGCATTACACATAGCACTAATACGCTTGGGAAAGGTATGAATCCAATTATTCTCCCTTCAACTATGGGTAAATAGTAGGGCAGATTAGGTTCTTCAGCCTTGCTGAGGCAACTAGTCTAGGAGAAGTAAAACTCTGAATTAAAACCTGGTAAACTCTTCTTAAAAATTGACCTTGTGTCATATCCAGCCTGAGCAGAGGGGTTGGTAAATACGTATAAACAGTTTTATTTCAAACAATTTAGTTTAGCCTAAGTACACTGTTTAGTTCTATTTGACCCCTAGATAGGACCCTATCAAGTGCTACCACTCAGGGCCAGAGTGGACCTGGAAGCGATGGCACTTGATGGGGTTTTTTCTATGGGTCAAATAGAACTGTTTGACATTTAAACTGTGTGCAAATGAATGACATGCTAAACTCGATTGTTAGAAATGGAACTGTGTGACCGTTTAACAATGTGTAAGAAAATAACTGATGTCAAATTGAATTGTTAGTGATACATAGAAATACTTGAAACAATTTAACTCTGTGCAAAAAAAGTCAGCTTATTTAAAGTTGTTATCAACAAAGTGTTTTAACAAATCGTTTATATTTATCATATATGTATAAACAAGATTTGGCATTAAATAACCTAGAAAGGTGGATATGCCATAAAACCCAATCCAAATAAACCATCCAACCATGTATATATGTGTGTGCGTGTGTGCATACAAGTATTTGTGTGTTTATGAAAATATACACATTTGTGTGTATGAACTTGTATTTACGTATGTGTTTATGTGTATATATCCGTAACAAAGCCAAAATGGTTTGAGTATTCACCAAAATGGCCCGGGAGTCATACCAAAAGCTCAAAAATAGTACTTGATGCCTCCTTGCTGAACACTCAGAATTATAAGGTACGGATCAAAGGTAAGTGGCGCAATTTAAGGAAATGAGTTGTGCTCTCCCCTACACCTCGGTGTAATAGCTGTTGAAAAAAGAGCCTTCGGGTCACCCTCGATTATGGTCGGTCAACTTATTTATGAAAGTACACATACATATTTACCCAACCCCTCCGCTCGGGCAGGATATGACACAAGATCAATTTTTTAATCACCGCTAAAATAAAAAGAAGGAAAAAAAACAGGTTAACAGGTTTGAATTCAGAATTTTCCTTCTCCTAGAATAGTCTGCAATATCTCTTAAGACTGAAGAACTTAGCTTGCCCTACTATTTTACCCATAGCTGGAGGGAGAATAATTGGATTCATACCTTTTTCAAGGGTATTAGTGCAATGTGAAATGCGATCAGTCTCGTCCAGAGTTTGAACTCGTGTCGCCGTGTCCATTTCCTACGACGATAACCATTACACCACGGGCACCTCCACATTTATGAAAGTATATATATATATATATATATATATACGAAGGTGTTTTATATACGTGTGTCCTGATGAGCCTTTTTGTGCGAACACGCACGAATACTAGTATGGTTGGGTTTTGTTTTGTTTTGTTTTGTTTTTCACGCCAGTTAAAATAGCGTTAACAAGCCTCCCTATATCAGCATCTAATCCAATTTCCCAACTCTTATCTACAAGTTCCTATACTCGTCTTACCTCAGAGTATGTGACGTTAGAGAGGGTCATGGGCATTAAAAGTTACCTTGTGACTTGCGGTCTGTTAGCAGGTACACACCCATGAATAAATTTTTTGTTAGCTTTTTTAATCACAGCTAAAATAAAAAGAAGAAAGAAAACGTCATGGTAAAGTCTGCAATATCTCTTAAAAGATAATCATTATAACTGCTTTTATATGAAATAAATTGATGGTTTAGATAAAGAGCCATACTTAGGTTTTCACAAAATATTCAGTATCATTAAATGCTGTCATGTATTAAGCTTAGCGTAACGGTTATCGACGTATGAAATGCAATCAACGACTTGGTTGCTAATTCTGTACAAGTCTGTGTATCATTTTTCACACTGATTTCCTCGAAAAAGGCATGAATCCATCGATTTTCATTTCTAGTACTGAGTCGGTATGGTTTCTGGCATATCAACCATCGTTGGTTATTTAATGCCAAATCCTCTTTATACATATATATTAAATATATAGGATTTGGTTTGGTTGGGTTTTATGGCATATCAACCATTATAGGTTATTTAATGCGAAATCCTCTTTATACGTATATATCAAATATATATGATTTGGTTTGGTTGGGTTTTATGGCATATCAACCATTGTAGGTTATTTAATGCGAAATCCTATTCATACATATATATTAAATATATATGATTTGGTTTGGTTGGGTTTTATGGCATATCAACCATCGTAGGTTATTTTATTCCAAATCCTCCTTATACATATATTTTATATATATATATATGACTCGTAAACGAATTTTATTAATCAAATTCTTAAACAAGCGTTAGCTTTTTTTTGCACACAGTTAAATGGTTCCAAGAATCAACACCATTCATTTATTTGCATACAGTTCTATTTGACCCATAGAAAGGACCCTATTATGTGCTACCACTTCGGGTGAGAGTTGATCTGGAGCAATGGCAATGAAGGGCTACTCCACATTCCTCAAATTTCTGAGGCTGGAGCCTCGCCATCCGATTGTTTATAGTCATATCCAAGACACTCGTCGCGGAAGGGGGTCTTACCCCTCTGTAGAGATGCAGTTGGTGAATTCTACAGCCCCTGCCACCGACTGGGCTGATATTGGGTAAACAGTAGGGCCAACTGTGTTGGTTAATCTTGGTGAGGTAACCAGTCTAAGAGAAGGTAAACTGATTTCTAACCAGTTCTACTCCACCTAAAAAATTATCTCGTATCCGTTGTGAAGAGGTTGGGTAAATGCATACTAAGTTTTTCTTTGTTTGGCACAAGGCTAGAAGTATAGAGCGCCCAGTGGGAATCGAAGTCCGTTAACATAGCTCTCTAAGCATTAGACTCCAGAAAGTCCTCATTATAAAAATATAAATTATTGATCTATCTTCAGTAAGACCCTTGACCAGTTGAATGAAGAGTAAACCCCCGGCGTGTCAATCCGTCTAGGGTTATTTCTAACTGAAGCTAAAAAGAATTGCCTCGATTGTACGTTCATACTTACAAGATTTTTTTAGCACATAGTACCATCCAATACGAAAATTTTTTCAACAAATCTATTTAACCATAGATTCGATTCAACTTCATGTGATTATGAGGCTCCAGTTTTTGGTGTTAGAGAAGTACTTCTTCATCAGTATTACTCCCAGATCCACCTCGGCCTGAAATAGTAGTGCCTGTAAAGATTAGAAGTTGTCACTGTGAAAATCGCTAATGTAAGTGATGAACAATTAATATAACTGTGAATTAAAATATCTGCAAAGCAAAAAGAGCGCACACCCAACCACACAATTGTATGTGTGTGTGTATTTCATAATTTATAAATATTTTGGTTTAGGAATTCATTCACTCAAACATACACAAACACACACGTATATATATATATATATATATATATATGTATATATATATATCCTATGGACCCCCGCATATGGCCGAGCAAAAGTAGGACGACCAGCTCGAACATACATACTGCAGCTATGTGAGGATACGGGATGTTGACTTGAAGACTTGCCAGAGGTGATGAAGGATAGGGAGAAGTGGCGAGGGAGGGTCAGAGATATCCAAGCTAGCGACACGACATGATGATGATGATGATGAATGATGATATATATATATGTGTGTGTGTGTGTGTGTGTTTATTCAACTTGGATAAATTTTGTTAGTAAACGAAATAACTTAAAAGAATATATACTCAAATTTCTGTGTCGTCCCTTCATATCTACCTATCTATCAGCCTATCTAGTTGGATTTCTTTTGTTTAAAGGCATATCAACCTATAAAGGTACTAGTATTTCAGGTCTGAGTGGATCTGGGAATAATGCAAACGAAGAGGTACTCCTCTAACACCAAAATCTGTATAACTGGTGCCTCATCACCACATGAAGTTAAATGTCATACCCAGGAAACCCTTTTGGGTGGCGTCTTAATCCTCTGCAGGGGATACAGTAAGATTGACTTAAGAAAATATGAAAACAAAGTTATATCATAGCTCTGGAGCATAAGGCCCCATAAAGAGAGAATACAGTACGCGTATTTCCCACGAGGCGAGGATCTATCTGACCCAGAGGTGGGACCTTTATTTACTTTTTCGCCCAGTCGGCTGGGGCTGTAAAATACACCGACTGCTTCTCTGCAGGGGGGTAAGACCCCCCCCACACACCAACGAGTGTCCTGGATATGACACTAAACAATCTCATGGTGAGGTTCCAGCAATGCTGGAGCTTTGGGGAATGCGGAGCACCCCTTATTGCCATTACTCCCAGGTCCACTCTGACCCGGAGTGGTAGCACCTGATAAGGGTCCTATCTATGGACCAAATAGAACTAACAGCATACTTATGCTAAACTGAATTGTTGAGTAAACTGAATAGCTTGAAATAGAAATGTTTTTGACAATTAAACTGTACTTACATTTAAACTGCGTGCTTATGCTAAACTGAATTATTTCAAATAGAACTGTTTTTTGACATTGAAACTGTATTTACACTAAACTGAATCGTTTGACATGGAACTGTTTTGACATGTAACTGTGTGTAAACAAAATCTGTACTTACACTAAATCGAATTAGCTTAATTAGAACTGAATAGCTTGAAATAGAAATGTTTTTCACAATTTAACTGTACTTAAATTTAAACTGCATGCTTATGCTAAACTGAATTATTTGAAATTGAACTGTTTTTTTCATGGAAACTGTACTTTCACTAAACTGAATTTGTACATATAACTGCTCGAATAGTTTGAAATAGAAATGTTTTTGACAATTATTCTGTGTACTCATGCTAAACTGAATTATTTGAAATAGAACTGATTATTCACATAAAAATGGATTTGGCGTTAAATAACCTACAAAGGTTGATATGCCATAAAACCCAACAAACCAAACCAAACCAAACCTTCATTTACTTAAGTGAAATAAAAATCAACAATTACAAGTTAAATTTGGCAATTTATTTGTCTATTTATCTATTCATTTTTAGATTAGTTTAGATAACGAAATGTTAGCTTTAAAATAAATACAGAGGGATAAAAGAGAGAGAGAAATCTCCGCGCACACCAAAAAAGAAACCACCGTAAATAACAAACGAAGAGAGAAAAAGAAAATCGCGGGAAATTTACCCGAAGTACTGGTAAAGGGAGGTAACTCTGTCAGGCTACAAGTGTTTGAACGAGCAATGACGCGAAGTATAAAATATTAACTCTGAATTTCTCTTCCAACAAGAACAACTACAAGTGTTTATTTGTCAGCGGATTTTTTTTATCATCAAAGAACAAAGGCTGTGGGAGCAAAATAATTAAATATATAAAATATTTTATTGATGTATGAAACTACATTAAAAAAATACGCCATGATAGAAGTTGTGACGGTGAAAATCACTCATGTAAGCGATGAACAATTAATATAACTTTGAATTAAAAATATTTGCGAAGCAAAAAGCGCGCGCACACGCAATTGTGTGTGTGTGTGCTTTAGTTTAGACCTTTAAATGATATATTTTCATACATTGCAAATATTTTGGTTAAGGAATTCATTCACTCAAACACACACACACACACACACACACACACACACATATATATATATATATATATATATAGTCATCCACAGACAAATCTGTTTCGTTCTATCAGAACTCATCATTGTGGCTAGACAGTAGTTTCTCGTAGCTGGGATCGAAATCCGGTTGACTCAAACGCCAAGCCAAAGCTTCTAACCATTCAGCCACGAGGAGATATTAGGTGCGAAGTAAATTTTAAACGGTTAAGAATCACAATTACTATTGTTTACATACATCCGTTCAAGTATATATATATATATATACATACATATACATCCGTTCAAGCTTATATATATATATATATATATATATATATATAAGCTTATTCGTCTAGGATAAACTTTGTCAATTAAGAAAATAACTCGAAAGAATATATGCTCAATTTTTCGATCTGTTTTCTTTTCATATCTACCGCCCTCTCAGACTATCCAGTTGGGTTTCTTTTGTTTAAAGGCATATAAACCTTCGAGGCTTATTCGATGCCAAAGGCATCCTTGTTGAAAAATAGCAGTAATAATATATAGCCCATAAATGGAGGGATAATGGGGTCCATTCTTTTACAAGGGCAAATGATTGGAATAGCGCTACTTTGGTGCGAAATCAATTACTTCGAGGCGGCAGTCCACTAATTCCCCTTTTACACTCCGGGGCCCTCTCCCTATTTGTCTAAGGCTCTTCTTTACTAAGTCTCTTCATATCAATCTATCTGTCTGTCTCAGTTTCTTTATAACTAAGAGGGACTCCCCATGTCGTTGTGGCGAGTGTGCTGGACTATGACATCGTATTAAACGAGTTCAATTCCCAGTCACGCTATTACGTTCACTTTCGAACTGGGGGAAATGTATGAACCCTTTTTATCCTCCCAGATATTGGTTACATAATTTCATCTCATCAGATGACTTTACATGATGTTGAAAAACTACAAATAGGGATTACAGTCGATATATCTATGTATGATGAAAAAAAGCAAAACAAAAAAAAAAAACGAAAAATCTAGCATAACGTCACTGCAGTTCTTCTATAAGAAAAGATGTGGCAGTAGATGACCCACAAAGTTTGATATGCGATTAAAAAAATAAACTAGAACCTATTTAGGTCTGTTTATACAAGGATCATTAAATAAGTTTCCAGCCTTTTTTTCGTCTGGGCATTTTTATTGATAGTACACACAGGAAACTCTAGTCCCCTTCGAACTAATCTCCTCCGGCTGCAATGCACTTGTTGTACCGTTCCAGCAACTTCTGGAAGGCCCCATCGAAGTCCTCTTGTGTGAGCGTGTCAGTGACCTTCATCACAGCCTCTTTCATCTCCTCAATTGTCTCATAACGACAGCCTGTGAGCTTAGGGAACAACCAAAAGTCACAGGGAGCAAGGTCTGGTCTATAGGGACTGTGAGGAACTGTCTTGATGCCTGGCTTCCTTGAATCTCTTATGCCACTCAAAAACTCGTGCTCGATTCATGCAAGATGGTCGAAAAGCAGTCTGAAGCATTCCATACGTTGTTTCTGTTGCATTTTTTTCAAGTTTAAACAGCATTTATTGCATATCGTTCATCTAAAGTGTCCTCATGTCCAGATTGCATTTTTGAAATTCCCCAGCTGTGACAATCAGGCTTTAGTCGGGTGTATTCCAATTGCTGCAGTAGCTGTTCATTTGAACCTGAAATCATAAAACTTAGTCAGTTATCTCGTAAGATGTATAGCAATAACATACTGAATTTTCAAGAGTCCACAACAATTTTAAATGCCCATACGAAAAAAGTCTGTAAACTTATCGTATGCCCCTCGATTTAATATCAATAAGAATTTTATTGCATATCGTTCTTCTAAAGTGTCAGATTGTATTTTTGAAATTCACCAGCCGTGACAATCAGGCTTTAGTAGGGTGTATTCTAATTGCTGTAGTAGCTGTTCATTTGAACCTGAAATCATAAAACTTAGTCAGTTATCTCGTTAGATATATAGCAATAACATACTGAATTTTCAAGAGTCCACAACAATTTTAAATGCCTGTACAAAAAAAGTCTGGAAACTTATTGAAGGTAACACGTATCTTATTTTGTGTGGCAATCTGCATCGGGATGTTTTGGAATTTGCATAAATATTAAACGTCAAATAATCTTATGACTAATATAAAAGATATATCGGGGATGTTCGCTAACGTACAGATCACAGATATTACTTTAATTTTGCCATGAAACTTTCACGGTATAATATTTGAGTTATCTGATTAATGTGAATCAAAGAATCATAAACAGTAACATGGAAAGATATTATGTTGACAAATGAACATTCATTGTTTAAAAAAAAAACTTTTTCATCTTCAGTGTCTTTATTGATGTATTTTTGTATCGTGAGATGGCTTTTTTTTTATGACAATTTTTTTTTTAATTTTTGGGCGAAGAAAATTTATTATACATAAATTACACTAATTAAGAGAATTTTTCTTCCTGGATAATATGAGGTATTTCTCAATATTTTAAGTTGTAAAAATATGGAAAATGAACATTATTTACTTTAAACTTTGTCTTTTTACCCTTGATAATGGCTAAAGAAATTAACTTATTTTTCTGTGTATAATCAGGCAAAATTTCACATTTTGTTGGACCTGTATAATCAATAATATCCAGAGTCCGAAGACAATGGGTGTGGATTATTCGCGTATAAAATATATGAGGAATTTCATATAAATCTCCAGGAGTGCTCGATGTAGGTCTATTGTTATATATTCCCTATCTACGTTTATATGACAAAACTCAGATACAGAGCGTATACAATTCAATTATTGGAAAACTCAACCTTGGTTAAAGAATATTATTATACTCTTCGTCTCATCAGATGACTTCACATATGAGGTTGAAAAACAACAAATATGAATTACAGTCTATATATCTAGGTATGAAAAAAAAAAAAAACGAAAAATCTAGCGTATATTTAAATTAGGATGGATACAGATCCCCCTTTTCCTGGTTTCTTAATTTTTCTAATACTTTATTGTTTTGACCCCCTTTACTTTCGCCTAAGAATTTAAATTTATACAGTTTTTTTTTCTTCTGTCATTTTTTTTCTTACTTATATATATAGACTGTAATCCATATTTGCTATTTTTCAACATCAAATTAAACTTGTGAATTCATCTGATTAGACGAAGTGTATCATGATATCCTTCGCCGAAATGAATTTATAATGACAATTTAAGCAGGTTTGAGTTTTTTTCTAATTGTATTGTATATATATATATATATATATATATATATATATATATATATATATATATATATATGGAAGAAAATAATGGATAGTAATCCGACAGTTTGGGAAGAAAAATTGACAACAAGTAATCCAAATAGAAAGTAGGGATTTATAGAGAAACAAAGTCAACACTATAGCGTTTCGGTTCTGCTGAACCATCATCAGGACTGTGAGGGGTATTATTAGTGATGTTAAGTTTAGATGGATGTATAAAAAGTGTAAAAATATATAAAAATTTGCAAAAGTTGTATAACAAGAAAAGTTGTCTGTTTATGACAAGAAAAATTGGCCGTTTGATCAATGAATCAGCGTTCGTTTCTTTAAAATACGTCACGTGACATTAGAAACATTGTGCAGAATCCACGTTCCGTTTGTTCATCGAGAGATTTCGAATCATTCCTCGTTTTCGACAAAATTTAAATCATACAAATCTGTAAATTTTTTTTATATTAATGTATATGCCTAGGAAAATCCTAAAATATGAATATAAGCTTCAATAAATCTCCCCTTTCTATTTGGATTACTTGTCAATTTTTCTTCACATATATATATATATATACATATTTTTTTTCTTCACACACACACACACACACACACACACACACACACACACACACACATATATATATATATATATATATATATGTTATGCGTATCTAAGGGAAATGTTTCTTTGGTTAATTCGTCGGAATCAGTACGCAAAATGAAGGCTTCTTCCTTTTGTATTTCTTCTTTTTTTATTTCTTTTCTTGAAAACCTTCTTCTCCTTCATTTCATCCTCCTTCTTCTCCTTCATTATATTCTTCTTTTTGATTTCACTTTTCTTCTACTCTTTCTTGTTTTTCCTTTTGATCTCCTCCTTCTTTTCACTTTCCTGCTCCTTCGCCACTTTCTTCTTCACCCTTTTCTCTTCTTCCAACACTACTATTACCAACACCACTGCTATTGCACTATCACTCGTGTCATATATACCGGATTTTATCTATCAATGAGTCTCTCTCTCTCTCTCTCTCTCTCACACACACACACTGCACGCACGCACACACGTATATTTTTTTTATCTGTACTTAGATTACGATAGATAATCTCAAAACAAAGAAAAGTGACACTTTCCCTCTCTCTCCCTATATATATATATATATATATAAAGTTAAATCGATATTTTTTTATTTCTTAAACATGGCTTAGAATGGTACAAGACCAGATAAAATAAGAATAAGTATATAAAGATAGGGTTGAGCCACTCTTGCAAAGAAAGATGGTTTATTCGTTGTATTTTACGGCATATCAACGCCTATATGCAAGGGGATAAGATATACTAGCCTTGAAAATCAGCATCCAAAATTTTAATTTATATCTTGCCTTGAACACAGACCACTTGCACTGAGAACGGGGTGTGCACTTAGCAAAATCCATTCGATCGGCTCTTCTTTTTTATTATTCATGTGTACTCATTAAGTTTTTGCACTGAAAGAAATCGATGGTGTCCGCTAGAGATCAAGTGACAGCAATCTCCTCAGTCTTATTATTTCGGCCCTCGACCTCGTATTTGAACTTTTTTTACAAAAGCAATTTTAAGGATGAAATTATTTTATGCATTCTTTTTATGATGCAAGCAAAATATTATATATATATATATATATATATATATATTTCTTTAAAAAAAACAAAAATCGGTCACATTAGGATTATAAATTCATTTCCATCCTGATATAAGAGGAAAAGTGCATAAATATTTTTTCACATCTAGTCGCATTCACCAAATCTGCAATTTCTCCATATATATATATATATATATATATATATATATATATATATATGTGTGTGTGTATAAATCGCTGTGTCTCAATAATTGCATGGCCCAGTCGACTGGGGCTGTAGAATATACCAACTGCAAATCTGCAGAGGGGTAAGACTCCTCCCCACAAGTGTCCTGGATATAACACTAGACAATCTGATGGTGAGGCTCCTGTAATGCTGCATCTTTGGGGAATGCAGATTAACCCTTTATTGTCATCTTTCTCAGGTCCACTCTGGCCCGGAATGGAAGCACCTAATTGGGTCCTGTCTGTTGGTCAAATATAGAAGTGTTTGACGTCTAAACTGTGCTTACGCTGAACTGAAATGTTTAAAATAAAACTGTTTTTACCTTTAAACTGTGACTTATGCTAAACTGATTCCCTACAAATAAACTCCTAATAAAAAAAAACAACAAACAAACAAATAACCAACTAATTATCTAAAGTTTATCATCAATTCCTCAGACCTCACATTTGCTCTAAATACTTGAAATGCTTTAACCCAGCGCAAATTATTTGTATTAGATCAGAATACTTGAAACCATATTACTTTCTGCAAATATATATATATATATATATATATATATATATATATATTTAACAAGAGTGATTATTGAAAGATATAAATGTTATGAAAATGATGATCATATAATTGTTTGCAAAAATGAAAAATGATTTCGGCATGAAATAACCCAACTAGGGTTGACCTGGCATAAAACCAAGCAGTCAGTTATTCAATCGGCAGATATACAGTTTTGCACATGACTAGAAATGAAGGTTCCGACCAGATTATCAAACGCGTTGATATCATTTGTGTTGGCCCAATCGGCTGGGCGGGGGTGGAAGCTGTGGAACATATCGACTGCTTCTCTGCAGAAGGGTAAGACCCCATCCCCAACGAGTGTCCTGATATGACGCTAAACAATCTGATGGTTAGGTTCCAGTAATGCTGGAGTTTTGGAGAATGCGGAGCACCCCTTTCATTGCCATTGCTCCCAGTTCCACTCTAGCCCGGAGTGGTAGCACCTGATAAGGTCCTATATATGGTTCAAATATAACTAAAATCATTCTAATCTAAACTGAATGGCTTGAATAGAACTGTTCTGTCGTTTAAACTGCATACATGCTAAACTGAATTGTTTGAGATGGAACTGTTTTTATATGCTAAATTGAATTGTTTTGACATTTAACTGTGTGAAAAAATATACTTATACTAAACTGAATTGTTTGAATTAGAATTGTTTGACTAAACTGAATAGCTTAAGATGGAACTGTTTTTGACTATCAAACTGTGTACTCATCGTAAACTGAATTTTTGAAAAATAGAACTGACTATTTGTATGAAAATGGATTTGGAATTAAGTAACCTACAATGGTTGATATGTCATAAAACACAAGCAAATCAAGCAACGTCCTTAGGGTTAGCTATACATGCATTTACCAAGCCCTCTGCATAGGCCGGATGTAACTCAATGTCAATTTTTAAGTGAAGTTTAGAAGGTTTGAATTTAGAGTTGTCTTTCTCCTAGACTGGTTGTCTAACCAAGGCTCAAAAACCCACCCTGCTCTACTATGTATGCATAGCTGGAGAAAGAATAATTGGATTCATACTTTTCCCAAGTATATTAAGGCTAAGTAAAATGCAATTAGTCACGTCCAGGATTTGAACTCGTGTCGTCGTGTCCATTTCCTACAACTATAAGCATTATACCACGGGCGTCTGCAAGGATTCGCTATGTACGAAATAATACGGCATTACGTAAGTTGATTGAATGAAATCATTACAGTCCTTTACTCAAATCAACTTAGTTTAGTTCAAGATCAGATTTATAGGATACTCAGTGAGAATCGAACTCATTATCAATGGTCTGCAAGCCTGACTCGTTAACCATTACACTATGCGAAATTATTGAGTTACTTATTAAGCATACCTTTGTGGTACCATAAAGACGTAATCGAACAATAATTTCGCCGATAAAATTAGAGTCAGTCAAGTTTTACGAGATTTTGGCGCATACCAGCTTGCGACGTGTATACCACGTGACCGAAACGGTTAGAGATATGGAATCATACCTGCTGTGGTTGGGTAGTATAGCGGAAGTTGGTGCGCTGACGCGTTGTGCAATTATTTTACTCAGTGTGTGATTTAAAGCAGCCCTGATGAACTTACAGCCTAGTCTAATTGAAGAACTTATGTTTTACGAGTTCGAACTGCGCCGTAACATTACAAAAGCAAACAAAAACATCTGCTGCGGGTTACATGATGAGCAGACAAGATCTGTTAGGTCTAAAACAATGGATTCCGATGTCGTGCTCAAAAATAGAGAGACAAAACCGGTGAGTAGAACTCAAGCTAGATATCAGATTCAAGTGTAGTTCGTTACTTTCACGAACTCGGCAAAAGAATCTAGAGCTACTGAATAGTGCTCCACGTTATCAAAATATTGCTAAACATTTGACTCACCCAAATATATGACAGAATGTTGAATTTAAATAACTGCAAAGTAGGAGCATACAGTTGTTTAGTCAGCCGAATATTGCGTTTGAAATTTATAACTCTCGACTTGATTCAGCTAAAAGTGCCAACCCTCAAAACCATCGCAGTTACCATAACCAACACCAAACTATGTTAAAATTACAGCACCTTACCGTGTACCAACCCGACCCCAATGCCAGCGGACCTCACAGCAAACAACCCCGGCGTTCCAACTTATCCTACCCGGTGGCTAAATCTTAGCAACCAACGAGAGAGAAAGGGACTGCCCAAGGCTAATGTAAATAGATGGTCTCAGTTTCTGATCAATTTAAACTGACCACAGGAATGGGAGGGGTAAAGTGCGCTGAGAAAAGTAAGGCGAAATAACGGCAGGTGGTGTCGGTCGGTGTGGGTCTTTAAAAAGGGAGAAATTGGGGGACGGTAGGGATGGAATAAGAAGGGTTCGAGGCTTGTAGGTTCTGACTCTCTCTGATTAAAAGACCAAAGATAACGCTCAGTCTTTGCAGCCTGACCATTCCAACCTGATGACCAAACGTATCTACTTTCTGTTTCACTTCATCTCTCAAGAACATTACAGTTATATATATATATATATATATATATTCGAATTTCTGTGCGTATTTCTGCAAATATTAAAAAGAGCTACATCATGATAAATCCTTAATCCGAATGATCAACGTGCAATGGGCATTATATGAGCTAACAAATGGTGTTGAACGCAGACATGAGGTATCTTATTTGAATAATGATTTTTGAAAGCTTGTTTTAGTAAATTTCTGTCCTGTGTCCTTTAAAAAGGTACATTTGTAATCTATTTGTTATATTTTCATATACATATATATATATATATATATATGAAATACTTTGGGGTCAAACTTTTATTAGTGCATTTAAGAAGTAAATAAAAAGACTTGCTTATTACAATTGTGTTCAATTAGCGGTGTTTTTTAACCTAATATTTCGGGTACAATTTTTGAGGATTTCTATAAAATCCCCTTCCAGGTGACATTTAAAAAAACAAAACAAATGAATAAATTCATTAAACAAAAATAGTTCTTCGTTCGTTGTTTGAGTTTTATGGTATATAGACCTTTGCAGGTTATTTAAACCAAAGCCATTTTGTACAAATAATCAGTTCTATTTTTAAAAAATCATTTTTTTAAGTACAGTTTCAATGTCAAAAACTTTTCTATTTCAAGCTATTCAGTTTCGTCAAACAGTTCTAATTTAAACAATTCAGTTTAGCATTCGTACGCAGTTCAGTTCTATTTAACCCATAGATAGGACCCTTATCAGGTGCTACCACTCCGGGCTAAAGTGGACCCGGGTGCAATGACAATGAAGGGCTACTCTGCATTCCAGAAAGCTCCAGCATTACTGGAACCTCACCATTAGATATTTTAGTGTCATATCCAGGATACTTGTTGGGTGGTGGGATCTTACCCCTCTGCAGGGATGCAGTCGGAGTATTCTAGAGCCCCAGCCGATTGGGCAAAATAAATTTTCGATTAAGTTCTCTATTTTACGATCGATACGATTCTTTATTCACCTTTTTTGTATGTAAAAATTTTATTGAATAATTGATTTTTTTTACTTTTTTGACATTCACCGCGTCTTTTCATTTCCCACGAAAAATGAAATTCAAACAAATTCTAACTGAGCAAGTAATTTCCTCTTTAACTTTGGTTGGTTGGTTGGTTGGTTGGTTTTTATGGCATATCAACCTTTGTAGGTTATTTAAGGCCAAATCTATTTTTATTCAAATAGTCAGTTCTATTTTAAACAATTCAAAAAATGAATACACAGTTTGTCAAAAATATTTCTATTTCAAGCTATTCAGTTTAGTCAAACAGTTCTAATTCAGCCAATTCAGTTTAATACAAGTATAGATGTTGTTTACACACAGTTAAATGTTAAAACAGTTCTTTATTAAACAATTCAGATTTGCGTAAGTACGCAGTTTAATTGTCAAAAACATTTCTTTTTCAAGCTATTCAGTTTTGTCAAACAGTTCTAATTCAAACAATGCAATTTTAGCATAAGTATGTAGTTTAATTCTATTTAACCCATAAATAGGACCCTTATCAGTTACTATCACTCCGGGCCAGAGTGGACCTGTGAGCGATGGCAATGAAAGAGTGCTCCACATTCACCAAGGCTCCAGCATTACTACAACCTCACCATCAGATTGTTTAGTGTCATATCCAGGATACTCGCTGTGGGGCAGAGAAGCAGTATGTATATTCTAAAGGCCCAGCAGACTGAGCAATCTTTTACTGTGTTTGAAAATTCAAAAAACTTAACATAAGCTCGAGGTTTATTTTATGGAGTAAGCAACTCATCTGATTTTTTTGTACTGTTTTTTTAAACGGCAGAGATTCGGCACATAGAATTCGAGAGATTATTTCAATTTTTTTTTATCTATACGGTTTGCTTATCCTGTTTAATGACAAAAAAAAATTCATGGGTTATTTGATGCCAAAGCCATTTTTGTAGATTAACAACAGTGGTACTATTTAACCCATAGCTGTGGGGACAAAGCAGTTCATGCCTTTCCAGAAGGTATTTGTACGAACGTGAACTGGGGAGTCTCCGTGGTTTAATGTATTAAGTGCTGGATTGCAGCCTTGAAGTAAGCGAGTTTAAACTCCAGTTGTGAAATAACGTTCACTTTGTGACTTATGTCCTTGGGAAAGGATAAGAACGCTGGGTTAAATGTACGAGGTGCATACGATAAGTTTCCAGACTTTTTTTCGTATAGGTACTTATATTGATAGTACGCACACGAAACTCTAGTCCCCTATGTTTTTTTTTGTCCTGATAAAATTACTCCCAACTCCGGTTTAACTGGACCGAATAATACACACACACACACACACACATATATATATGTGTGTGTGTGTGCGTATAAACGAAACAGCCAAATATACCACATTACCGTTAAATCAAATTCAACCAATAGACTCAAAGAGAATTAATCAATTTTTAGTACAACTTGAAATTAATCGATAATTTTGTGTGATCCGTTTTCGGCCTTAATACCATTTTTTAATCATCCAAATTTTCGATATGACGTAGATAATCGACAAATGCTAATCAGATTCCTCCATTCATTCCAGACCAGAAGTACCAGTTTCATCACAGACCCCCTTACAAAGGAAACCCAATGCACCTGGCCCATCATTACCCAAGTTTCTTGAATTATTTCCATAAATTCAATAACTAAAGAAAGTCATTTTTTCCTTGATCTGGCCGAAAACTTAAAAGTCCTTCATACAATAAAGGATCCTGGAAAAGATCCATCTGAAGGTTTTCTTTGTCATACCTTGGTTTAAATAAATAAGACTTATCAATGTCATCTGTTCTGAGTATCGTTTCTTCATGGTATGTCAGTCTCAGAATATGAATGTATATTTGGACGCTTACAAAACGGCTGGAGAAGAAGCTAGACGTCAATTACACAAGAATGTTGCGAGCAATATTGAACAAGTCCTGGCGGCAACACCCCGCAAGGCCACTTGCCTCCCATCACGAAAACTATCAAAGTTAGACGAACCAGACATGCAGGATACTCCTGGAGAAGCAGGGACGAGCTCATAAGTGATGTACTCCTATGGACCCCCACATATGGCCAGGCAAAAGCAGGACGACCAGCTCGAACATACATACAGCAGTTATGTGAGGATACGGGATGTAGCCCTGAAGACCTGCCAGAGGCGATGAATGATAGGGGGAAGTGGTGAGAAAGGGTCAGGGATAGCCGTGCCAGCGGCACGACACGATGATGATTTCTGAAATCTTTTTTTTTTTTTTACATTACTCTTGTTTTTTAACTGATAAGGCAAATTGTTTAAATAAAAAAAACAGTTGACTTAGTTTTTGAAATCTGTCTTGACGATAAATTTCCAGTTTGAGAAATAATATTGAAAATAAATCTACCATAATTAGAAATTCCATCAGTTATTTTGAAAGTTTCTATGAGATTAATTCTCTTTCTTCTTTCTTGTAAAAACTTTGGGTAATTTAACGCGAGAGGACGAGAAGAAAACGACAAACAACGCTTGAAATCTTTCAAAAGAGCTTGATCCGAAAATACTGTATTACATAAGCTTTAAAGGACACAGAAGAACTCATTTCGAGAGGTTTAGCATAATATCTCAACGGATAAAGCAAAACAAAATTACTTTTGATGCAGTAGATAGAATTCAACTCGGTACGCGCGTACATAGATAATTAACACAGAACTGGAATTAGTTCGGCCCATGAATCTACATCGTATACCGACAACTAGTAACCAAATCATATGCTGTTGTACCGTTAAACTGGCTACCCGAAAGCACACCCTCGACCCCACAGATAAAACACTGCCCTCTCTTGCGCTCTTTACAAGGCCCCGGGGCTTACACGATTTCCCCTAATTGTTTACGTTCTCTGTATTTCGTTTAGTCGCGCCTGAATTTGGTGGGTAATTCCATTTCTTGTGGACGCTCGGCGGCCGGTAATTAACGAATGGTGATGTATTGAGTTGCGGCCATGTTGGAGGACTGGCAGATGGAGGAAGAATGGTATAGGCTGGGGGTTACGTCAAGCGAAATGCTGACCTAATCGTAAATTTGAGACGAGACACAACTCATATGTTCTCTTTCGACATCTCCAAATATATAGGGGGGTGTAACTCGTGGCGTAACGGTTAAAGTGCTGAACTGGGGCCTCGAAGTAAGCGAGTTCGTATTCCAGTTGTGCTATTACGCTCATTTTCTGACAAATACCTTTGAGAAAGGCATGAAATCCCTTATCCCTTCAAGCTGTGCATTAAAGAGTCTTTTATTCTTCCACATGGATTGCTTTCGCATTAAATTACCCACAATGGTTGATATTTCTTTAAACAAAGAAAATAAACCAAATATATAAGCTGAATTATCATTTAATTTTTTTGATAACCGCGAGGGGTACGTATATCGCTGCAGACGTTTGCATATTTTAAGTAGTGTGTTCCCTGAAAGACAAAATTCATTTATATGTATTTGTGTTATATAATTAAGAAATATTTTTTTTTATTTTAATCATTTTTCATTAATTATATTTTATAATTCAGTGTGGTTGGGCTTTGAACTATTCGGCTCTTTGTTCAGGTACATAGCATTGGGTACAGATTTACGCTCGTTCGCAAAGGATATGACAATCATAATTGTCATAATGAACCGCAGATAGAAAACGGAACCGGAGTGCGAATGACGTGTTGCCCGGAAGTGATGGTCCTGAGAATTTGAAGATTTTAAAAAAGAGTCATTTGGGAGTTGACTGTGGGCCACGTAGACAGACAGTTGGGTTATCTTCCATTGATGCAGACAGTTGAAGTTGGGGTCCGACCATGATGGTGAAAAGTTGAGTTTCGACCATGGTTTTGAGAAGTTGGGGTCCGACCATGCAGTTCGGATTTTAAGTTTGGATCATGGAAGACGATAGTTGAGTTCCTGCCATTGGGACATAGAGTTGGATTTAGGGCATTGAAAGATGTTGTTAGCTAAGTAAGACTTTTAAGAATTCTGTCTTTCTCCCCGTTTGCCCATTCAGCTGGGGCTGTAGAATACACTGACTGCACCTCTGCCGAGGGGTAAGACCCCCAAGCCCAATGAGTGTCCTAGATATGATACTAAAGTTTGATGGTGAGGTCCCAGTAATGCTGGGGCCTTGAGGAATACGGAGTACCCCTTCATTGCCATTGCTCCCAGGTCCACTCTGGCCAGGCATGGTAGCACCTGATAGGACCCTATCTATGGGTTAAATAGAACTAACGGCATACTTATGCTAAACTGAATTGTTTGATTAAACTGAATTGCTTGAAATAGAAATGTTTTTGCCTATTAAACCGTACTTACATTTAAACTGCGTGCTCATGCTCAACTGAATTATTCGAAATCGAACTATTTTTTACATTAAACTGTAAGTAAAGTTGGTGACCGTAGTCGAGGGTGACCAGAAGGCTCCCTTTTCAATAGCTACTACCCCGATGTGTAGGGGAGGGCGCTACTCCTTTCCTTGGATTGCTTCACTTTACCTTTGATATGAACCTTATATTGCTAAGTGTTAAGCAAGAAGGTATCAAGTACCATTTTTAAAGTCTTTGGTATGATTGAACCCTAGGATTGAACCCAGGCCTCCCGGATCATTGGCGAACACTCTACCCACTAGGCCAATGAGCCGTTTATAACTGCTTGAATAAACTGAATAGTTTGAAAAGGAAATGTTTTTGACAACTGAACTGTGTACTCATGCTAAACTGAATTGTTTTAAATAGAACTGATTATTTTCGACGAACCGAAGTCAGAAGTTGATAAACCGTTCGTACCTGAACAACGGAGCTCGCCTCTGTATGTGTTTTCGCTTGTCTATTTGTATTGTGTCGTTTGCATATATATACGCGAAGTATACAACATTTGAATTAATTGATTTATTTCAACATTGTGTTATTGCTTCTAGAGAGCTTTTTATGTTTTGTTTTTTGTGTACGGTTTCAATGAATAGAAATAATTTTTAAACAAATCTTTTTTAGCCATGAATCGAATCTTTACCGATTCTATCACTCCATATCTGAATGTTGCTGGGAATAATAGCTATGTAAGCTTTTTTTTGTTGGGGGTGGGCAGAAATTGCAGTAATTTCTTCCTTTTCTCAGTAATAACCTTATGTAGCTCAATTTTATTGCAATTTTGTTTTATCATTTGCAAGACTTACATTTAAACAGTGTTGCAATTTTCGTAAGTTTCTTTTCTTTTCTTTTTGTGGGGAGGTAGTATTATATGTTTTTAATATCCCCTTTTTTCTGTTTTCTTTCAGTCACACCAATAATTTTTGATTTGGGGGGATTTCAGTTTGTTATGACCATCACTTGTTATATTTATTTTTTGCAGTTTCCTTTTGAAGGACTAGTGTTGTTGTTTTTTCTTTGTTTTTTTTTTTCTTAGCAGTTGCATGTTTGTCACTGTTTGATTTTTTTTTCATTATTTACTGATATTTTTTGTACAGTTGTAGCTACTATTAAAATTTCTTTTCTTTTTTTAATATTATATAGTTTGTATTTGGAAAAGGTGTCTCGTAGTCAAAAAATATTATCTTCATTCCTTAGAACATAGAATAAAATCGACATATACATCTTTGAGCTTTATAAAAAAAAACTGTTATCATGGTTGTTGAATATACCACCAAATCTTTCGACATTTATTGTCACAGACAAATAATCTCCCCCTGTTATCATACATCTTTAGAGCCGTTTGCAAAATCTGGTATCCCACAGCTATCATCAGTGACAATGGTCCTGAATTCAAATCAAATGAATTAGAAATATTTGCATAGAGTTGAGATTTCTAACGTAACATATCCAGTATTTTCAATTCACAATCGACCGGTCTTGAAAAATACACCTAAGCTGTCAAACTCGAGGAGAAGGCGGTGAAGAATAGGCCAAACCAGTACCAAGATATTCTTCCCCTTCGAACTACTCAAGATAAGGATGCACCATCAACAGCAACATAACTTTGGGGAGGTGTAATGGCTATCGTCGTAGGAAATGGACACGGCGATACCAGTTCAAATCCTGGACGAGACTGATTGCATTTCACATAGTACTAATACCCTTGGGAAAGGTATGAATCCAATTATTCTCCCTCCAGCTATGGGTCAATAGTAGGGAAGACTAGGTTCTTCAGCCTTGGTGAGGCAACTAGTACTAGGAGAAGGAAAACTCGTAATTCAAACCTGTTAAACTCCGCTTAAAAATTGACCTTGTGTCATATCCTGCCCGAGCCGAGGGGTTGGTAAATATAAACAGCAACATAACTTATGGGTAGAAATCACTGAACGACCCTGCCTCATATCAAATATCACCCCGATTACAAATCCTTATTCCTCTTTTTCGTTATTTTCTTTTCTGTTTTTAGCATTTTGAAAAATGTTTGTTTTAAACCCGCTGTTTTGTTATGGCATGTGTATATGTAGTTCTCATTTTTTTAAATCGTTTATTGTTTGGTTTAGCGTTATCTCTAGGATATCTACTTCCTTTTATTATAGTTATTTATTAAGCTTAGTTTTGTCACAAGGTGTTGTACTCCCTACATAATGGACTCGCCCTCCTCCAAAAAGTACACGTCAATGGAGCATCAGAGGGAGTTGACCAGACCCACGTGACAATCAGGTTTGATACCACCTGCGTTGTGGACGGATAGTCGCTACCTCAATGGGCTCTCAGCTTCCTATTAACTAACTACTGACTACGTTCAATTGTATCTGGTTTCTATTACTTGAATATATATGTTTTTCTATCAACCTTTTGTGTTCCTCGTGTCTTTCTTTTGCCAGCTTCACAACAAAAGGTAACTGTTGAGTTATCATTGAAGAGAAAACTGTTGCTGAGCAACGATGTTTGGTTCAAAGAATTTGTGAATGAGTCTTTCTTTTTAAAAAAAGGTGTAGTTTTGTCTGAAGATTTATCTTTCTGTCTTTTGCTTATTATTTTAGATAAGCGTTTTATTATGGGTAAAGAATAGTTAGATGAAGCATCGTATATATAGTTCTCATTTTTCAATTAGGTTTAGCGTTATCTCTAAGATATCTACTTCCTTTTATTTTAGTTATTTATTTAGCTTAGTTGTGTCACAAGGTAAGTGTTAAATTTTCATTGAAGAGCAAAGTGTTGGTGAGCAACGATGTTTGGTTCAGAAAATTAGTGAATGAGCCGTGAAAAGCTCTAGCACTTATCGTCCCAAGAATGTCCCATTATTGCAGAAGGGAAGATCTTATTCATTGACTTTTGATTGCCTGGTGGTTCTGGTGTGTATATTTTCATCCATATATACTGAACACTTTGGCCATGTATAGTGATTGTTCCAGAGTGTATTTAGTTACATTCTGTCTTTTTTGTTGTTTGGTGACTGGACGCTAGTCACAGCCTTTCTGTGAATGTAAGTATGACGTTCAATCTATAGTGAGAAGTATTGATCCCTGGTGAGAATTGACCTCATTAACAAGGGATGAGAAATAAAGCTTTCTAAAATATTACCACGTGAGGTTACGGTTTTTTTTATTGATTTGATTTGATTTCTTTGTTTAATGGCATATCAATCTTTGTTGGTTATTTAATGCCAAAGCTATTTTCCTAGAAGAACAGTAGTAGTACAATTTAACTCACAGCTGGGAGTATAAGGAGGTTCATACCTTTCCCAATGGTACTTGCCCGCAATCAACGTAATAGCGTAACTGGAATTCGAACTCGCTTACTACGATTCCGCAGTCAATCGCTTTAATCATTACATCACGAGGACACCCTCCACCGTTTTTGTATATCAATTTAAAATTATACTTCTTTTAACTTTTTATTATTATTTTCCGAGCTTATCTCAATTTTTTTTTTTTTTACAATTATTAGTCCGTCGTCTCTGTATAATTTTTTATTTTCTGTTTCGATTATTTCTGATGAAGTTTTAGTGTAAATATTACAACAAATTAAGCTGATAGAACTCCGAAGAAGATCCAACTGTTACATCGAAATCGTGTGTGTATGTATTAAATAAGTTTCCAGACTTTTTTCGTATGGGCACTTTTATTGATAGTGTAATATAATGGCAGAAGGATTTCGGTTCATATCTTTGGGTTTAGTTAGGCTGAGAACCTTTCGGATCAGTGCATGGGTTAGTTAGGTGCAACCTTGATGCAGGTGGTAACGCGTGCGCGCACACAGAGCGACATGTCACACAGAGATGTCACAATAGCCTGAAATGATGAAACGGGTGACAAAGTGCGAGTGACGTCACGCACCGGAAGCGCGCGGAGGATTTTGGGGATTTCGAAGAAAGTTAAGAGAGTTAAAACTAGACGCCGAACGAGGAGGTTCGACTTTTGGGGCTCGCTGAGGCGAGACGAATTTGCGCGCCATGGGTGCTGCACGAGATAGGAGCCAAATGAAGAAGCCAGCATAAAAAGATTGTGTCTCTCTCCTTTTGTCGAAATCTTTAACTCAAAAGTAATAAAAAGGTTTCGTACTTGAACAAAGAAGTCGTTACGCGTTTTTGAATTTCGAGATTCCTATGTTCTATCGTTATGAACATTATATGTCTGTTTCACCCATGGCGTTAATTGTGGCTATGGAACAATAGTACACACATGAAACTCTAGTCCCCTTCGAAGTAATCTCCTCCGGCTACAATACACTTGTTGTACCGTTCCAACAACTACTGGGAGGCCCCATGGAAGTCCTCTTATGTGAGCGTGTCAATGACCTTAGTCACAGCCTCTTTCATCTCCTCAAAGTGTCTGATAACGACAGCCTGTGAGCTTAGGGAATAACCAAAAGACACAGGGAGCAAGGTCTGGACTTTAGGGAGACTGAGGAACTTTTTTGATGCCAACCTTGGTCAAATAGTCTGTGACTAGGATGGAGTTGTGGACTGGTGCATTGTTCTGGTGGAAATGCCACTGACTCAATTTGAAGAGTGCTGGCCTTTTCCGATTGAATCTCTCCCTGAACTCCCTTAAAACCACAACATAGTAACCCTAACCCTAACCCTTTGGCCAATCAACTGTGGTGTATTGACTTCCTTGCTCCTCTCACACCTCTCATCCTCCCTCACAGTCTCCCTGGCTTCCTTATATCTTTTATGCCACTCAAAAACTGATGCTCCATTCATGCAAGATGCTCCAAAAGCAGTCCGATGTATTCAATACGTTTCTGTGGCATTTTTTTCCGAGTTTAAAACATAATTTTATTGCAAATCGTTCTTCTAAAGTGTCCTGACGTCCAGATTGCATTTTTGAAATTCACCAGCTGTGACAATCAGGCTTTAGTAGGGTGTATTCCAATTGCTGCTGTAGCAGTTCATTTGAAGCTGAAATCATAAAAAATGGTCAGTCATCTGTATAGCAATAACATATTGAATTCTCAAGAGTCTACGACAGTTTTACATGCCCATACGAAAAAAGTCTGTAAACTTATCGTATGCACCTCGTATATATAAATAGGATTTGGCATTAAATAACCTTCAATAGTTGATATGCCATAAAACCCAAACAAAGCCTAACTCATGTCTATATTCCAGCTTATGTATCTGTTACCATCAAGAGAATATGTATATGAATAACAGTTTTGTTGTGGAGTTCAATCTTTAATGGAAGGCTTCTATTAACATGTCCTTGAGACAGACTAAATTAAGCCGTTAAATGTCGTTGTTTTCTATCTTAGCATCTACGTATTCACAGATGGATAGATTCCTCATGCAAGTCATCTAGAACTTAAGACATATTAAACGAAAGATATCTTTTCTCTGGCTCGTAAATCAGGCTACGTTTTGCTCTTAAGTGTTTAAGAGCAGCAGTAAATTGGGGGCGTACGAACTAAGTGCGACTGCTTCAGTCTTACTGTATGTACACATATACTTTTATGTAGAAAGGTACGTGGACACGTATATATATATATGTGTGTGTGTGTGTGAGTATGTGTGTATGTCTATATTAATTTGTAAGCACATGTGTATAAGCACATACAATGGTATGTCTATGTATACGCGTGTGTGTGTGTGTTTGTGGCAAATTAAACGCCTTTATGTGAGTATGTTGGAATCTGTCAGTATTTATCTGTCTGGATCTATTTTATATATATATATATAACAAGTCTTTTCATATCTATCCCAATCTATATATTTCTCATCATGGTCTGTCTGTCTCTGTCTTACATATAAACTGGTTAAATATATATATAACTTGGTAAGTTCCTATCAATCTCAAGGATTCTCTGTGGCACAGGGGTAAAAATATTTAGATATCGTAATAAGCACGTTCAAAATCCAGTCTCAATGACAAGATCACTTTCTGACTAAAAACCTTCGGAAATGCTAGAACCCCATTGTTTCCCTAACAATTGATTAGATAGTCCCATTGCGGCTCTTCTTCAGGGAAGCTTTAAGCTTTAAATAACCCTCAAAGGTTTATTTTTGTTTAAACAGAAAAACCGATTATATAATTTGCATAGCTCTTATGTTTTTCATCCTTTCATGACAAGAGAGCTAATTTTTAAAACAAAAATAAACCAACTTCATGTTGCCCATTCGGCTGGGGCTGTAGAATACACTGATCCCCACCAATGAGTGTCCTAGATATGACACTAAACAATCGGATGGTGAGATTCCTGTGATGTTGGAGCTTGGGGAATGTGGAGCACCCCTTCATTGCAATGCCCCCAGATCCACTTTGGCCCGGCCTGGTAGCACCTGATAGGGTCCTATCTATGAGTTAAATAGAACTAACGGCACGCTTATACTAAACTGAAACCGTACTTACATTTAAACTGCGTGCTTATGATAAACTGAATTATTTCAAATAGAACTATTTTTTGACATTGAAACCGTATTTACACTAAAGTGAATTGTTTATCATAGAACTGTTTTTACATTTAACTATGAGTAAACAAAATCTGTACTTATACTAAACTGAATTAGCTGAATTAGAACTGCTTGAATAAACTGAATAGCTCGAAATAGAAATGTTTTTCTCAATTAAACTGTGTACTCAAGCTAGACTGAACTGTTTAAAATAGAACTGATTATTTACATAAAAATGGATTTGGCATTAAATAACCTACAAAGGTTGATACTATTTACCAACCCCTCCGCTCGGGCAGGATATGACACAAGGTCAATTTTTAAGCGGAGTTTAACAGGTTTGAATTCAGAGTTTTCCTTCTCCTAGACTAGTTGCCTAACCAAGGCTGAAGAACCTAGTCTGCCCTACTATTTGCCCATAGCTGGAGGGAGAATTATTGGATTCATACCTTTCCCAAGGGTATTAGTGCTATGTGAAATGCAATCAGTCTCGTCCAGGTTTTGAACTCGTGTCGCCGTGTTCATTTCCTACGACGATAACGACTACACCACGGACCCCTCCTACAAAGGTTGATATGCCATAAAACCGAACCAACCAACCAACTTCATGCCTGCTTTGACATTTTTAAACTTTGAAAGTTTGAATATTTCCTACATTGCTAGACAAATAAAACTGATTTTTTTTTCGATTATCGGAAAGAATCGAAAATTCTTTGACTTACCACTCGTATTTTTCCATGAAAAATAAATTCGTTTTTCATCTTTGTAAAACAAAGCCCAGAATGGCCAAGTGGTCTATTTCTGGGGTCAATGAATTTTGTAGTCTCGATTTTTATGGTGGCACTGCGATCTGATGCGTGAAATAGGGAGTGTCAATTTTGGAAATGGGTCGGTTAACTGAGGCTGTCGAAGGTCAAAATAACACTGAAGATTACACGTTCGAATCAGCGTAAATTCTGTGTTCAGAAATCTAAGTTTTTAAAGTATTCGATTGTTCGTAAAATATTGTCCGATCTTAGTATAAGCATTATTTTAATCGCAGTTGTATAAGAGATTAATATTATTAATAATTAAAGTATCCTCTTTTTTTAATTTTCAATCATTTTACTAACATTCCATTTTGAAGGTTATAGGAAGGCTTTACATGAAAAAAGACTTACCTTTATTTCTTTTAGTCATTATATGGCTTCTTGATAATGTCCGGTTATATGTTGCCAGGTTGACACAGTAGAAGCTCACTAAATTGGGATATGAGACTTTTCAACATTCGCAAGACTCTTCTGATATCTCACCTTCCGACCATCGTTTTTTCAGACATTTGGACACTTTTTTACGCCAAATATATTCTGTCCCAAAGGAGAATTAGTAAAGTCGCTTAAAGATTTCTTGGCTTAAAGATTTCCTTTAGAGTTTTATAGTACAGGTATTTAAAAAAAAATTTGTTTATGGATGATAAATATGCATAGATGTTCAGGTGTTATATACTCATCTACAGCATCACAACGACTCAATAATTAAGACGCAGTGACAATGACAGACGCAGGAAGTCTTCTTTAACAAAATTTTACCTCTCACTTTATCGCAAGGGTTCGAAAAGGTTGTGTGGGGTTTTACTGTGAGAGGGAGCTGGAGACCGAACATAAACCGTAATATTTTGACCCCACTGTTATGACCGTCACGTTGTGTCTTTCTTGTTCTCTAGGGCTGCTCAACCGGAGGCCTAGGGTCCACTCTGCTGGATGCTGGCTTTCTTTACTGCATCTTATCAGCATCAAACTCCATCGGGGTTTTCGAGGGCCCCCTCGGTCGGGTGTGGCTTTCCCTACCACATCTCGCCTCCAACTGTCTGGAACTCTACTGGCAATTCAACTCGCTCATCGAACTCAAGTGAGTTATATTTTCGTTCGACGCTCACTCGATCTTTGATATCGAATGTTTAATCGTCATCAAGCGGAAATAACTGTCATGCAGTTCAGAGGTCACTCTCTTCCGGTGCATCACTCTGTAGTGGCACAGTGGGACCTTTCGATTACTGGCCATTGGAATGTGTCACTTCCTTCCAGTGCATCACCTTGGAATAGCATTTTTGGGCCGGGTCGAAGGTCAAAACACTACACAGGGATCATATTTTGACTGATTAAAACATTGTTTGAATTCAATAACTCGCAAATAGAAGTTTTCTCAAAAATTGATCATTATATAACATACTGACTTAGCTGGCGACGTGGATAAACTTAGCAGATTTAATGCAAGATAACATCAACGAAGTGATTTCACATGAAAGAGAAAATAAAAGAGGATAGCGAAGAATATAATTTATTGCCTATGGATTGAGTGACAGATATTTCCGTTCACAGATAAGATCAAGAAATTACGGAAAAAAAAAACAGAAGTATATAAGTTCCGATAACCAGCCATAAACAGAAAAATACGTGAAGCGAAGAGGATGTTCATACTTCTGTATGGGACTTGAAAAGATTATATAAGGTCTGTAATTTTGGACTGAAGGTAGACATCCAGTGGTCGCTCAAACAAAGGGGAGAGGTCAGCTGGTCTCTCAAGCGAAGGGGTAGACCCTCTGTTCACTCAAGTGGACCTGTTGGCTCCTCTTGTGTCTTCTCCGGCCGTCGCACCACTTCACAAAAGAGTACCAGCCACAGAAGAAAGATATGAATGAACTCTCTCTGACTGTATTCCTACTTCACACAAACGACGCCGTCGAAGAATAAAAATATAAATTATATTTTTATATATCTGCGAGTTTTTCGCTGTTTGCCCAGCAGTTCAGTGTGTGACAGTTATTGTCTGAACACCCTAATAATGATATATATATCGAAGAGAGAGTTAGACAGCATATACCCAGAGTTCTCTAGTCAGGCCGACTAACACCCGGGCACTCTCAGGCAATGGATTCGGCTATTGGTGTGCATTTGCTTACAATAAATAGTTGCAGAACCAGTTATGAAGATAATTGTTTCTCTGTCCTGCATAAAGCTAGAGACAAATTTCATCTCAAAGTCTTGGAGACGATTTATCTTTCTATGAATCGCCCATCTCTATTTAGACAGTTAAACAATCACATCTTAAATATTTTAGGGGAACTGCTAGAGACAGGGGTGACTTAAATTTTTTTTTCACTTCGTCCCAGCAATCCAAATTATTTAATCTATACCCCGGTTTTTAACCATTTTCCGGTGTATAAACTTGAAAAGCGCCGGGCGAAAGGGCCCTCGTTCACTATTTTAGTAAAGTTCCCACTATTTCGTTACCAATGAAGTCTCTGTTAATCTGTTTATACAAATTTTCTTGTACCAGAAATATAATAATAATATATATATATATATATATATATATATATATATATATATATATATATATACCTTTACCATCTAGATCCCGACCCAAGAAATATAACTAGGAGACTTGAAAAAATGTAATTAAAAATAAAAGATATTTCCATCGTCTTTAACAAAACTTGCTTGAATAACAACTTGCTGCTTTAACATACACTCTTAAAAGATATATATATATATATATATATATATAGGTTGTACCTGAAAGATATATATATATATATATATATAGGTTGTACCTGAAAGATATATATATATATATATATATATATAGGTTGTACCTGAAAGATATATATATATATATATATAGGTTGTACCTGAAAGATATATATATATATATATATAGGTTGTACGTGAAAGAAAGAAATTATGTGTTTACCTTGTAGCATCAGTTCAAGCTTGGTCATAATTTTGTTTGATGATAATGCACGGCCACATGTTGCCAGGATGAGAGTGCTCGGTCAAATTTTCTCAAGATGACAGTGCTCGGCAAAGCCACATGTTGCCAGGGTGTTAATGTAAAAGCTCGCTGACATGGAAAATGAGACTTTGTCATATCCACCATGTTCTCCTGATCTCTCACTCTTTGGCGACAATTTCTTCAAATATGTGGACACTTTCTTTTACGCTAAAGGAAAAGTAGAAACTGCATTTAAAGATTTCTTGACAAAACAACTTTAAGAATTTTATCGTACAAACATGCGTGGATCATTAAATAAGTTTCCAGACGTTTTTCGTATGGGCACTTTTATTGATAGAACACACATGAAAAACTAGTCCCGTTCGAAGTAATCTCCTCCGGCTGCAATGCACTTGTTTGTACCGTTCCAACAACTTCTTGAAGGTCCCATGGAAGTCCTCTTGTGTGAGCGTGTCAATGACCTTCGTCACAGCCTCTTTCATCTCCTCAGTTGTCTCATAACGACAACCTGTGAGCTTAGGGAATAAACGAAAGTCACAAGGATAAGGTCTGGACTTTACGGAGGCTGAAGAACTATTTCGATGCCAATCTTGGTCAATTGTGACAAGGATGGAGTTGTGGACTGGTGTATTGTCCTCGTGGAAATGCCACTGACCCGATTTGAAGAGTGCTAGCCTCTTCCCTTGGAATTTCTTCCTGAACTCCCTTAAAACCTCAACATAGTAACTCTAACCCTTTGACCAATTAACTCTGGTGTATTGACTTCCTTACTCCTCCCACACCTCTCATCACCCCCTCACAGACTCCCTGCCTTCTTTGAATCTCTTATGCCACTCAAAAACTGATGTTAGATTCATGCAAGATGGTCGAAAAGCAGTCTGAAGCATTTCATACGTTTCTGTGGTATTTTTCCAAGTTTAAAACACAATTTTATTGCATATCGTTCTTCTAAAGTGTCCTGACGTCAAGATTGCATTTTTGAAATTCACCAGCTGTGACAATAAGGCTTTAGTAGGGAGTATTCCAACTGCTTCTATAGCTATTCATTAGAATGTGAAATCATAAAAATTGGTCAGTCATCTGATAAAATGTATAGCAATAACATACTGAATTTTCAAGTGTCTACGACAATTTTAAATGCCTGTACAAAAACGTCTGGAAACTTATTGAAGGCACCTCGTAAGTAACCAATATAATCGATTACAGAAATGCAAAGATATTCAGGAATCTCATTTTGAATTATTAAAACAGTTTAAATTCCTTATTACAGGAATAAAATTTTATTCTAAAATCGGACATTATTTTCTGAGCGGCCTGATGTTATCTAATAATTTACAAAGCTCTTTGCTTCGATGTGGCCCAAGACCGAATGAATCGGGCACCCAATGAGACTCGAACACACCCGTGTAGGTCTGCTAGTTTAGCTTGCTAACCGTTACACCACCAGAGGGACCTAATCTTACTTATTTATTGATAGTAAAAATATTGTAAACGAATCTGTAGCTGAAAACTCAAGCCATGTCAATATAGAAAATGTTCTCTGTGATAATTTTTTTTATCCAATTCTCTTATTTTGGAAGGCATATTAATCTATCGAATGTAAAAATTGATTTCATTTTTACCGGTTCATTGGCTTAGTGGGTAGAGTGTTCGCCAATGGTTCAGAAGACCTAGGTTCAATCCCAGGTCACGTCATACCAAAGACTTTTTAAAATGGTTCTTGATACCGCTTTGCTTAATACTCAGCAATATAAGGTACGTATCAAGAGTAAAGTGGAACAATCCAAGGAAAGGAGTAGCACCCTCGCCTATACCTCGGTGTAGTAGATATTGAAAATGGAGCTTTCTGGTCGCCCTCGACTATGGTCGCGAACATCTTTATAAGATGCTAGATGAAAAGGGGATAATCTTTGAAACGAAGATCCGTGAGCAGGTCAAATTTGTCTGAGTGGTGTATTCAAAATTCATATCATGGGTCTTAACCATGAATGTACTCACCCAAACCCTCTGTTTCGGGCAGTAGGTAATACAATGGGAATCTTTTAGCAGAGTAAAAAAGATATTTTTTCTTCTTTGCCTCTGGATTACGCCCTTGTGGATGCTTTTGCTAAGCACTAGATTTCAAGGACTCTTGTTATGTATATATCTGTTAATAAATTGAAGTTGCTCGTCTCAGTCGGCTACAGCTACAGAATACACCGACTGCACCTCTTCAGAGAGGTAAGACCCCCCCACCACTACCAACGAGTGTCCTGAATATGACACTAAACTATCTAACGGTAAGGCTCAAGTAATGCAGGAACTTTGGGGAATGTGGTGTACCCTTTCATTGCCATCGCTTCCAGGTTCACTCCGGCTCAATGTGGTAGCATCTGAGAGGGTCTTATGGGTCACATGAAACTGTTTGACATTTAAACTGTGTACTTACGCAAAACTGAATTGTTTGAAATAGAACTGCTTTTACATTCAACCAACGCCACCGTCAAGAATAGGATGCAGCCCAAATTTAATTCTTTTTAGCCAAGTAAAGCTGGTTTAAATTTAGATTTTTCCTTCTCCTAGACTGATGGCCTAACAAGGTTGAATACCCAGTCTTCCCAACTATTTACCCATGGCTGCGGAGAAAGGATGAATTCTTCTCTTCGCAAAAGGTATTACCGAAATGTACACAGCCTTGTCTAGGATTTAAACTACATTGTTACAGTGTCTGGTAATGATTAATACCTAATGATGCCCGTTTTGGAAATATGTCTTTGTGTATATCCCTATAGGCTGTCTTATGAGAACTATGGGTGTACTTATTTATATAGACAGACACCCAATCAATCTGTTTTACAAAAGACAGAAATTTGAAAAAGTACAATGAGGTTGACATATTTTTGAACAGATTTGCATATATTCTGAGACTAAAATATCGAACGAGGTAATTTTTTTTTAAATCACTAAGAAGAAGAAAAAATCATCCTGATTTAAAGTTGCGCAAAAAAAAAAAAAACGCTGAACTTGATAAACGAGAACATAAACTGCTTTTACTTATTTTTTTTATTTATTTATTGTGTGCCCCAGGGATCAGATTACGAACCAATCATTTGTCCTTGATTATAGGACATTTTAAATAAATGAAATTCTAAAAAAATAATTGGTATTTACCTTTTTAAATAGACCCTAATTAGAAATAGCACGAAAATAAATCTTTTGATATGTATATATATATATATATATATATATATTTGCTAATCGATACCTCTCTTAATCTTGAAAGTTAGGTTTTCTCAACTCCAGTACTGTTAGCTATTATTATTTTTTTGTTGTAATAGTAGTACTTTGAGGGAAAATACCAGTAATCATAAAGCAAAGCAACTATATATATATATATATATATAGTTGCTAATCAATTGTTCCCCTTGTCTTAAAAGTTACGTTTTCTTTTTCAAAAACTTCATTGTTGTTACCTAAATTTCTTAAACTTTTTTTTACCCTACCGGTAACTGATCATTTTTCCCTGGAGTTTGAATGACAAGTCTTCTCAGTTCTACTGTACTCTTTTAAGTGTTCTATCCGGTTTTAGTTGTGGTTTCAAGTCTTCCTATCATCTCCAGGTTGTTGGGGGCTGTTTCAAGAGCTCCAACTACGACTGGTATCATTATCACCTCTTTCTTCTTTTTATTATCCATATTTACCAACCCCTCCGCTCGGGCAGGATACGACACAAGGTCAATTTTTAAGCGGAGTTTAACAGGTTTGAATTACGAGTTTTCCTTCTCCTAGACTAGTTGCCTCACCAAGACTGAAGAACTCAGTCTGCCCTACTATTTACCTATAGCTGGAGGGAGAATAATTGGATTCATACCTTTCCCAAGGGTATTAGTGCTATGTGAAATGCAATCAGCCTCGTCCAGGATTTGAACTCGTATCGCCGTGTCCATTTCCTACGACGATAACCATTACACCACAGGTCCCGCGGCGAGTTCCTCAAACCAAACTTAGCTGCAGGTCTTTCACTGGAGTCTGAGCGACAGCAAGTTTTCTAAGATCTCCAGGACTTTTCTCTGTATTATGGCCGATCTCAATAATGCTTAAGTTTAGATGTTCTCGATTTGTCCACCGATTTCCAACTCTTCTTGCTCCTTTCCAAGCTCTTTGGAGACCTCTCCAAGTGCACTAAATGCAACTGGTTTCACCGCCACTCTCTTCTTCTGTAATTTAAAATAAGGGTGATGCCACAATTTCGATAGCCAAGGTGGCAGTGCCACTCCTGGCGCCACCAACAACTTTTGCCACTATACAGGGTATAATGACAAACGGAGCGAAACTTCCTTGGTGTAGCTTGATATCTAATATATAGGTATAAAGAGAATTTGGCATTAAATAATCTACAATATGCCAGATAAACCCAACCCAACCAAACCAAACCAAAATCCCAAAGAATGTTTTGCGTTTCAATTTTTAGGAACGCATCGAGTTTGGGCATATAGCATAACCAAATTTTAATCTCTTGCACAATTCCAAATGAATCTCTTTTCCCACCCAGTCATATTTATTCTTGTATTCATTTTGTACAAGTATGCTGCATTCACTTGTGTGATTAACTCTTTCATTTATGTCACCCCATACAACTGCAACTCATTGCATTGGTTGTGACAATAAGACATGTAGCGGACATAATGGTTAGCATAAAAGTAGTAAAGTTGGCGACCGTGGTCGAGAGCAACAAGAAGGCTCCTTTTTCAATAGCTACTACACCGAGGTGTATGCGAGGGCGCTACTTCTTTCCCTGTATTGCTTCACTTTACTCTCCCCACTAGACCAATGAGTCGGTTAAAGTTGGCGACCGTGGTCGAGGGCAACTAGAAGGATCCCTTTTCAATAGCTACTACACCGAGGTGTAGGCGAGGGCGCTACTTCTTTCTCTGTATTGCTACACTTTACCCTTGATACGTACCTTATATTGCTAAGTGTTAAGCAAGGAGGTATTAACAACCGTTTTTAAAGTCTGGTTTGACTAGACCTGGGATTAAACCCAGGTCTCCCGGGCCATTGGTGGATACTTTCCCCACTAGACCAATGAGTCGGTTAAAGTTGGCGACCGTAGTCGAGGGCGACCAGAAGGATCCATTTTTAATAGCTTCTACACCGTGGTGTAGGCAAGGGCGCTACTTCTTTCCCTCGATTGCTCCACTTTACCCTTGATACGTACCTTAAATTGTTGAGTGTTAAGCAAGGAGGTGTCAAGTACCATTTTAAAGACTTTGGTATGACCCGACCTGGGATTGAACCCAGGCCTTCCGGACCATTGGCAAACACTCTACCCGAATGTAGGGGGGGTTAATATTACAAACGTACACACACACACAAATATTTATATATTGATATAAATTTACAGAAATTAATCCGTTTCAAGCTATTTGACATAGGGTTGATATATCTGGAGTTGCTGGGTTCTCGTTTCATGTCGGTTTTCCTTGTTAGTCGGGAGGAAAAAACAAAAAAAAACAAAAGACAAGATGATGTCGGATGTTTTGGCTCCTCTTCAGATTCTGGTTGAACTCCAGTTGGATTGTTGGTTGTCTGTCTCTCCTTTTTTCTTCTGCTCAAAACTCTTGTATAATTTATGGAGAGTGGGATGATGGTATTTACATCAAGACACGGTGTAAAAATAGAACCTGTACTTTTAGTTTGTTTGGTCCTCCAAATATGAATGGTTTCGTTGGGTTTATGGCATATCAACTATTGTAGGTTATTTAATGCCCAATCCTCTTTATACGTATATATAAACATATATTATTTGATTTGGTTGGCTTTTACGGCATATCAACCACTATAAGTTATTTAATGCCAAATCCTCTTTATATATATATATATATTAGATATATATGATTTGGTTTGGTTGGGTTTCATGGCATATCAACCATTGTAGGTTATTTAATGCCAAATCCTCTTAATCCATATATATTAGATATATATGATTTGTTTTGGTTGGCTTTTAAGGCATATCAACCACTGTAAGTTATTTAATGCCAAATCCTCTTTATACATATATATTAGATATATATGATTTGGTTTAGTTGGCTTTTATGGCATATCAACTATTGTAGGTCATTTAAAGTTAAATCCTTTTTATACATATATATTTCAATATATATGATATGGTTTGGTTGGATTTTATGGCATATCAACCATTGTAGGTTATTTAATGCCAAATCCTCTTTATACATATATATTAAATATATAGGATTTGGTTTGTTTGGGTTTTATGTCATATCAACCATTGTAGGTTTTTTAGTGCCAAATCCTCTTTATATATATCATAAATATATAAGATTTGGTTTAGTTTGGTTGGCTGTTATGCCAAATCAACCATTGTAAGTTACTTAATATCAAATCCGGTTTACTCATACGTAAGTAAGTTGATCGACCGTAGTCGAAGGTGACCCGAAGGCTCTTTTTTTAATAGCTACTACACTGAGGTGTAAGGGTGGGCACAACCCCTTTCCATGGATTGCACCCCACACTACCCCTTGATCCCTAACTTATAAAGCTGAGTATTAATCAAAGGAGGCATCAAGTACGATTTTTTGAGTCTTTGGTATGATTCGACCGAGTATTGAACCCCTCTCTCGCAGACCATTGCTAAACACTTTAACATGATTTGTAAATATGTCAACAAAGATGAATAGTTCCTAGTTCAATTGACATTTGTTAACTCATAGTTACATGATCAAACAGTTCTGTTTAGCATATGGCATTTGTTTGTTCTCAGTTTAAATGTCTAACAGTTCTATTTGACCCATAGATAGAACCCAATCAGGTGTTACCACTTCGGCCAAGAGTGGACGTAGGAACAATGGCAAAGAAGAGCCTTTCACGGAGCCTTTCCATTAGATTGTAAAGCGTCAGATCCAGGTCACTCGTTTTTTTTTTTTACCCCTCTGCAGAGATGCAGTCGGTATATTCTACAGCCCCAGATGACTGGGCTATGCAAATAGGATTATAGGAAGTGATCACATATAGATCAACACGGGCACACTTTCCCAAATACTTTGCTTCTTTTTTTTTTTCTCATTATCCATTTAAAAAACATTGACAAAGATAAACGATCTATTCATTAATTAGTGGACAAATAGAATGAAATAAATAAGGCACCAACATTTTTAAAAAATCCGTCCAAGAAATTGAAACAACACTCCTTCCTTCGTTTCATTATTTTTACCTCATTGATTTTCTGTCAAGAAATTATCGATTTTTCTGCCGAATCTTTTTCTTTTTTTTTTTGATTTGCTTATTGTTCAATTTTCAATTGTCAGATCGTAAAATTTTGGTCCCGTCTTCGTCGATTGCCGTGTAAAAAAAATTCTTCATTCCTTCACTGTCTTGGAATTGTTTTAAAGTTGTTTGTTTTTGTTTTTTTTGGGGGGCCCTGGAAAAACCAGCTGGGTTTTAGAAGACGAAACCTTCGTCTGTGCTCATTCTGAGGGCAATAAAGACGCGCGCGCACACACACACACACACACACATACACACACACACACACACACACACACACACACACATGTATGTCAACGCCTCCGTATAATTTTGTTATAAAAAGAAATATAAAAACAAAACCAAAAAAGATAGCGATGCCTATGTCAACAGTACGAAAAGAAGGGAATCGTGGGATATATAGTCATCATCATCAACTAGTGCTGATCACAAGGATTCTTTCGCTCTATTTTTCGGTAAGTCCTCTTGACGAAACCTAGTGTCCACACACATCTGATGAATGCAAGTTCTTGCTAGTCCGCCTACACTTGTGTTTCCACGCGTAGGAGCCTATTGGAGAACGTCGCTAATATATTCGTCCTTACTTCACCAACTGTACTCAAATGTTTTTTAGTCTTACTGAGACCGTTTGTGAGATGGTAGGTGTGTGTTCAAAGAGCTGTTTTATAGGGTGCTACTGCAAAGATTTGTTCAAAACAACACGCAGCACATAATTTGTGTAGTTCCCATTTTGCTTTTGCTCCTGGCGTTTCGTTGAATTCCATGAGGTGCAACCATACAGTAGTATTGATACGAGTATAGCTTGGAAGTATTCCAATTTTATTGGATATATATACAGGCGAATGTGGTGGGGTGCTGCACTTGTACAATATGAATATATATCTTATCTTACTATCTTATTTCATCAGAGTTAATTTAGGTTTATTTATTAAAGGGCATATCAACTCTTTAGGGGTATCTAATGCCAAAATTGGATTAATTTATCAATGTTTGATTGTTATAACTTCATATTTTCAATGTTCATTGCAATTTATTTTCTAATTACTTTGGTTCATCTGGGCTATATAGATTGAGATGTTTTATTCAATGAAGGAATATTTTGAAATACTATATATATATATATATATATATACCCTATATACTTATACATAATAAACGAAAGACCTAATTTCTACATCCTCTAATCGAATGTGCTCGTCTTCCTTTTCAAACCTTCCCTGCCCTTTCTGTCATTTTTGTATCACCCATACTCACCAAATCGAATCTTCGAAGACGACGCCACACATGACCTCTCGAAGCGATGAGTTGGGGTCTGTTGAGGACCTCAGTGAAGCACCTTTCAAATCAAGAATGAAACAAAATCTCGTCTGCAAATAACCGGGAAAAACGGAAAGCAGGCTCCTTGAAAATCGAAAATATTGAAATTCTTTAGGATACTACTGATGCCATCACGTGATCTGGTGGTGTAGCCGCCCAGTTAAGTGTCCTTGTTAGTTTGAAAAACTGTGTCTTTCTTAGAAAGGCAGGTGGAGACATGACCAAGGAATTCTTGCAGATATTTCTTTCCAAAGGAAGATCAATGGAAAATTCTCTGATGCTCAAAAAGACTTTTTAAAAGACTCTCTGATAAAAAGAGCTGGATCATTTAAGAAGAGGAGGAGTCCCATTTGTATTGTGACTAATGTGTAGCGATATATCGTTGTAAGCGGGTTCGAATTCCAGTGACACATTTACATTTACTTTTAGACTAATTGCCTTGGTAAAAATATGAACCCTTTATCCGCCTAGCTATGGGTTAAATAACCCACCAGGGTTGGTATGCCACTAAACCCAAAAGGAAATAAAAGATAATTGAAGAAGAATGAAGATTATTTTATTTTAGACATTATCAACTGAAAGTTATTGCAGGTTCTAGTCTTAGGGTGAAGAAAAGTTCTCAGTTCAACCAGGAAGAGAATTAACAAGAGCCAAGAAACTATTCAACATCTTCACACAGTTTTAGCGCTACAGCCTATATATAAGGGTGGGTTAAAAAGTTCAGTAGGCAGACGTCGTATTCGGAGCTGATGATTTCTTTGACCAATCCAACAACAATGGAAAAAGTGCGTGACCAAAACAATCAACCTTATATATATATATATATATATATGTGTGTGTGTGTGTGTGTGTGTGTGTGTGTGTGTGTGTGTGTGTGTGTGTGTGTGTGCACAGAGTGAGAGAGAGAGAGAGAGAGAAAGAGAGATCTATGTTTGAACAGCGTAGAGAAAGAATGAACAGCGCTGTCAGTTTCCGCCGATGTGATCAAGGCTTTTTATCTGATGACCATATATATATATATATATATATATATATATATATATACAAGGTGCATACGATAAGTTTCCAGACCTTTTTCGTATGGGCATTTAAAATTGTCGTAGACTCTTGAAAATTCAGTATCTCATTGCTATACCTCTTATGAGATGACTAACCAATTTTTATAATTTCAGATTCAAACGAACAGCTACAGCAGGAATTGGCATACACCCTACTAAAACCTGATTGTTACAGCTGGTGAATTACATATATATGCATATATATATGTGTGTGTGTGTATGCATGTGTGTACACACACAGAGAGAGAGAGAGAGAGAGAGAGAGAGAGAGAGAGAGATCTATGTTTAAACAGCGTAGAGAAAGAATGAACGGCGCTGTCAGTTTCCGCCGATGTGATCAAGGCATTTTATCCGATGATCATATATATATATATATATATATATGTTGAAATAATAGATTGTAGTGAATTTGATAGTATGATAGAAATATGTGGAAAGTTTGGATAAATCAAACACTTAATTCAAATTTAGATGTGTGATATTTCATTTGGCTTTATTTCATCTTCTCGAATTTCTTCAGCTTTTAAATAGAAAAACTCATAAAAGGGTCTTTGTCTGAAGTTGGAGATAAAACAAAGCCAAACGAAATATCACACATCTAAATTTGAGTTAAGTGTTTGATTTCCCACATATTTCTATCATATATACCATATAAAAGAAAATCCTTTAAAAATCACTGATATTTCTTTGTGATAAGATTTATTTCAGCAGGTCCTTTATTTAAAAAGAATAGATCTGCATCTTCAGACTAAGATGAAGATGCTGATTTAATATTTAAAAGTAAAGGGTATGCTGAAATGAATATCATAACCAACAAATATGAGTTATTTTAAAGGTTTTTTCTTTTATATGGAATTATAAGCTCTGTATCTTAATTTATTATTATTTTATATTGAGCTCTCTATCGGAGTTTTAATTACATCGTTATTTTTAAAAATTCCTAAAATGGAATGGCTTTGGATTATATATATATATATATATATATATATATATATATATATATATACACTAGTATATATTTATATATATATATATATATATATATAATGGATGGACGTTCCGGGTTTTGAAGGTCCAAGACTGTCGAAATTGTCAATTGATTGTTTCCTCTTCTGATATGGAAGCCAAATGCGGTCAAGAAGGTAGAGAAAGTGTTGAATCGAAAACCTTCTCTTTCATTTTCAAGAAGGGTAAGGATTTGTAAATATCGAAGCCATTATTGTATTGAGAGTTTGAAAATGGCTCTTGTAAAATCAGTTGGTGGGGTTGTAATGTTAAGATCTGGCGCATGTGATAAGAGAAGGATCGAAGCAGAGAAGATCGGTCATAGGAAATGTTATCCCTTCTCCCTTACTTTTCCCTTATACCTTATCATACTTAAGCCTCCGATGGATTTTTCAACAATATGGATCAGCACCTTTTGCCATTCATGTAACCTCTTCATCAGTTACTTACGTATATATACTTCTAATTCATTCATATATAATCGTTTGCGCTTTTCCTATTGTCTGAAGATTGCTGAATCACTGGTAAAATTTCTCGTTAAAACCAGTTAAGATCATTCGTAATTTCAAAATGGCCTATTTTACTTCTATATCATTATTCTCTATCATATATATATATATATGAAAGACAGAATATAATGATATTGCTGCTATAGAAGCAATATATATATATATATATATATATATATATATATATATATATATATATATAACCGGGCTATTGGCCTAATAAGTAAAGTGTTTGCCAATGGTCCCAGGTTGAGTCAAAGCAAAGACTCAAAAAATGGTACTTGATCCCGTGTAGCTTAACACTCAGCATTAGAAGGTGTGGATCAAGGATAAAGTGGTGTGTTCAAGGGAATGGAGTTGTTCCCTCTTCTACACCTCGGTGTAGTAGCTATTGAATAGGGAGCCTTCGGGTAGCCCTCGACTAAGGTCGCCAACTTTACTTATATGCATGTATATATATATATATATATATAGGTATGTGTGTGTTTAAAGTTGGTGACCGGAGTCGAGGGTGACCTAAATGCTCCCTTTTAAAGAGGGCGTTAATCCTTTCCCTGGATTGCTCCACTTTACCCTTGATACCTACCTTATAATACTGAGTGTTAAGCAATGTTATATATATATATATATATATATATATATATATATATATATATATATATTCAACGTATGTATTTTGAATGTCGGATTTTGGGAAGTTGAATGGAAGATTACTTTCTAATAAAACCTCTGTAACCAAAAATTTCAAAGCGCGCACGCGCACACACACACACACACACACACACACATATATATATATATATATATACAGTAAGAGACACAGACAGACAGACAGAGTATAATGATGTTTAGACTGCAGCGTATTCCTACTTCTGGCCACAATTTTGAACATGTCGCACACGACTCATCAGCTTTCTTTTTTTCCGTTACAAATGCTGTCATTCCTATACTGACTAATTATTATTCATGTTAATTCTCGTATTATTAATGATCCATCCGTCTTTTCTTAAATTTGCCATATATTTTTATATGTATATGTGTGTGTCACCGTAAAATTCTGTGGTGTCAGTGTTTGATCTGAATGTCAGAGTAAAAAATTTTAAAATACTTGACAAAACTGAGATGACTATAAGAGGCTGATTTAGTATCATTCACTCCTTCATAAACAGAAGCATCAATATCATCATGGACCACTGTTACAATTTCAATCAGCTGAATCCAGTTGATGGGACACACTTCAGCCGGCCGTTGTGAAAGCGGCACAGAAGTGGTCGGGTGTGTCACCTCCCTGGACATACTTCGAGCTTCAGGGGGCCGTCTCCCCAGGCTTTAACCCTCCTCCGAGGGGTTAGGTTTATCGCTTGGCGCCAGAGGTGCCCCTTTTTTAGGGAAATGCCGACGGGGCTTGAGTCATTTTTGGTAATGCCGGGTGCGTCTGGGCAACGGCCCTGCGTCTGGACCCAGCTTAAAAAAGGGCTTGTGCCACACTCATCCAGTTGGTGGAACGGCCGACAAATACTGTTACAACGAGAAACCTTTGGGTTTCATGCCTTTTTTTAAAATTAATTGTATTTCTGATTTTACCCGTAAAAACAGCACTGCATTGCGATTTTTTTTTATTAGAGCTGTGCGCTTAAACTGATCTTAGAGAATAAGTCACTTTCCAGTCCAGTTTGTAAATGAATGATAATTCTGTGGATTCTGCGTTCACAAAAAAATTCTCAAAATGACTAGGATAATTATTAAATGGCGATATGAATTATTCACTCCTTCCTGAATAGAAGCATTTCTATCAAGATGGACTGTTGTTGCCGCAAAAGTTCAACAAGTTTATGAATTCTTTTTATTTTTTCTTTGTTTTTTTTTTTTGTTTATTATTTCTATATTTTTATTAACGGAAATTTCTATTTTACAATTGTTAATTCTTGTGTATATTTTGATCGACTTGTTATGTTGTTTTTGATATCTTTTTTTATTGTTGTTTTATTTTTTACGACGTTTTGACCAAGCGCACTTTGGCCGTTTTTTTTTTTTTTTTAGTAGCATTGAACTTAATCAATTTTGTGATAAAGGTTGCACAACTAAAATCTTACTGCAGAAATTTCTTCTTACTCCTTGTTTTTTTTTTCTACTTCTAATTCGCAATTACTAATTTTTTTTTTCTTTCGGTCTATCATCATCATCATCATCATCAACATATTTACATGATAATCATCATCATCATCATCATCATCATACCAATCATTTTCGGCTCCTCCATCTTCACCTTTACTCCAACCTTCTCGTTACTCCTTTTCATGTCACCACCCCGCTTTCCACCATGTTTTCCGACTGTGTCTTCCTCGTATTTCTTCTTCAAATATCGGTAGCGACCCTTTTAGAGAGAGCAATTGAAATGTCGATGACCATCAAAAACAAAAAGAAAAAAAAATCAATTCTCTTCTTCCGAATTCACTGAACTCTCTGGTCATGTACTCACACATCTGCACTCTCTTTTGCAAGTGCACTCTCTCACATACATATGCACACTTAAGTATTCGTATATACACATATGTATGTGCTTATTTCGTTGCAGACGTCAGTACACGGGAATGCATCAATATAATTGAATAAGCATATAAGTAAAAAGGTTGTAAGTAGATATGTTTGTGCGTGGATACGCATACATATATGTGTCTGTGTGTGTGTGTGTGTGTGTGTGTGTGTGTGTGTGTGTGTGTGTTTGCTTTACTTATGAGTAGGAAGTTCATTTTAAGACTTGTATCGGTAAGTGTGATTGACGAAGATTCTTAATGAGGCGAATTGTCTTCTCTCATATAAGTATAGATATGTGTTTGTTTGAGTCTTTGTGGGTGGTTGCGCACTTGGTGGAACAGTTATCGCCGCAAGAAATGGACTTTGTAACCGAAGCTCAAATCCTGAACGACGCTGTTGGCGTTCCAATTATCGCTAATGCCCTTGAGTAAAGACATGAATCCATTCCTCTTTCGCCACAGCTATAGGTAAATAGTAGCTCTTGTTATGGCAACTCGTCAAAGAGAAGGAAAAACTCAAAATTTAAACTAGCAGTTCTCCCCTTCGTATCGCATCTAAACAGTGGCAGACTGAATTGTGTGTATATATATATATATATATATACGTGGTGTATTCAATAGGTTTCCAGACTTTAATTGTACAGGCATTTAACCTTGTCGTAGACTCTTGAAAAGTCGGTATGTTATTGCTATACATGTTATGAGAAGACTGACCAATTTCTTATGATTTCAGGTTCAAATGAACAGCTACAGCAGCAATTGGAATACACCCTACTAAAACCTGATTGTCACAGCTGGTGAATTTCAAAAATGCAATCTGGACGTGAGGATACATTAGAAGAACGATATGCGATAAAATTGTGTCATAAACTTGGAAAAAATGCCACAGAAACGTATGGAATGCTTCAGACTGCTTTTCGACCATAGCGGTACAATTTAACCCATAACTAGGAGGATAAGGGGGTTCTTACCAATCCTAAGGCTATTTGTCCGAAAGTGAAGGAAAAATAGCCCGACTGGAGTCCGGTGCTTTAATCGTTACACTACGAGAACCTCCACCACCCACCGGGCAAAAGGGTTCCTTCAATTTTGATTTTTATTATTTTATCATTACATTATTTTAATTATTTAATAAATATGATTCCCTTACATTTTATTATGGTATATATATATATATATATATATATGGGGATCATTAAATAAGTTTCTAGACTGTTTCGTATGGGCACTTTTATTGATAGTACACATATGAAACTCTAGTCCCCTTCGAAGTAATCTCCTCCGGCTACAATGCATTAGTTGTACCCTTCCAACAACTTCTGGAAGACCCCATGGAAGTCCTTTTGTGTGAGCATGTCAAGGACCTTCATCACGGCCTCTTTCATCTCCTCAATAGTCTCATAACCACAGCCTTTAAGCTTAGGGAATAATCAAAAGTCTCAGGGAGCAAGGTTTGGACTATAGTGAGGCTGAGGAACCGTCTTGATGCCCATCTTGGTAAAATAGTCCCTGAGAAGGATGGAGTTGTGAATGGTGTATTGTCCTGGTGGAAATGCCACTGGCACAATTTGAAAAGTGCTGGACTCTTTCGACGGAATCTTTTCCTGAACTCCCTTAAAACCACAACATAGTAACCCTACCCTAACACTTTGACCAATCAACTCTGGTGTTCTGACTTCCTTACTCCTCCCACACCTCTCATCATCCCTCAAAGACTCCCTGCCTTCCTTGAATCCCTTATGCCACTCAAAAACTGATGCTCGATTCATGCAAGATGGTCGAAAAGCAGTCTGAAGCATTCCATACGTTTTTGTGGGTTTTTTTTCCCAGTTTAAAACAGAATATTTTTGCATATCATTCCTCTAAAGTGTTAGATTTCATTTTTGAAATTCACCAGCTGTGACAATCTGGCTTTAGTAGGGTGTATTCCAATTGCTGCTGTAGCTGTTCATTTGAACCTGAAATCATAGATGTTAGTCAGTCATCTCATAACATGTATAGCAATAACATAGAGAATTTTCAAGTGTCTACGACTATGTTAAATGCCTGAACAATAAAAGTCTGGAAACCTATTGAATACACCACGTATATATATATATATATATATACGTATATATATATATATATATACGCAATCCAGTCTGCTACTGTTTAGATGCGATACGAAGGGGAGAACTGCTAGTTTAAATTTTGAGTTTTTCCTTCTCTTTGACGAGTTGCCATAACAAGAGCTACTATTTACCTATAGCTGTGGCGAAAGAGGAATGGATTCATGTCTTTCGTCAAGGGCATTAGAACGCCAACAGCCTTGTTCAGGATTTGAGCTTCGGTTACAAAGTCCATTTTTTGCGGCGATAACCGTTTCACCAAGTGCGCATTCACCCACAACGACTCAAACAAACACATATCTATACTTATATGAGAGAAGACAATTCTGAAAGCTGAAATCATAAAAATTGTTCTGTCATCTTATAAGATGTATAGCAATAACATAGTGAATTTTCAAGAGTCTACAAAAATTTTAAATACCTGTACAAAAAAGTCTGGAAACCCATTGAAGACCCACGTATATATATATATAATCATTTTGGATGGTATTTTTATCTAATTACTGTTTGTTGTCTATTCTTTCCACTTGTCAAGCATAATTCGTTTTTCTGATTTTACTTTTGACCAATTTCGGAGGTTTGTTCACGTTGTATTTTTTGGTCCTCTGTTTAAGAGAAGCAAAGTATTTTTTTTTTCACCGGTATGATTCTGTTCTGCCTCGTTATATAAAATTATGTTCAAATAATTTCGGACATTTCTAACCTTTTCTTTAATTTTTCTTCCTTTGTATTCTTCAAGCCAATTCTTTAAAAATATCTTTCCCCCTTAATCTACAATATCTTATAAAGTATCTCTCTCTCTCTCTCTCTCTCTCTCTCGTTGTTGCTGTCCCCGCTAGTAGTTTTAAAATATAGTCAAATGATGAACAACGACTTCACAGCATTATTCGGTTTGTTTCATTTTTTATTTTACATATATATATATATATGTGGTGGGGGTGATGAAGCGTTAAAGACTTATAAATAAAATTGTGCTTAGAGAAGAAATTAATAATGATTGGACCTCCATTTTGATGTCTGTATCCAAATGCTGGCATTAAACAAGATTAATATACGTTCAGTGACCTCACTTTCATACTTACAGTGAACCAGAATAGGTAGATTACAAATATATATATATATATATATAATGAGACTACCTTTAACAAATTTTGGTAACTTTAAATCGGCCTGACATACAGTAATCAATATTTTAACTTGAAATTCTGTCTTGCAATTGTAATATTTCCTTAATTATAAATATAATTGCGGCATGTTGACTGCATGGGTTTCTTTGATTCTCTCGACTGTCGTTCCTATCTGCCATTGCTTATATAATATTCTCTGGACCGTTTCTAGTATCCGTACAAAACGGTAAAAGATAGATTTAGGAGTACATATGAGAACCTTACTCTTGAGTTCGTACTTAGTTCTCCTACTGTGCCAAAATGTTTTGTTCATCTTCTTTGAATGGTTCGTAATATATATATATATATATATATATACATGGTAGCGAAACGGTTATCAGTTGGAAAATAAAATTTCAAAATGGAGTTTGAATTTTCTGTGAGTCTGCCTGATTTCATTTAATACTGATTCCTTTGAGAAAGGCTAGATTCCACTTCGATCAGTATTTTTTTTATCATCGCATTAATAATGGGGCAACTATTCAGTTGTGCCTAGGTCATACGGTGTGGTTTCGCTCGTCAGGATTTTAATTCAGTTTTGTCCTTCTCCTAGTTAGGTTGCCAAAGCCGGTTAAATGGCTCAATTTGTCAAGCTATTTTATCAATAACTTATATTAGAAGAAATGTTTTTAGGCTTTTTTAATCGCATTCGCGGGAAGTTATTCAAAACTATTTCAAGTGGATCTTGAAATCGTTTCTCCGATTTTATTTACAGTACGACTACCCTTAAGCCAGTAACACTGCCTTATTTTGCGATCTGACCCATGGACTGAATCCACGATTCCAAAGGAAAATTATAAATCTAGCCGCCGTTTTTATTCATTCGGTCATAAAAAGAAATTGACTTCAAATAAATCTTTTTTCCAGAAGGATAATTCAAATATTAAAAAAAAAAAATACTTCTAAAATATCTATTTCCATTGAAACTAATACAGCCAACAGGAAAAATCTTCTTTCTTCGTTGATTTGAGGGAAGTGTTTATATCTGCAGAAAGAAGAAAAGGATTTTCGAGGGAAATCCTCATAAAAATCCGCCACTGAATAATTTTATTGTTTCGATTGACTTAAACGAACGACGAATCAGATTCCAAGTTCGAAGGCTTCGGAAAAAAAAGTAGCTTCATTTGTTTCTGATTTATGTCAGCGTCTGTCATTAGGTGGAAATGAAATTTGCCCAAAGTAAAAGCTGCAGACATTTTCAATTATAAGAAAATCTTTGCTAACACTGTTTCGTATCTCTGCTATTCAAAATGGTGACCCTTTAGACTGATGTTTGCGTTTGAATAAGAACAGACGATACAGTCGGAAGACACGAAATAGAAAGAAGAATAAGGAAAAAGGGAAGAAGAGAATGAAGAGATATAGAAAAAGAAGCAAAAAGAAAAGAATTATACAGAGTACGAAAGGAGAAAGAAAGGAAAGAAAGATTCTTAGAAAAACTGAATGAGGAGAGTGAAAAGAAAGTGGGAGGAAAGTTGAGATGAAAAATGAAGAAAGGTTAATTCAGAAAATAAAGGAAAGAGAATAAATAAAAGGAAGGAATGAATGAAGGAAAGAAAGAAAAAGAAAAAACAAGAAGGGGAATGAAAGAAGAAAGAAGAGAATTATGAAAAAAATGAACGTGAGGAATGAAAAGAAAGTTGAAAGGAAGAAAAAAAGAAGCTGAAATAAGAATGAAGAAGAAAGATTCATGAAGAAAATATCAAAAAAGAAGAGCTTAAGAATAATGTGAAAGGAAGAAGGAGAACTTTTGAAAAAGATGGAGTTGAATGAAAGGAAAGATGAAAGAAAGAAGTGAAAAGAAAAAAGTAGGCCGATTGGAAAAATGCAGAAAAGAAAGAAAGAAGTAGTAAAAAACTTGAGATAAGGAAATAATTGACAGAAAAAGAAAGTAGTTGAAATCAAAAACAAAGTTAAATGAAAATTATTCAAACCAAAAGTGAGAGACAGAGACAGAGACAAAGTCAGAGAGAGAGAGAGAGAGAGAGAGAGAGGGACAAGAAGGAAAGATAAGTATAAAAAGTGGACAAGAAAAAAAAAGAAAGAATTTACCCTCGGGGCTATCTATTGAAATCAACTCATAGTATTTTAGTTACTTAATGGGAGCTGAGTTGATAAGCAAGGGAGAGAACTCTTTTTGTTATCCTCAAATTCATTGTAACTGCTGTTTAAGGTATTTGACTATAATGAAGACGAGCAATGGATGGAATGAGGAAAATGAGAAAAAGAAAAAAAGAATCAAAATAATAAAGAAAAGATGAAGGTATGAATAATGTTCGGAAGAGGAGATCGAAGCTAAGAAGATTTGAAAGAAAGATATTTTTGATAAGAAAGAAAGAAACCTTAAAAGCAGACGGCATTTAAAAAAAAAAACCTAATGGGTTAGAAAAATAAAAAGGAAAGAACCAGAATATTGAAAAGAAATGATGAAGAAAAGGTTTTTTAAAGGTCTGTCAGAGAGTGAAAGTGTCACTGGACAAACAACGAAAGACTCATATATATATAAGAATATAATTTATATTTTTATTCTTCGACGGCAACGATTGTGTGTAGTAGGAATACAGTCAGAGAGAGTTAGCACATATCTTTCTTCTGTGGCGGGGACCCTTTTTGGGAAGTTGTGCCACGGCCGGAGAACACACTCGGGGAGCTAACAGGTCTGCTTAAGCGACCAGTGGGTCACTCCCTTCGCTTGAGAGACCAGTGGATCACTCACTTTCGCTTAAGCGACCAGCGGATCTCTGCCTTCAGTTCAAAATTACAGATCTTATATTGTCTTTTCAAGTCCCATACGGGAATATGAATTTCCTCTTCGCCCATGTATTTTTCTGTTTATGGCTGGTTATCGGAACTTACATACCTCCATTTTTTTTCGGTAATTTGTTGATCTTATCAGCGAACGGAAATATCTGTCATTCTATTTGCAGGCAATAAATTACATTTTTTTCTTTCCTGTGAAACCACTTTGTTGATGTTATCTTGCGACCGCCTTGAAGTTCATCGTCGCTAGCTAAGCTAGTATATTACAAAAGGAACTTGAAATAAAACCCTAATAAAAAATTCAAAGAGGATAATGAAAAGAAAGTTAATGAAAAAAGTAGATATTTTTTAAAAAAAGGGTTAAAGAAAAAGTTGGAACTAAGAGAATGAAAGAAAACTTATATCTTTTGGAAAGTTATGAATTCAACAGTTTTCCTGTAAAAAATGGGTAAATGGTTGGGCAAACTGGGTTTTTTAAATTTGGTATGGTAACCAATGTAGGAGAAGAAAAACACGAAATCCAAACCAGTTAAATCTCGCTTATAAATTTACCTTATGTCACATCCCACTAATGCAGAGGAGTTGGGTATATACGTGCAATAAATACTTCCATTTAGTTCTGCATGATATGCTACAACATTAACTTGACTCTCTTACCAACAATTGGTTCCGGTTTTATAGCACATCAACTTCCTGGGTTATCTAATGTCAAAGTTATTCTCGTAAAAATAAGATTGTGTTACTATTTAACTCACCAGTAGTTGGGGGTAAATAAGAGGTTTCTACTCTTTTCAAGCGTATTATACCGAAAAGGAACGTAATAGCGTGACTGAAGTTCACAGTTGATGACAAGGATGCCGTGACCCAGCTGGCTGGTGCAGTTGTTATATTCTCATAATACAAACATATGCAGAAACTATCAACTGATAATATACGAATTTCAATGAACGACTTCAATAAACGAACGAATACTCGTCTTTATAAAAATATAATCTCTCACACTTTATTCTTGAAAGGGTGATGTTGGTTGTGTGTGAGAGGTGAGTTGGAGACGGGACAGACTGCTATATTGACCCCAAATTCTTCTTCGACCATAGCAGCACTGGGTTGCGCACTGGGTTGCTCAATCGTGGGTCACTGAGAGCCGCAAGCCCTCAGTCTGCAAGCTGATTCTCACGCTGGCATCTTGTCTCCAACTCACTCGCGCCGCCCCGGGCACCTGGTTATATTATTGTCTTTCGCCCACCTGCTTCCGCTGTTCTTCCGCTGTTCTTCCGCTCATTTACTCAGGTGCATCTCTTGACTGACGGCTTGGTCGAGGGTTAATATATAACACAGTAGAGGGGACTGCAGAATATACGTACTGTATCTCTGCAAAGGAGGTACCCCCACAATCAAGAGTCATCGTCCAATCAGCCGGGCAGTAGAATACACCAACTGCACCTCTGCAAAGGCTTAAGGCCCCACCCTTCTAACGAGTGTCCTGGATATGACACAAAACGATCTGATGGTGAGGCTTCAATAATGCTGGAGCTTTGGGGAATGCTGAGCACCCCTTCATTGCCATCACTCCCTGGTCCTCTCTGGCTCGGAGTGGTAGCACCTGATGAGGTCCTATCTATGGGTCAGATAGAACTGTTCGACATTTAAACTGTATCCTTATGCTAAACTGAATTGTTTGAAATAGAACAGTTGTATCATTTAGCTGTGTGTAAACAAATGACTGATGTTTAATCGAATTGTTAGTGATACATGGCAATACTTGGAACATTTAACTTTTGCTTACATGCTGAACTGAATAGTTTGAAATAGAACTGTTTGTTCGTTTAACTGTGTGTAAACCAAAAACAGTATTTTAACAAAATCCTGTGTACTTAAGATTTAGTGAAATCATTGAACTCTGTGCAAAAACAATGAACTCAGGTTTGTTTAAAAATGTTATCTACAAAACGTTTTTAGAAATCATATATTTAATAAATGTATAAAAAGGATTTGGCATTAAATGACCGACAGGTGTTGATATGCCATAAAACCCAACCCAAGTATGATGTCGCTGTCCAGACCATTGGTCACTTCGTTGCCGAATTTCCTCCCAGAAATGAATATAAAGAAATAGCAATAATAGGTATTAAAAGTAATAATCCTGATTGGAAGCGGAGTAAGGGTAACCGTAAGTCGAATATTTTTAGATCTTATTTTTCTGATGCAGGTATCATAGGGGAACGAAAAACATTTGGATCAACGTACCAGGCTTTGTCCCGTTTGCAAAACCTTTCTCAATCATAAATGATACCTTCATTAGAAAAACAAGGTCTAAAACAGTTCGGGTTCAGGTTACCCTTAGCGCGTTTTTGACCTCTAAAGGATAAAGATGGCGAAAGAAGGAAAGAAATCAGCAAAGCTGGATATTTCAAACAGGTAAAAGGAACATTGAAATAAATCACAAGAAGAGAAAATAGGAGAAAAGGTATGTTGAAAAAGAACGGAGGAAGTATAAAGAAAATGTTGCTTTCCATGGAAAAGAATTAGAAGGAAGGAAAAATTTTAGATTTTATATATATATATATATATATATAAGAAAAAAAAACTGCAGAAAACGGACGATACAAAGAGATACCCATAATGAGGCTTTCAAAATAAAGAAAAAATAAAGAAAAATAAGAATAAAAAAGAACTAATTAATGTAGATGAAAGAAGAAAAAAAAAGAGAAAAAGAAAACTGTCAGAATGAAAAAAAAAACTGGACAAGTTCGTCATTTGTGAAATTCTCGAATCTTCTTTGATGTGAATTCGCCGACGGTGTGAAACCAGACCAGTTGACGACTTTCATGTTCCCAACAAGAACAGTCTGTAAAGACGTACAGCCATCGGCGTTCAGGCTGTTCGCTTCTATTTCTTTTGTGTCTGTCTACATCATGTTTAAGTTTTCCTAGTTCCGGCACGTTTCCCTTTTGGCGGGCTTTTGCTGACCAATTCGTGCCATTTCAAGCAGTAGGAGAAAAGTGTTAGCTTTCATAGACTCACGCAGAAACGGTGGAACAAGCTTTCTATTCTACAACGACCAAATGTTATTTTATCCTTCTTTTTCAAGTTGTGGGGACCTCTTTCCAAAAACGTAAATTTGGGGAGACTGTAGTAAATGACAGATTTAAACAAAATTGAAAGAAGCGATTTTTTTTTTCAATAGTTACTAGACGACTCGTTACAATAACCCGTGGTGATGATGATGTCTCTGTTTGGAAAAGAATGAAAAATTTTAATTCGCATTTAATATTCATCTTTATCATATCAAAATGTTAAAAGGGGGTGTCTTCGTGGTGTAATGGTTAAAGCGATGGACTGCGGAATCGTAGTAAGCGAGTTCCTACTCCAGTCGCGCTATTACGTTGATTTTCAGACAAATACCCTTGGTAAAGGTATGAATCCCCTTATCCTCCCAGCTATGGGTTAAATAGTACCACTACTATTCTTCTTGGAGAATGGCTTCGGCATTAAATAACCCACAAAGGTTGATATGCCATTAAACAAAGAAACTAAACCAATCAGAACGTTAAAAGATTAAGAAGTGGTCTAAGACACTACGCGTTTATCATAGTTTAAAACTTTCCTGAAACGTCGGGAGCATTAAGTATTTTGAATACAACCTTCTCCATTTTTTGCGGGGTTTACGTTTCTACATGTAAATGATATCAGCCGACCTGTCGACTGAGTCTGCAAAATACACCGACTGCATCTCTGTAGACAGTTAACACTTTACCCCCACCGAGCGTCCTAATTATGACACTAAACAATCTGATGGTGAGATTTTAGTAAAACTAGAGGTTTGGGGAATGCGGAGTACCCCTTCATTGCCATCGCTGTCCTGTCCACTCTAGCTAGGGGTAGTAGCACCTGATAGGGTCCTGTCTATCAGTTAAATAAATCAAACTGTAATTACGCTAAACTGAATTGTTTGAGATCGAACTGTTTTTACATTTAACTGTGTGTAGCCAAAAAATCTGTGTACTTATGCTAAACTGAATTGTTCGAAATAGAACTGTTTGATCATTTCACTGCGTGTAAACTAATGTCTGAGTTTGATTGAATTGGTAGTGATACATAGCAATACTTGCAACCATTTAACTTGTTGACTCGCTCAACTGAATTGTTTGAAATAGAATGGTTTGATCGTTTAACTGTGAGTACAACAAAAACTATATTTAAACCAATAAAAATGTGTGCAAAAAAGAGTGTACTTTGGGTAAATTGAATTGTTTGAAATTAAGTGAAACCGCTTAACTGTGTACAAAAATCAGCACAGGTTTTTTTTTTAATGTTATCGTCAAAATGTGTTTAGAAATACAAGTATAAAAAGGATTTTGCATTAAATGACCTACAATAGTCGATATGACATAAAACCAAACCAAACCAAATAAACAAACAATATCTGCTACCTCACTTTCAAGTTATTGTGATCGTTTGACATCATTTTGTAATAATCCAATGATATCAAGCAATACCAATATCTCTGAGGTTTTTGATTGAGAGAAAAGACGGTGCGATGAGTGAATTTCACTAACTCAGCTTCATTTACGTTCATCTAAAAAAGAAGTTTACAGCATTGAATGACAGAGAAGCCGCACGTTTTGTATTCGAGTTTCCTTCTTCTAGATCGATTCTTTAACAAAAGCTAGGGGTCTTTATCCCAGTTTTATATCGTAATTTCATTATCCTGTCTTGGGTATGCTAGATGACTCTTGACCCTTCTGTCGGATTTGGCAGGACTTATTTTTTTTATCTTGCCATTTATCTTGCCACCCTTCTCATCACAAACGTCTTGTTGGTGAACAGTCCTAATATTCGTCACTCAATCAAGTGACATGTAGTACTGGGTTACCTGGTACCGGATACACTCTGAGTGACATTCATAATTCTAGTTACATACTTAACGCCTGAATCCTTTCTCAGTGTCTGGTTTATTCGCTTTTCTTCAAATTTTTCTCATCTAGGCAGATTTACCAAATTTACCATTTCTCATGTATATACCAGCATGAGATCGAGTTAACACAACGGTTATCACTCGGGCCATTTAGATAGTACCAATACCCTGACAAAAGGCCTTAAATTATATCTCCCTGGATTTTGTTTTTATACTGAACAAAGGTGTAGGTTTGCGTAAGGGTTATCGGTAATGAAAATGGTATCTACGGACAAACGGAGTTCGAATTTCGACTGAAGCAGCCAGGATTCGTTTGACCCTAATATTTTTGAGAAAAACATAAATCTACGGTTCCCTGCGCTTGGTATCATTGCCAAATATCTTGATAAAAAGGGTCTCGTTACTGGGATGTCTCAAGAGTCGAGTAGCAGAATGAGCATTAGAATAATCGCGAATACTTTACCGTCCGGGTAGAAATATTGTGACTAACAGATAAAATCTCATCTGATTGGTAATGAAATTATTATCATCATCATCATCATCATATCGTGCTGGCAGCACGGATATCCCTGACCCTCTCTCGCCACTCCTCCCTATCGTTCATCGCCCTAGGTAGGTCTTCAGGACAACAACCTGTATCCTCACATAGCTGCTGAATGTACGTTCGTGCTGGTCGTCCTGCTTTTGCGCGGCCGTGTGTGGGGATCCATAAGAGTACATCTCTTATGAGTTCATCTCTGCTTCTCCAGCAATGTCCTGCATGTCTGGTTCGCCTAACTTGAATAGATTTCGTGATAGGGGGCAGGTGTCCGTACAGTTGGTGTCTTGTGGGGTGTTGCTGCCAGGACTTGTTGAGGATTGCTCGCAGCATTCTTGTGTAATTGCCATCTAGTTTCTTCTCCAGCCGTTTTGTTAGCGTCCATGTAGTGCATCCATATAGCAGTATCGATGTGACCGCTGCCTGGAAGAAACTGCGTTTCATTTTATCGGTTAGGTCTGATTTCCATATAGTCGATAGCCTATTGATAGCTGTCCATGCTTTCGTTAACCTCGTTTCGATAATTGCATGAATTAGTGCAATTTGAGGAATAATAAGTTAACAAAAAAAAAAAAAATTGAAAGAATAAATGGAGAACATTGATAGAATAAAATAAAGGTTGAGCTGTGAAAGGTGATCAAATCCTGCAATGGGATATGAATAACACCCTTTTTTTTCCGAAAAACCTTTGCATTTTTCTAATGCTTTAACGATACCTCTTGATTGTGTATAGTTCAACTTATAGTTCTCAAGAACAGGAATAAATTTAACGATTGCCCGATAGACCCGAACAGGATTCAAAAGCTACCAAAATCTAAACAGGTAATGATTCACAGATCTGAATAATATCCTGGGTATGATATTAAACTGCATCTTTGTCCAGTCGTCTAGGGCTGTAGAATACACTGACTGCACCTCTGCAGAGAGGTTAGACGTCCCAAATGAGTGTCCTGGATATGACACTAAACTATCTAATAGTGAGGTTCCAGTGATGCGGAATGCGGAGTACCCCTTCATTGCCATTGCTCCCAGGTCTACTCTGGCCCGGCGTGGTAGCACCTGATAGAGCACTATCTATGGGTTAAATAGAACTAATGACATACGTATGCTAAACTGAATTGTTTGAGTAAACTAAAGAGCTTGAAATAGAAATGTTTTTTGTTTTTTTTTTGACAATTAAACCGTACTTACATTTAAACTGCGGGCTTATGCTAAACTGAATTATTTGAAATGGAACTGTTTTTCGACATTAAAACTGTTCTTATACTAAACTGAATTGTTTAATTTAGAACTGTTTTGATATCTAAATTTGTGTAAACAAAATCTGTACTTATACTAAACTGAATTAGCTGAATTAGAACTACTTGACTAAACTGAATAGCTTAAAATAGAAATGTTTTTCACAACTAAACTGTACTAATATTTAAACTGTGTACTTATGCGAAACTGAATTGTTTGAAATAGAACTATTTTCATAAAAATGGATTTGGCATTAAATAACATTCAAAGGTTGATATGCCATAAAACTCACACAAGCAATTGCCCAGTCGGCAGGGGCTGTAGAATACACTGACTGCACCTCTGCAGAGGGGTAAAACGCCCCAACGAGTGTCCTGAATATGACACTAAAAAATCTGATGGTGATGTTCCAGCAGTGCTGGAGCTTTGGGGAATGCGGAGTACCCCTTCATTGCCATCGCTCCCAGGTCCACTCTGACCCGGAGTGGTAGCATCTGATAAGGGTCCTATCTATGGGTTAAATAGAACTAACAGCATACTTATGTTACACTGAATTGTTTGATTAAGATTATTTACTTAAAAATGGATTTGGCGTTAAATAAACTACAAAGGTTGATATGCCATAAAACCCAACAAACCAAACCAAACAACCAACCAACTAAACTGCATCTTATGGTGAGGCTTCTGTCTTGCAGTTTATGGAATGCGATGTACCTCTTCTTTGCCAGACTCGGAGGTTCACTCTGTTAGGGTCCCAGCAAGGGGTAAAAAACAACTGTCCAATCTTTCGCCAGGGATTGTTATTATTATCATTATCATTATTAGTTAGTGTTGCGTTCTGGTTAGTGAACACTTGTAATATTAAATAAAGGGCAAACCACGATATAAAAAGAAATAGAGATATATTCTCTGGAAAAAGTATATACAATAGAGAGGCTATTAGTAGACAAGAACATAGGATTAGTGAATACAGAATAAAGATATAGTCCAACGATAGTATTGGCTTCCGTTATTACGGTAGCTAGTAAGGTGATCTAGTGCGATCTCCAGTCTCCAACGCTCTAATAGTATTCCATAAGAAGCTGCTCTTCACCTTCTAGACTGCCCTGGTATTAGTAGCTACTGCTATATATGGCAGATGGACTAGTTCATTGTGTGGAAAAAGGTGGGTCATACCCAACAGTTAGTTTAAACCATACAACAGTGTGCAAGTTGTTCGTATTAAATAGAAATACTTGAAACCAACTGTGTATAAAGAAAGGGTTTAACTGCCATTAAATCAAATGACCTAACTTAACACGAATCCATTTCATATTCATCATCATCATGTCAGGCCGTTAGCACGGATATCCCTCTCTCGCCACTTTTCCCTATCGCTCATCACCTCTGGTAGGTCTTCAGGGGTACATCCCGTATCCTCACATAGCTGCTGAATGTATGTTCGAGCTGGTCGTCCTACTTTTGCCCGGCCATATATGGGGGTCCATCGGAGTACATCACTTATGAGCTCGTCCCCGCTTCTCCAGCAGTGTCCTGCATGTCTGGTTCGTCTAACTTGGATAGTTTTCGTGATGGGAGGTAGGTGGCCGTATAGTGGGTGCCTTGTGGGGTGTTGCCGCCAGGACTTGTTCAGTATTGATCGCAGCATTCTTGTGTAATAGCCGTCTAGTTTCTTTTCCAGCCGTTTTGTTAGCGTCCAAGTAGTGCATCCATGTAGTAGTATCGATACAACCGCAGCCTGGAAGGAACTGCATTTCATTTTATCGGTCAGGTCTGATTTCCATATGATCGAAAGCTTATCGATAGCTGTCCATGCCTTCGTTAGCCGCGTGTCGATGTCCTTTTTGGTTGATGAGACGCTGCTTCCTAGGTAGGTGAATTTGTCTACTAGTTTCAGAGAGGTTCCGTCTAGAGTGGAGATGTCTCCAGTGTGATTATAGCACATATATTCCGTTTTGTGTGCATTGACATGGAGACCAATGCCTGCGGTGGCTCGTTCCAAACTATGCAGTAGTGTTTCGGCTTGGTTGGGTGTGTTTGCCAGAATCGCTATGTCATTGGCGTAGTCTGTAATTGAAACAGTTGCTATATCCACAGAGAGACGTACATATACACTATGATCTACAGACGGACTGTTTCGTTCTATCTGAGCAGTTTAGTTTGGCTAGACACGTAGGACGCTTGAAGCCGGGATCGAAACCCGTCCAGTTGGCAAACAAATGATTTATACTAAATAGAATTATTGGTGAGGAACGATAATACTTAAAACTATTTAGCTATATACAAACAAATGAGCTATTCACTTTCAATAATCGATATGTTGCCCAGTTGACTGGGGCTGCCTGTATAGGACACTAAGCAATCTCGTGGCGAAGTTTCAGTAATGTTGGAGCTTTGGGGAATGTTGAGTACTCCTTCATTGCCATCGGTCCCAGATCCACTGTAACCTGGAGTAGTAGTACCTGATAAGGCCCTATCTATGGATCAAATAGATTCTTTTTTGACGTTGAAACTGTTCTTAGGCTAAATCGAATTGCTTGAAATAGAACTGTTTTGACATTTAATTGTGTGTGGTTAAAATTATACTTGTTATAAACCGAAGTGTTTAAAATAGAATTGATTATTTGTATAAAAATGGATTTGGCATTAAATAACCTTCAAAGGTTGATACGCCATAAAATTCAACAAAATAAACCATCTGAACAGGCTACGATAACTAAATAGAAGACTGGGAAAATACTACGATCGCTAGCTAGGTAGATCTGAAAATATGACGATAGATAGTTTGATAGATAATTCTGAACAGGCCACGACAGATAGATAGATAGATAGATAGACCCGAATCGGCTGAAATAGACAGATACTTAATAAAATATCAAGATGAACAGAAAAATAGAATGAAATAAATACATCAATCAGAAAGTGTGAGACAAGTAGTCGCATTATATTACACACACATATTTGAAAAGCAGGGCCAGTGGTATACGAGGTAGCGAACATGTGGCCCACGAATGAGCGTATATATAATAAATAACTCAACCGTTTTCATAAGAGAGACAGACAGAGCCTTCTACAGGGCCGAGCAACGGACAAATGTAGAGAAATGCACGCAAAGGCGTCCGCGTATAATTTTGGTGTTTGCCGTTTGCTGATTACACAAAATTAAGTCAGGCTTCCCTTCGGGCAGTAAATCAGAAAGGAGATATTTTTACCTAATTTGGTGAAGGGTCTCCGATCCGGGCACTGGCCGTGGGCGTGGCCCACAGCTACGCAGACCGCTGATTGGACGAATTATGACCGGGTCTGTTTTCTTCTCACATCTCTTGGACATTGACCAAATAATCCGTGTTTTATTCTGTTTTTGGTGAGAAAGAGAAGGCTGGAGATGGAGGTCAAAGGAGATGGTTAGGGAAGGAGTTAAGGGTGAATGCGGTTTGTGGTAGATATATTGGTTGGGAGTGATGGGTGAGTAGCGGAGAAGAAAAACGGTTGTTTTCTTATGGAAAGTTAAAGTTTAGATGAATTTGGCGGGAAAAGAAGAGCCGGCAAAGATGGCGGAAAAGTTTGCGAAATTGGAAAGTGAAAAGATAATACGGGACGGCAAGGAAGAAACAGAGGAAACAAAAAGAAAAAAAAGAGGGGAGAAATTGGAGAGGAAATGACGGGGGAAATATATTCATGAACAGTCTTCCCCACAACGCCTGCTGCGCTTTTGCTTATTATTTGCTGGTTATACAAAACTAACTCGTTCAAAACTTTTATTAAACAAAAACTGCTTTGTAGAGTATATTCTAAAAGAAATATCAGTTATTTTATTTTATAGTATTGAATTAATTTAGAGGGCTCTTGCAATGGGAAATAATAATTATTCAAGTCTAATTAATTTCAATGTAAAATTTCATCATCAGAGACTTTTTTTTTTTTATAAATGAACACGATGTTGGTTGTTCAAACTTTTTTTTTGAACGTTACAAAAATGGTTTCACGTGGGATATTAGAAAGCCATGTTGGGTGTTGTAACCATGGTGCCCTGTTAGGTGTTGTAACCATGGTGCCATGTTGGGTGTTGTAACCATGGTGCCACGTGGGTATTTAAACCTCATGCGGAATTGACGAGACTTCAGTTATCCTCATCAATTTTCTTTTTTCTTCTTCTTTTTTTGAACCTCCAACATCGTGTTCATTTATTAAAAAATTCTAACAATGAAGTTTTACTTTGAAATTAATTAGACTCAAATGATAATTATTTCGCCTTTCAAAAGCTCTCGGAATTAATTCAATTCTATAAAACAAAACAATTCGTACAGTGCTTCAAGCAAATTACAAAATAAAGATCAATTAATTTTAACGAAAAGTCAACCCTTCTTGGGTTATTTTAAGCCTAGAGATAATTGAATTATACTCACTGTACAGTCATATTTTTTGGGTAGTTGACTTTTAAGAAGTTTTTTAACACATAGTCCGACTGAATTGAAATAATTTTTTATTAGATCTTTTTGACACAAAAAAGGAGTCTAGTAAAAGCTATATATTTGATTCCCCCAAAAACACTGCCCACGAAGGGAAGCCGCAAAAGTCCGTACTACTAGGGTCTAAATATACATACTGATAAAAACACGAGTGCAAATATATGAATAGATTTTTAGAGTTTGACTTGACACCAATGCCTTTGGGAAAGGTAAGGATTTATCTGTGAGTGAATAGTTGGGTTGACTGAATTCTTTAGCCTTAACAAGGCAACCAGTCAATGAGAAGGAAAACTGAATTGATTAGCTCTTCTCTGCTTGTGCCCCATGCTGCTCGCAGCAGAGGGGTTGGGTAAATACATAGATTCTTTTTTAATAAAAAAAAAACATTTTCAACTTCACATCCTTTTTGAAACAACCCAACAAACGATTACAGAACGTTAACAATTTTTTTTTCAATTTTACGTTTTATTTTCGATTCAAAAATAATTTTTCGGGTGGGACATAACATCACATAATAACATCGCCCTGAAGATGTTTTAAAAAAATCACAAAATTAAACGTGGCATATTATTTGTATATAAATATATCGGCTGAAAATTTTTTTTTTGTATTTCGATACCAAATGATTTAAATTCCCGAGCTGACGTAGGTCGTCGAAATGGCTGAGCAGTAAGTTATTGGTCTAACGTAAAGTTAGCCGGGTTTCGATCCTAGCTTGAAGCATTCAAAGTGTCAAGTCACAGTTGTGATAAAACGAAACAGTCTGTCTGTGGATGACAATACTATATATATATATATATATATATATATAAGTAACTTTGAAACATTAAATTACCGTTCGTTTGAAAAGGACTAAATAGTTTTAAAAATCCAGTTTACCCGGTAGAAAAATTTTTTGTTCCGTGAGAGAATATTGTAGAACCAATGCAAAAATAGAATATCAAAAAAATAATAAAATCATCCAACTCAGAAAAAAGTTTTCTTATTTTTTAATCATCAGATACATGCTGGTGATCACATATATTTAACAGCCAATTGTGCCTGTGTTAGTGTCTCTCTCTCTCTCTCTCTCTATATATATATATATATATGTCTGTGTGTACGTTTTGTTTTGAGACTGCGTTGCAAAATGGGAGAAGTGACTCAAATTTTCTTGTCCGTTAAACTTCAGCGGAGATTTCATTGAGGCCTGCGGCTTATCTGTTTTCATTGTTTTTTGGTTTTTTTACGATACTGCATCAAATTGTTCCTCCATAAACTGTACAAGTGAGATGTTTAATTGGGCATCTATAATTTTGGAGAAGCTTTGTAAGAGATTTCAGGAAAGTTTCCGATCAGATTCTTGAAATGTTCTTCCCATTTCTGAAATCTTTCCTCTTGGCTGGCTACTTAGGATTTTGATATCGAGGTGCTTTTCTTTCCATTCACTTTATTTACTGTCTGGCATGCTCGTCTCCTGAATTTATCATTTTACTCATATGGCCTTGAGTCTATTCTGACTTTTCTATTTGGTATGTGTTGGTTCGTTCTATCTTGACTTCCCAAAGTTTCTGCACTTTGGCATTTGTCGGGTTTCTTTTATTGAGTAAGGATGCTTTTTTCTTAAAGTTATCTTGTTTTTCCTATCATGGGCTCCTATGGAAATGCCCATTTGGCTCTTGGTTGGGTTGGAAGGCACTCTGCTGATGCTGCTGCTGCTTCCCTGTAAACAGAGAGAAATTTTTCATATCATTCATTTCCATATTTACCAACCCCTCTGCTCGGGCAGGATATGACACAAGATTAGTTTTTAAGCGGAGTTTAACAGGTTTGAATTCAGAGTTTTCTTTCTCCTAGACTAGTTGCCTAACCAAGGCTGAAGAACCTAGTCTGTCCTACTATTTACCCATAGCTAGAGGGAGAATAATTGGATTCATACCTTTCCCAAGGGTATTAGTGCTATGTGAAATGCAATCAGTCTCGTCCAGGATTTGAACTCGTGTCGCCGTGTCTATTTCCTACGACGACAACCATTACACCTTCGTATCATTCATTTCGAATATATTTTTCAGACGTCTCATAAAGAGTATCAAATTTGTTTCAATCAGTTATCGTGTATTGATTATTTATGTCTATTTGTAAGTGAGGATCAAGTGTAATGAGTTATTTTGTCAGTCTGTTTCTTACTTCTGAGTAGACTCAGTCGTGTCTTTGCTGAGATGATTCTATGATCAGAAGATACTCTTTCAAAAGAGGAGTATGCCTTTCTCTTCAGAGCGCTATTTATCCAATTGTTGTTGATGTGTATAGAATCTAGTGATGCGTAAGTGTAATTTCGGTAGGAGTTGGCCAATAATTTTTCCCTCCCTTTTTGGAGTTTAGTATTCAGACTTGAAAAATATTTCTCGAGTGAATAACCTACTTGATATTCGCCATTTCCCTTTGGCAAGATGAGTTAGCAATATATTAAAGTAGAGAGAACAAGTGTATTTCACTGTTCGTCAAACGCAACTTAAAGCTGTTCCATTCACTTTTGGAATTATACCCTTGAGAAAGGCACGAACCCACTAATTTCTCCCAGTAATACCGAGTAACTCCTTATTGTCATCGCTCCTAGATCCACTCTGGTCCGGAGTGGTGGCACATGATTGGGTCCTATTTATGGGTCAAATAGAGCTGTTTAACGTTTAAAATGTGTATTAATACTCAACTGACTTGGTTTGAAATAGAATTGTTTTTTTACATTCAACTGTGTAAACAAAAAATTCATGTTAAACTGAATTGTGTGAAATAGAATTGTTTGATCATTTAACTGTGTGTAAACAAATTAGTGATGTTTAATTTAATTGTTAGTGTTACATAGTAATACTTGAAAACTTTTAACTGTGTGCAAACAAATGATTAATGGTAAATAGAATATTTCGTTTTAGATAGAAATAAGTGAAACCATTTAACCGTTAGAAAAAATGCATTCAGTCTGAGAATTAATTCTTCAGGTGATTAACCGCGACCTCAGATAGGAATTGAAACCTCTATCCGCTGCGTTTCATTTTATCGGTCAGGCGTTGAGTCTCTACGGTTCCTAGTGAGCATTGTCAGAAGATAGCAGTTTCAATTCCTACAACAAGCCGGCCAGAGGTTTACTTGGTCAAAAACGTGGTGCGATAGACAACAACTATGGAAGGCGGTAATTACTGGGGATACGGTTACAAGACTCAGCATTCCTATCCGAGATCGCAGATAATCATCTGAAGAAGGCCAGAGGTGAAATTTGGTCGAAACGTAGTGAAGAAGAAGCAACACAAAAACTACCAAGATGAGGACGAAAAGTCCGCCAGAAATAAAAAATTAATTCTTAGATTAAGAAGCCTCATCTCAAAATGATTCCAATTAAAGACAAAATGCACTCAGGCTCATTTAAAAATGTTATCTACAAAATGTGCTAAGAAATCATATAGTTAATATATATATATGTATTAAAAAGACTTGGCATTAAATAACCTACAAATGTTGATATGCCATAAAAACCAAACTAAATTGTTCTACTAGCATGGCTTTAACATTAATTAACTCACAAAGGTTAATATGCCATTAAAACTGTTGGGTATCACCCACCTTTCTCCACACAATGAACTAGTCCATCTGCCATATATAGCACTTGCTACTAATACCAGGGAAGACTAGAAGGAGCAGAGCAGCTTCTATAGGAATAGTATGAGAGCGTTGGAGACTGGAGATCGCACTAAATCACTTTACTTGCTACCGTAATAACGGAAGCCAATACTATCGTTGGTGTATATCTTTATTCTGTATTCACTAATCCTATGTTCTTGTCTACTAATAGTCTCTCTATTTTATATACTTTTTCCAGAGAATATATCTCTATTTCCTCTCATATCGTGGTTTGTCCTTTATTTAATATTACAAGTGTTCACTAACCAGAACGCAACAAAAACAAAGAAAACAAAACTATCCGTCAACTCAGTTTGTTGTAACAATGATGTTAATTCAGGGGGTAATTCAATTCTAAATCTCTTACGTCTGTTGGAGTTTTGGATACAATGTATCTATGCATTAACGTATATGTTGTCTGCTGCTGCTATTTTCATTAGCAGGTCTGAACTGTGATATCAGTACAAATAAATCTTTGCCCACTCGGCTGGGGCTGTAGAATACACTGACTGCACCTCTGCGGAGGGGTAAGACCCCCACCCAACGAGTGTCCCAGATATGACAATAAACAGTCTGATGGTGAGGTCCCAGTAATGCTGGGGCCTTGGGGAATACGGAACACCCCTTCATTGCCATTGCTCCCAGGTCTACTCTGGCCCCGGTGTGGTAGCACCTGATAAGGGTCCCATCTATGGGTTAAATAGAACTAACGGCATACTTATGCTAAACTGAATAGCTTGAAATAGAAATGTTTTTGACAATTAAACCGTACTTACATTTAAACTGCGTGCTTATGCTAAACTGAATTATTTGAAATAGAACTGTTTTTGACATCGAAACTGTATTTACACTAAACTGAATTGTTTAGCATAGAACTGTTCTGACATATAACTGTGTGTAAACGAAATCTCTATTAATAGTAAACTGAGTTAGCTGAAGTAGAATTGCTTGACTAAACTAAATACCTAGAAATAGAATTGTTTTTCACAATTAAACAGTACTTACATTAAAACTTCGTGCTTATGCTTAACTGAATTTTTTTAAATTGAACTATTTTTGACATTGTAACTGTACTTACACTAAACTGAATTTTTATATATAACTGCTTGAATAGTTTGAAATAGAAATGTTTTTGACAAGTTAACTGTGTACTGATGCTAAACTGAATTGTTTTAAATAGAACTGATTATTTACATAAAAATGGATTTGGCGTTAAATAACCTACAAAGGTTGATATGACATAAAACCTCCCCCCCCCAAAAAAAAACAAATAAATCTTCCGTAAACAAAATTATTCCACTAACTCGATAAGCGATAGTGAAATCAAAATGTATTCTATAAAGAAAACAATATAGATTTTCACTCCCAAGAAATAAACAGTCAGGTCGAGTAAATAATAGAACTAATTTTATTCCTACTGTTTGTTGAGTAAGTATCAACGATTCCATACTTACTGAAGAAATATTTATTTCTTTATTTGTGTAGGCTCGAAATGAGATTTTTAAAAAAAATCTATGCTTCTCATCATCATCATCATCTTGTGCCACCAGAACAGATATCCCTGACCCTCTCTCGCTCTCCTCCCTATTGTTCATCGCTTCTGGCAGGTCTACAGGGCTACATCCCGTATCCTCACAGTGCTGCTGTAGGTAGGTTCGCGACACGCGACTAGCAAAAGCATGGACAGCTATCGATAAACTATCGGTCAAATGGAAGTCAGACCTGACTGATAAGATGAAACGCAGTGGAAAATGAAACGGTCGTATCGATACTGCTATATGGATGCACTACATGGATGCTGACTAAACGGATGGAGAAAAAGCTTGACAGCAACTACACAAGAAAGCTACGAGCAATTTTAAACAAGTCATGGAGACAACACCCTACAAAGCAGCAGCTGTACGGCTACCTACCTTCCATGATAGATGAACCAGACTTGCAGGACACTGCTGGAGAAGCGGGGACGAGCTCATAAGTGATGTTCTCCTATGGGCCCCCTCTATGCTTCCCATTGGCTAAAATATTGTATTTTTAACATTCTTGGAAGTAAAAGATTGATTAAATTATTTTAGGGTTTTGATCCTTGAATTTTTTTTCTCGGCAAGCCAAATATGACACTCTGCTAAATATCTCTAAATTTAAAAGTTAGTGGGAATGCGCTGATTGGTCGATGGATACCGAAATACAAATACAAAAATAATATCTTCACGGGCCTATTTTGGAACAAAAATTAAGTCTTCTTTGCATGGACATTGGTTCTTATATATAAATACGCTGAAATATGTAGATATCAATGAAATCGGGTTGATATTTAGATAATGATCTACTAAGCGTAGCTTGGTTTGACAGAGGGTACCGTGGTGTAATGGTTATCGTCGCAGGAAATAGACACGGCGACACGAGTTCAAATCCTGGACGAGACTGATTGCATTTCACATAGCACTAATACCCTTGCGAAAGGTATGAATCCAATTATTCTCCCTCCAGCTATGGGTAAATAGTAGGACAGACTAGGTTCTTCAGCCTTGGTCAGGCAACTAGTCTAGGAGAAAGAAAACTCTGAATTCAAACCTGTTAAACTCCGCTTAAAAAATTGGCCTTGTGTCATATCCTGCTCGAGCGGAGAGGTTGGTAAATATGATAAAAGGTGAGATGAACAAATAGATTGAAAGAGCCTTTTGAGAGAGACAGATAGAAACTAACTGTGGATAGGGAGATGGAAACACAGAGAGAGAGAGAGAGAGAGAGAGAGAGACTGTGGATAGGAAGAGACAACAAATAGGCTATTAGTTGAGAATAGATAGACAGAAGCAGAGTGTTGGTCGAGATATATATATATATATATCATCATCATCATGTCGTTCCGCCAGCACGGATATCCCTGACCCTCTCTCGCCAATTCTCCCTATCATTCATCGCCTCCGGCAGGTCTTCAGAGTTACATCCTGTGTCTTCCCATAGCTGTTGTATGTAGATTCGAGCTGGTCGTCCTGCTTTTGCTTGGCCATATGTGGGGGTCCATAGGAGTATATCACTTACGAGCTCGTCCTTGCTTCTCCAGCAGTGTCCTGCGTGTCTGGTACGTCTAACTTGTATAGTTTTCGTGATGGGAGGTAAGTAGCCGTATAGTTGGTGTCTCGTGGGGTGTTGTCGCCAGGACTTGTTCAATATTGCTCTCAACATTCTTGTGTAGTTGCCGTTTAGTTAGCGTCCATGTAGTGCATCCATAGAGCAGTATCGATACAACCGCTGCCTGGAAGAAACTGCGAAGAAACAGACTGTAGAAAGAGAGAACGACCGAGACAGACTGTGAATAGAGAGATAGCTAGATAGAAAGTGTAGATAGACACATAGAAACGGACTGTCGACAGAGCGCTTGTAGATATATAGAGAGACACACAAATAAAAAGACACCGTGGATAGAGAGAAAGACAAAGAAAGATATAGACTGTGGATAGCGATATCCAGGTGGCAGCATCCGGTGGGTGAATTTTTCTTGTGAATATTAATGAGCCAGATATGCAAAGAAATCGATATTCATTGATTGGGTGTAGATCTTTGAGAAATTTGGGAGCTCATGATGTCGATGGTCCTTTTTGAATTAAGAATCGGTCACTTCATAAAAAGACATTGACAGGAAGTTTTCTACAAGCGGCCGAGACTCTCACTTTTCTCGACGTTCATCAAGAATCTTCTAACAACGCAATCGTTCTAATGATGGAACTAAAGAAAGAGAGAAGAAAAGAACGAAATAATTATCGATTAAGTAATACGTCTTTTAGCGATCAAACTGACTTTTAAGTGGGGATCGCCTTTCACTTGTTTGTAGTCTAAAAGGAAAAAAAAAAAAAAAAAAGAAATTCTCTTCACTCTATCAATGCTAGATGAGTATACAAGGAAAAAAAAACACGCTCTTTGGAGATTTCCTTGTGTGCAAAGATTTTTAAAAAGACCTAAATTTAGTTTTGTTTTTGTCATTTTGTGTTTGTTTTTTTGTTTTTTTGTTGTTGTTGTTTTTGTTTGTTTCTTTCTTCTTTTGTCGGTATTTTTCTTTTTTCTTTATTTCAAATGACGTGACTAAATTACTTGCATGAACATACGATGATAGTTTTTATACTATTTTTAGATGTACGAATTACATCTATTGTCAACGGAATATCTAGATCAGTAACGTTTCCTAACAATAAATTTGCACACATTTCAACTGATTACCTACTGTGATAGACTTTTAACAACATAAACAGAAACCAGAAAAGAGTGGTGGGTATATATCTCGACAAAAGAACTTTCTTCGTCAACAATACATTGACTTCTTTGATTTCTTTGTTTAATGGCATATCAACATTAGTAGGTTATTTAATGCCAAAGCTATTCTCATAGAAGAACATTAATGGTACTATTTAACCCATAGCTGGGAGGATAAGGGGGTTTATACCTTTCCCAAGGGTATTTGCTCGAAAGTGAATGTAATAGCGCGACTGGAGTTTGTTTGTTTCTTTCTTTCTTTGTTTAATGGCATATCAACATTTGTAGGTTATCTAATGCCAAAGCTATTCTCATAGAAGAACCATAATGGTACTATTTAACCCATAGCTGGGAAGATAAGGGGGTTCATACCTTTCCCAAGGGTATTTGCCCGAAAGTGAACGTAATAGCGCGACTGGAGTACGAACTCGCATAGTACGATTCCACAGTCCAGCACTTTAACCATTACACCACGAGGACACCCCCCCTCGTCAATAATAGAAAGATTTGTTTTTTTTTTTTCTTTTTCCTATCTCTTTTTGATCATATTAGATCTTATTATAAGGAAGATTATCTGTCTATAACCGTAACTACATCTCTCCCGATGTCATAATTACCTTAGTTAATTATGCCACATTCTACATGAGTTTATTTTGATGTAAATCTCATTTATAAAGAAAATTGTTTTATATTATTGATGCTACCAGCTTTATCTAATTCATAGATACAACCATATTGTGGTGTACTGTATTAAAGGGAAAGCTAGTTGGCATATTGATCTTTAAAATATTATTTTGATAAATATTAACTCTGCAATATTGATTTCTGATAGTGAGTAGTAACTAAAGTTGGCGACCGTAGTCGAGGGCGACCAGAAGGCTCCCTTTTCAATAGCTACTACACCTCGGTGTTGGGGAGGGTGCAACTACTTTCCCTGGATTGCTCCTCTTTACCCTCGATACGTACCTTATATTGCTGTGTGTTCCTATTTACCAACCCCTCCGCTCGGGCAGGATATGACACAAGATCAATTTTTAAGCGGAGTTTAACAGGTTTGAATTCAGAGTTTTCCTTCTCCTAGACTAGTTAACTGACCAAGGCTGAAGAACCTAGCCTGTCCTATTTACCCATAGCTGGAGGGAGAATAATCGGATTCATACCTTTCCCAAGGGTATTAGTGCTATGTGAAATGCAATGAGTCAGGTCCAGGATTTGAACTCGTGTCGCCGTGTCCATTTCCTACGACGATAACCATTACACCACTGCATTCGGGTCGCCGTCAATGACAGTTGCCAACTTAAAATATATACATTGTCATCCACAGACACACTGTTTCACAATTCTTCATTGTGGCTTGACACTCGAGATGATTCAAGCAGGGATCAAAACCCAGCAGTTTTGTTTTTTTTTTCGTCAGTCAGATAACTTACCCCTGAGTTATCGTCATTCTCAGCGTTAGCAAAGGAATTTTTATGTATATATTTTTACATATAGACTATTGGCTTAATTCATGAGAAGAGTTTTGTATTTAAGCTAATATAGCAGCTGGAAATTCAATCATTTCTGACCATTTATTGTCTATATCTACGGCTTTGTTTTACCTTCATCATCATCATGATGTCGTGCCGCAAGCACGGATATCCCTGACCCTCTCTCGCCACTTTTCCATATCGTTCATCGCCTCTGGTAGGTCTTCAGGGCTACATCCCGTATCCTCACATAGCTGCTGTATGTATGTTCTAACTGGTCGTCCTGCTTTTGCTCAGCCATATGCGGGGGTCCATAGGAGTACATCACTTATGAGCTCGACTCTGTTTCTCCAGCAGTGTCCTGCGTATCTGGTTCGTCTAGCTTGGATAGTTTTCGTGATAGGAGGCAGGTGGCCGTATAGTCGGTGCCTTGTGGGGTGTTCCTGCCTGGACTTATTCAATATTGCTTGCAGCATTCTTGTGTAGTTGCCGTCTAGTTTCTTTTCCAGCCGTTTTGTTTGCGTCCAAATAGTGCATCCATACAGCAGTATCGACACAACTGCTGACTGGAAGAAACTGTGTTTCATTTCATCGGTCAGGTCTAATTTCCATATGTCCACTCTGGCCCGGAGTGGTAGCACTATCTATGGGTCAAATAGAACTAATCTGCGTACTTACGCTAAACTAAATTACTTAAAATAGAAATGTTTTGACATGTAAACTCCATACTAATGCTGAACTGAATTGCTTGAAATAGAACTGTTTTGAATTTAACTGTGAGTAAACAAAAACTATACTTATTAGAAACTAAATTGTTTGAATTAGAACTATTTGACTAAACTGAGTAGCTTGAAATTGAAATGTTTTTGGCAAACTGAATTTTTTAAAAATAGAACTATTAGTTTGTATAAAAATTGATTTTGCATTAGATGAAATACAAAGGTTGATATGCCATAAAACCTAAACAAACCAACAGTCTTGACTATTAGGGAACCGGTCTGTCACCGATGGGCCGAATTTTTTTTTCTCCTGGTCACGGAGACATCGATTTTGCGAAATAAAATTTTGTGTGTTGTCTTTTTCTTACGCATTTATATATGTCTGTGTATTTGTGTGTGTCTAAACAAGGGGAAAAAAGAGAGAGGGCAAATCATGGTCTCCCACCATTTTCACTTTTATTGATAGTACACACATGAAACTCTAGTCCCCTTCGAAGTAATCTCCTCCGGCTGCAATGCACTTGTTGTACCGTTCCAACAACTTCTGAAAGGCCCCATGGAAGTCCTCTTGTGTGAGCATGTCAGTGACCTTCGTCACAGCCTCTTTCATCTCCTCAATTGTCTCATAACGACAGCCTGTGAGCTTAGGGAATAACCAAAAGTCACAGGGAGCAAGGTCTGGACTATAGGGACGGTGAGGAACTGTCTTGATGCCCATGTTGGTCAAATAGTCTGTGACAAGGATGTACTTGTAGACTGATGCATTGTCCTGGTGGAAATGCCACTGAACCGATTTGAAGAGTGCTGCCCTCTTCCCTAAGAATCTCTTCCTGAACTCCCTTAAAACCTCAACATAGTAACCCTAACCTTTACCCTAACCCTTTGACCAATCAACTCTGGTGTTCTGACTTTCTTACTCCACCCACACCTCTCATCATCCCTCAAAGACTCTGTGCCTTCTTTGAATCTCTTATTCCACTCAAAAACTGATGCTCGATTTATGCAAGATGCTCCAAAAGCAGTCTGAAGCATTCCATACGTTGTTTCTGCCGCATTTTTTCCAAGTTTAAAACATAATTTTATTGCATATCGTTCTTCTAAAGTGTCCTCACGTCCAGATTGCATTTTTGAAATTCACCAGCTGTGACAATCAGGTTTTAGTAGGGTACATTCTAATTGCTGCTGTAGCTGTTCATTTGAACCTGAAATCATAAAAATTGGTCAGTCACCTCATAAGATGTATAGCAATAACATACTGACTTTTCAAGAGTCTACGACAATTCTAAATTCCTGAACAAAACCCGTCTGGAAACTTATTGAATGCTCCATTCTAAATGCCTGAACAAAAAAAGTCTGGAAACTTACTGAATGCAACACGTATATATATACCCCAATCCTTCTAAACAAGTAGGATGTGACTCTAGGTCAGTTTTTAAGCGCAGTTTCTTTCCCCTGGACCGGTCGTTATACCAAGGTTAAAGTGACCAGTGTTCCCTAATATTTTTTACTCGAAGTAGACGCGTATTGCAACTAGTGTTTACATATTTAAGATGTTATTGTTATGTAAAATTGATATTATTTTTCTGTAAAACAATGCAAGTTTATTTCCCGATTTTTTACCCTTAACTGGAGGGAGAATATATGGATGTATACTTTTCCTAAAGGTGAAATTTTTTTAAATGCAAACAGCCCTGTTCAGGATTTGAAGTCTGATCACCACGTCCATTGCGCGACGTATACCTTCTAATTACACACACAGATACAAAAATTATGACGAAAATTTAATGATAAGCCCTTTTCTATTCGCTAAATCCTTCGCTGTGCTAGATGCTCAAAAAAGCAAACCAATAGAACAATGTTTTCATCTTAAAATGGAATACTACTACTACTACTAATAATAATAATAATAATAGGATTTTAAAAAACCCGACTTGGAGTTTCACGTTATCGTTACTCGGTTTGATTAATATTCGACAAAGAAAACTCAAGGTAGGCAACGTTAAATTTGAAGTGAATTTCTATCCTATTTTTATCATCCTTTTTTATACTTCATATATATATGTGTGTGTGTGTGTGTGTATGTGTGTGTGTGAGCGAGTGTTGGCCAATGGTCCGTTAGACCTAGGTTCAACTCCAGGTCGCGTTATTCCAAAGACTTTAAAAATGGTACTTGATACCTCCTTGCTTAACACTCAGCAATATAAGTTACGTATCAAGGGTAAAGTGGCACAATCCAGGGAAATGAGTAGCGCCCTCCCCTGCACCTCGGTGTAGTAGCGATTGAAAAGGGAGCCTTCGGGTCGCCAATAACTACGGTCGCCAACTTTACTTACTATATATATATATATATATATAAAGAGGTTTATGGTTCTCACTTGATGAGATTATGGTAGACCAGATTTTGCGGTATCATTAAAAAGTGCTCAATATCAATGATAGAACTGTTACACACATATATATATATATATATATATATATATATATATATATATATATAGTTGCGTCTGTGACCTTGAGTTTCATGCTTACGTATTCGTCTGGTGAATGCGCAAGGCATAAACCCTGGGTCACATGCACTACCATATAATATATACCATATAAACCTTATGATCTTATGTTTGTATATTCTTATCATATACATAGAGTTTGTTTGTTAATATAAGTTTGTGTGTATGTCAAGGAAGTGCGTGCGTATTCTTTTGGGAGTCACTTGTTTTAGCTTCCTTCTTTTTCGAATTACCCTGACGTTTTACACAGATCCTTGCACATTCCGTTATCGGACAAGAATATCTGAGACAAAAACGAAAGTGGCCTGGGACCCTTTGATCACTCACAGCACGCCACGAGACCTGATCGAGCCAATCTCTTTTCTTCCTTGTTATCTCAAAAAGAGATTCGTTCACTTCTTATCTGCAGTATTTGTCCGAGCGTGTCGATCTATCAAAAAAAAAAAAAGAAAAATAAAACATCTCAATTAGTCTCAACCTCGGGTGGGCGAATAGAAATATAACAGCCCGTTTCCCTTTAATCATCACGTCACGCTATATTTTCACTTGAAAATGGTGGATAAGCAGGGGGTAAACAGTTTTTACAATTTAACATTGATTCACTGGTGCAACCGACAGTTTTTCTCAGATATTACGGAAAGACAAAAGGGTCAAAATGTTCTTACAAGAACGTCGGCGTGTTTAATGACAGAAACGTTGTCTTTCAGAATATGAAACACGAGTTAGATCTATCGTGGGTATGACACATCTGATAATGAGTCTCCAGTCTCAAACTGCTCAATCGTCTGGGGCTGTAGAATACACCGACTACACCTCTGCAGAGGAGTAAGACCCCCCCCCAATGAGGGTCTTGGATATGACACTAAACAATCTGATGGTGAGTTTCCAAATATTGCTGGAGCTTTGGGGGAAGCGGAGTACCCCTTCATTGTCATTGCTCCCAGGTCCACTCTGGCCCGGAGTGGTAGCATCTGATAGGGTCCTATCTATGGGTTAAATAGAACTAAACTGCATGCTGATACTCAACCGAATTGTTTTATATATATAAACTTTGTACTTAGGCTAAACGGAGCTATTTGAAGTAGAACTGTTTTGACATTTAACTAAATGTAAATAAAATCTATGCTTATACTAAACTGAATCGATTGAATTAGAACTTTTTGACAAAACTGAATAGCTTGAAATAGAAATGTTTTTGACAAACTATGTACTTATGTTAAACTGAACTGTTTGAAAGAGAACTGTTAATTTGTATAAAAATGGATTTGGCATCAAATAACCTACAATGGTTGATATGCCATAAAACCCAACCAAAAACCAGTTTCAAAGGGTGGAGAATGTGGAATACTCCTTCATTACCATTACTCTCACCTCCATTTTATATGAAAGAGAAAGACGTTGATAAAAATTAGATATATTAATCCTGTATTTTTCAAGTTTTAAAATCAAATAAGTTTTAAAAATCAAAAGTTTAAAAATTAGAAGATTTAAAAATCAAAAGTTTTAAAAATTAGAGATATTAATCCTGTATTTTTCAAGTTTTAAAATCAAATAAGTTTTAAAAATCAAAAGTTTAAAATCAAATAAGTTTTAAAAATACAAAAGTTTAAAAATTAGAAGATTTAAAAATCAAAAGTTTTAAAAATTAGAGATATTAATCCTGTATTTTTAAAGTTTTAAAATCAAATAAGGTGCACTATTGAATAAGCTCTGAATATTATTTATTTATCTATTTATTTATTTGCACACAGTTAAATGGTTTCATGTATAGGAAGTAAAGTTGGCGACTGTTGTAGAAGGCGACAAGAAGGCTCTCTTTTCAATAGCTACTACACCGAGGTGGAGAGGAGGGAGAGTAAAAGATTGAATATTTCAATTTGACCAATAGTGATAATGAGTTGCAGTCCAGACTGTTGTCTAGACGTATGTAAAATATACGGGTGCAGGGAAATACGAAACGCTGACGACTCTCCGTTGTTCAGGTACGAAACGTTTATTAACTTCTTGACTTTAGTTTTTCGACACGAGGAGAGAGAGACACAATTTTTACTATGCTGACTGTACCATCTGACCTAACAAACGCGCTGCGCATCCCGTAGCCCCCAGCTGGACTGGCCCGGCCCAGAGTTGGATCTCAACTAACGGGTTTTTCAAAATCACCAAACTCTCAGCCCATCGCTTCCGGGCATGACGTCATTCACACCCCAGTCTCATTTCCTATCTGAGGTTTTTATCATGAGATTTGTGATTGCCATATCCTCTGCACACGAGCGTGAACTGTACTCAATCTATGTGCACCTGCACTAGGAGCCGAATAGTTCAAAGCCCAACCAAACCGAATGATAAATTATAATTAACAAAGAATGATTAATATAAAAAAATCATTCCGTAATTATATAACACGTATATACTTCGTCCATATGAGTCAGTGCAAGTTTCACTAATAAATAACGAACATTATGAAACCGGTTTTGATATTTTTCAGCGAAATATTTTTTAGTGAAATACAGAATTATAAAAGTGCAACGTTAAAAGATAAGATAAACTGTTCTATGACCTTCTCATTTCATTTACTAAAAATTTCAATTATTGAAAAAAAAATCGTCCGATGAAACATAAATTAGTTATCTAATATACCTAATACATCTCATATCTATTTATATATGCAGGTCTAATTTAGGATAGTGTAGCCTCACCTACGTGATCGTCAAACCTTTATCTTCTTCATCTGACATAAAAGATATATGCCCTGTCACCGATACAGAACGTTCTTTATTTATAAATATTTTAAATTACTCACACACATACGCAAATATATATTTAGGGCATCCATTCTGTGTGTAAGAATAATTGCAGTACCATTTAGATAATTAATTGGATAGTGAGATTTTATTTAAAATTCTTAAGTGTGCGTTGATTTTTTTTAATTGACTATTTTTCCTTTCCCTCGGTTAATTTTTTTTTTCTTCATTTAGACATATTTTGAGTATATAATTCTTAATGTTATGTTTTTCCGGAAAACGAGGCCACCTAATATTTTTCTGGGTTTTGCTTTCCCAAGCTTGAATCTCGAGTTCTGATGTTGGCAGATTTTCCACATTCCTGGTTGGCATTGGTGAAATTCCAGCAGTAAGTTGCTGCTGTAGATTTGTCCGGCAGAACTTTCCAAGTCGGAATAATTCTGGTTATATTTTGCGTTTCCTGGGCTTCGAAGGAGCAAAAAATAGTTTACCTGTCACTTTCAATCAGAGATGAGGGCTCGTCATTGGAAAATTTGCTAATGCTAGTTATTTTATCTTTCAAGGAAGAAAAATAGGGAAACAACAAAACTGACTTATATTCATACGACTCTCTCAACTTACCCCCCCTCTCTCTCTCTCTATATATAGGTAAGGTAGGATGACTTTCGAACATATTTGTACGAGGGCTACTGGGTAAGTGGTTTTATATGCCGATCTATGTATAAGGACGCGTAACGGTTATTGTCGTTGGAAGTAGATTCGTCTACCCGAGTTCGATTCTTGAACGAGACAGTTTGTATTTTACATCTCACATTTATTAATGAGAAATGTCCGAATTTAACTATTCAGCAATTAGTTATTGATAAATAGTTGGTCAGACTTGACTCTTTCATTTTGGTGTGATAACCGATCTAAGAGAACGAAAACTCAGTTCAAACTAGATGTAGACCAGGAGAGTGATGGACTCTGCCAGGCTATAGCCGCTGGATTCACTATATAAGGATCGCCCCATTTTACCAAACCAAGTAATGGTATAAGTCTTATATATAACTTACCTGCAACAGTTTTGTACGGACATAGGATGTTCTCTAGAAGACCTACTGGGAGCAATTGATGATGGGGACGAATGACGAGAGAGTTAGGGAAATCTGTGCTAGCTGTGCGACTAGATGATTATGCTTAATCATCAAGGCGTACCAACGGTAGGAATTCTTTTGGCCCTCTTTCGCTATCAGTCCGTAACGGTCATTGCTGTTGCTAAGTATTCAAAATGGAATCAAGTGTTAACACAGAGCTGATAAATGTAAGTTTTGCTCTTCGGCCAACGCTGGTGAGACCCTTTGCAGACGGAACACACCATTGGACAACGTCACTGATGAGTTTGTTCTAAATTCTTCAGCAGTAAGTATCCTGGTTGAATTCAACGAACGTATCGATACATGCTCATCTGATGATCAGTTGTATCAATGAAACTTAGACATGTGAGTTTTTGCAGTGTTCTACTTTACAGCTGAAATTTTGTGATATTTAAGTAGCTGTATTTTACCGATTTAAAATGCTTTTGGCAGTAAATTCATTAATATATATATATATATATATTTATAAGATCACACTTACTGGCCGGTCCCCACTATCTCAACCTCCTAAACCAGCCTGTGCCCATCCAATCGTCTAGTGGTTTCTCTCACCTCCGGCCAGGGGTATTTCACATTTCTTTACAACCACTCAAAACACAACATACGAGGGGCACACGATAAGTTTCCAGACTTTTTTCGTATGGGCACTTTTATTGATAGTACACACCTGAAACTCTAGTCCCCTTCGAAGTAATCTCTTCCGGCTGCAATGCACTTGTTGTACCGTTCCAACAACTTCTGGAAGGCTCCATGGAAGTCCTCTTGTTTTAGCGTGTCAATGACCTTCGTCACAGCCTCTTTCATCTCCTCAATTGTCTCTAACGACAGCCTGTGAGCTTAGGGAATAACCAAAAGTCACAGGGAGCAAGGTCTGGACTATAGGGACGGTGAGGAACTGTCTTGATGGTGATCTTGGTCAAATAGTCTGTGACAAGGATGGAGTTGTGGACTGGTGTATTGTCCTGGTGGAAATGCCACTGACCCGATTTGAAGAGTGCTAGCTAAATACTCCGACTGCTTCTCTGCAGAGGGGTAAGACCCCCACCCTACCAACCAGTGTCCTGAGTATAGCAATAATGACACTGATGGTGAGGCTCCATTCCTAGACCTTTGAAGAAAGTGGAGTACACCTTCCATTTCATTACTCCCTGGTCCACTTTGGCACGGAGTGGTAACACTTGTTGGTTTGAATTACAATAAGGCTAACATTGCCAGGTAACGTGAAGATGAAGGTTAGTGACAAAGCTATTAGAGCCGACGATTGTAAAACAATCGTTCATGAAAAAGAGGGAAAAGCAAAAAGGTTACCTGCTTAACTCTTCCATTTATTTCCCACGTTGTTTTTTATTCCAGTCCTGTTCAGTCCAGTCGGCAGGGGCTCTAAGAGACGCTAACTCCATCTATGAAGAGGGGTAAGATAGACTTCCACAAATGAGTGTTCTGATGGTGAGGCTCCAGATGAGGTACTCTTGAAAAGGTAGAGTACCTCTTCCTTTCCATTACTCCCAGGTCCACTCTGTCCCGGAGTGGTAGCACCAGATAGGTTCCTATCTATGGGTCAAATAGAACTATTTGACATTTCTGCAAACAAATGATTAATGCTAAATTGAATTGTTTGGAATAGAAAGTAATACTTGGAACCATTTAATTTTTTTACCAACTTTTAGAAACCATTCATAACTAATATATATGTTTAGACCAGAATTTATATTAAATAACCTACAATGGTTGATATGCCATAAAATTTAACCAAACCAAATCAAATATATTTAATATAGATGTATAAAGAGGATTTGGCATTAAATAACCTACAATGGTTGATATGCCATAAAACCCAACCAAACCAAAGCATATATATCTAATATATATGTATGAAGAGGATTTGGCATTAAATAAAATACAATGGTTGACATGCCATAAAACCCAACCAAACCAAATCCTATATATTTAATATATATGTATAAAGAGGATTTGGCATTAAATAACCTACAATGGTTGATATGCCATAAAACCCAACCAAACAAAATCATATATATTTAATATATATGTATAAAGAGGATTTGCAATTAAATAACCTACAATTGTTGATATGCCATAAAATCTAACAAAACCAAATCAAATATATTTAATATTTATGTATAAAGAGGATTTGGCATTAAATAACCTACAATGGTTGATATGCCATAAAACCCAACCAAACAAAATCATATATATTTAATATATATGTATAAAAAGGATTTGGCATTAAATAACCTACAATGGTTGATATGCCATAAAATCTAACCCAACCAAATCATATATATTTGATATATATGTATAAAGAGGATTTGGCATTAAATATCCTACAATGGTTGATATGCCATAAAAGCCAACCATTCCTTGCGTGTTTTACATACCAACGTTAACTGATGACCTTTCACTGAATTTTGAGTTACAGCAATTCTCCTCAGTTCTCCGGGACTCTTCTCAGTATTCTATCCGACCTCAACAATTCTGTAATTGGTCACCGCTCGTCTCCCCATTTCCAACCCTTTTTTCAAAGCCTTTGGAGATTGGTGTATCATTCAACATTATCATTGCTTTAACAAAATGCTGTATCGAGAGGGACTCACTCAGGAAGATTCCCCTTTGGATGTTTACCTACTTCTGCTCGAGTTGTCTTCTTGTTTCTAGTTCCACTCTTCAGTTTTCCTAAGCTCTCGTCATGAGGCGTATGGCTTATTCTGATATCTTCAACATTTTCAAACATTCTATTATCCTCGTTTGCGGGATAGCAACACGTTATTTCTTTAAGTTTCTATTTATGCTAGCCCACGTCATAAGTCGACATGTTTATTCTTGTCTGCTGCCAGCCAAAGGTAAGTGATCCGAAAGTCGATGTCGGGTAGGTACCCAGAAGGCTGGCGGGAACACGACAGGTGGCGCTCCGGGTCAAGTGAGGAGGATAAAGTGTGGCTACTGAATACCAGACGGACGGGTGGGGCCTAGCAACAGCGCTCATTCGCCGTAAAAAGCTGGCATACAGTTCTTTAAAACCGACGTAAACTACGTTGTTTTGCTACGTAGAATCTCTCTCCCTCATATCTATCTATCTATATATATATATATATATTCACAACACCGCTTGTGCCCTGTTTGCATGGGCTGTAGTATACGCTAACTGCATCTCTGTAGAGGGATAACACCCTCTCACAGGGTGTACTGAATAAGCCAATAAACCGATTTATGCTAAGGCTCCAGTCGTAAATTGAATTATTAGTATTTGATAACAATTCTTGAAAACATTTAACAGTGTGCAAACAAATGAGCTCTAGCATGTTTAAAAGTAATGCTACCCGCAAAGTATTAAAAAGATATTTCAGTTATATCTGGTTAGGGCCCAGAAAGTATGAGTTTGGAGTGTTCATATATAGAATATATGAGAAATTTTATATAATTCAACAGGAGTGCTCTATGTATGGCTATTAGTATCTACATCTATGTATGGCTATTAGTATCTACATCTATCAGCATATATAAACTCTTATATATATATATATATATATATAAAACCTCTTTTATATATATATATATATATATATAATCTTATGTATACCCTGAATATACGCGCTTAAACCGGCGCCAGTAGATGTCGTCAGTGATGTTTAATCTTCTGGGTCATTGGGGAGTTTCGGGTCTTGAAAGATCATACTCCCCTCACCAGAACGACCCCCTCAGAGATGATCAAATTCTGAGTCACCTCCCCTATAAGACGCTGAAACAAACTTATGGCTATATATACATATATAATCTTATATATATATACATACATATATATTTATAATCTTATATATATATATTTATATAAAATCCTATATATATATATATATATATATGTATATAAAATCTTATATATATAAATATATAATCTTATGAACGTGGATTCTGCACAATGTTCCAATAGGTCAGGTGACGTTATTTAAAGAAACGATTAAATGTTTCTATTTTATAATACTTATTTGCACACAGTTATATGATTTCAAGAAAGATAATCCTTTGTTACCTCAATTAACTATCTTTAATGTAACTAATGTTTAAACGGTTAAATAGTTTCAAGTATTCTTATCTAACATAAATAATTCTGTTTAACAGTAATAAACATTTGTTTGCACATACTTGTGTTTTAGGTATTCTTATCCAATGATAATGATTTTCAAACAGGTCAAGTTAACTCGTAGATGGGACCATAAGAGGTACTACAACTCCGAGTCAAAGGGGACCTGGAAGTAATGTCAATGAAAGGGTATCCCACATTCCCCAGAGTTTTAGAATGGGAGTGCCCGACTGGATCAAGGTTAGCGTCCTACTACTAACAGTAGGTGGTGCCTGTGATGTTTTGGTTATCTTCGTATGAAATGGACTCGGTGACACGAGTTCAAATCCTGGACGAAGCTGATTGCACTTCAAAAAGCACTAATACCCGTAGGAAAGGTATGAATCCCCTTATTCTCCGTCGAGCTATGGGTAAATAGTAGGGCAGACTGAGTTCTTCAATCATGATTAGGCAGTCAGTCTAGGCGAAACAAGACTGAATCCAAAACTATTCAACTCCGCTTAAAAATTGACCCTGTGTCACATCCTGCCCGGATGGAGGGGTTGGTAAATATATACTCCAGATTGTTACATGAGTTATGGCCTTACCCCTTTTCAGGGAATGGAGTCGGCGTATTCTAAAATTTAGTTGACTTTTAAGGTTAGTTGTTTTATTTTGCAATAAGGCTAACATTGCCAAGTAACGTGATGCTCAAGGTTTATAACAACGGTATCACAGCCGACAATTATTATAAAACAATCGTTTATGAAAAAAAGGTAAAAGCGAAGTGGTTACATGCCTAACTCTTCCGTTTATATCCCACGCATTCTTTTTATTCCAATCCAGTCGGCAGGGACTCTAGAAGACGTCGACTGCATCTCTGAAGAGGGGTAAGACTCCCCCCCTATCGAACGAGTGTCCTAGATAAGACGAAACAATCTGATGCTAAGGTTCCCATTCTGGTGTTCTAGGAAACGTGGAGTTCCCCTTACTTTCCATTACTCCCTGGTCCTAGAATGGTAGTACCTGATAGGGTCCTATCTTTGCGTCAAATAGAACTGTTTGACATCTAAGCTGTGCAAACAAATAACTTATGCTTAATTAAATTGTTAGAAATAGAACTGTTTCTTTAACTCTGTGTAAACCAATGACCGATATTTAATTGAATTGTTAGTGAAACATAGCAATACTTGGAAACATTTAATTGTGACTTCGGTAAAATGAATTGTTAGAAATAAAACTGTTTGATCATTTAACTGTGTGTATCTACAAAACGTGTTTACAAATGAAATATTTAATACATAGGAAAAAATCGGATTTGACATTAAAAAACAATGTTTGATATGCCATAAAATCAAACCAAGCAAACCAAACCTTCATGGCCATTACTCCCAGGACCACTCTGACTTGGAGTGGTAGTGCCTGTTAGGGTCCCATCAATGGGCCAAATAAAAATTGTATCCTGGGTATGTCTCTTCATTGCATCTGATGGTGCGGCTTAAGTCCTGGACCTTTGGGGAATGTGGAGTATCCCTTCATAACTATGACTCTCAGGTCCACTCTGACCTGGAGTGATAATATCTGTTAGAGTCTCATCTATGGGTCAACTAGAATTGTTTAACTATTTAACTGTGTGCTAACAAATGACTGATGTTTAAATAGAATTGTTAGTGTTACATATCACTACTTGAAACACTTTAACTATGTGCAAATAAAACTACCGGCGTTATATAGCAATAAGTTACTTAACTGTGCGCAAACAAAAGACTTACGCTGAATAGAATTATTCATTGTGAATTGAATTAACATGACAAGAAATTCCGGAGAATACTTACACACGACATACGAAACCACTGGACAGCTGTTTTGACCTTATTAGATCTCATCAGCAGTGTATACCGTGATCTTCACCATTGGAGATCGAACCAGCGACTACAGAATGCAGAGCCTCCTGGGAAGACGTGGCTATGGAGGTGACCGTGTCCTCTGTAAAGAGTACAGATAAGACACATTCAGATTAATTGGCCGCGCAATTACCATGACAAGTTAATTCGACGTTACTTGCGTGCGATATGGACAGTTGGCTCAGTTGTAGAGTTTCAGCTTGTTGTATATTGACCTTCGACGCAGCCAAACATGCCATTCCAATTGAAGGAAGTGACACATTCCGGTGGCAGTTATGAGAAGAAATCGCGGAGGCGGGCTTGGCTAAAAAAATGGGACAAGGTAAAAGTACCATGGTACACTCATAGACTGATGCACCGGAAGAGAGTGACCTGTGAACTGCATGACAGTTATTTCCGCTTGATGACGATCAAACATGCCATTCCAAAGATTGAGTGGGTGATTGAACTATTATATAACTCGGTGAGACAGGAAGTCTGTGAGTTGGAGTTCAGATGAGTTGGAGTAAGATGTGGTAGAGAAAGCCACCACCCGGCAGAAGGGGCCTTCGGGACCCCCAGTGAGTTTGGAGACCAGTTGGTGAGAAGATGCTGGGATGAGAACATGTCCCAGAGAGGCTGGTTGAGCAGTCCAGGAGAACAAGAAAGACAACGCTGATGGCTATAAGAGTGGGGGTCAATATGTTGCAGTTCTGTTCGGTCTCCAACTCCCTCTCACACACACAAACCGTTCAAATAAAGTGAGATGTATATTTTTTAAAGAAGTCTTCGCTCGTCTTTATTATTATTATTGCGTCAGTATGTATTCTGCATGTATTATATGTTGTATCATATGACAATACAACAGGCTCTGTGGTCGCTGGTTCGATCTGTAGTGGTGGAGATCACGGCATACACTGCTGATGAGACCTAATAAGGTCGAAACTGCTGTCCAGCGTTTCCGTATGCCGTGCGTAAGTGTTCACCAGATTTTCTAGTCATGGTAATTTAATTCACAATGTAAGTCCTCTACTTAAAAAGAAAATGTAGAGAATTATTCATTTTATATGCAATACTTAGAACCATTTTACTGAGTGTAAATGGTTAAATAGTGTTGAATAGAATTATTAGTGTTAAATAACAATATTTGAAATATGTGCAAATAAAACTATAAGCATAAACAATACTTGTAACCACTTAACTATGTGCATACAAATAATATTAATTATTAGTGCTTATATAGTAATATTTGAAACCTTTTTACAAATGAGCTCTGACTTGTTTAAAAAGTTATCGACAAACTATTCGTTTACAGATCATACTGTGTTATATATATATATATATATATATATATATATATATATATATGTGTGAGTGTGTGTGTGTGTGTGTTTGTGTGTGTGTGTGTGTATAAATAAGATTTGCCTTTAAATAACCTTAAACGCTGATATGCCATAAAACCCAACCAATAAAAAAATCTTTGTATTCCTTACTCTCTCTCTCTCTCTCTCTCTCTCATTATGTAGATTTTTCAGTCAAAAAGTTTGATTCCACCTCGAAAGAGCCAAAGTCCACACAGTTACTACACTTTGATCCTAAGTAGAAAAAGAGTAATGATTGTGCATACAAGCAATAATAATTCTATACTCGTTCAGGAAGCAAAACGGCTTCCCGTTTTGGAGGGTCAGGTTTCGAGCAGATAATACGCTTTGATCCTAGGAAGAAAGAATAATGATCCAACACAGGGAGATGAAGAATAGTATAAATCCAGAATGTATTATGATAGGGATAAAATCATCATTATAAATGCTGAAAAGTTCTCTGTCCAACCAAGACACGAATTACCTAGAGCCATGTAATATGTTATCCCACATATTGATATTATAGATCGATTATCATATCGTCTCTCAATTTTTTTAACCCTTCTCCCTCAGAACAGTTGACAGGACTCAGTTCATTTCTTGCTGCCTGAGGCTCTTCAAAAGAGGGGAATGCTGATGGGATTCGTGCATGGCCTCCTCTATAAAATGATCTTGTGTTAAATCTAGAGGTTAGATAAATAATGTTAATAAAGTTAATAAATAAATTTTAAAAAAAGAAAAAAAAAAGGACGTTGTCTTCTTGGTCGGACAGAGAACTTTTCAACTCGTCATCTTCTATGAAGAACAACCACCGAAGTTGCCCTAAATACTTGGCATAAAAACTTCAGTGAATTTCTTTTTTTTATTATTATTCTTTTCTGATGAACAATTAAAAATGACATTTGAAGTTCTTTTTTTTTCTTTTCCACGATGTTATATTTGCCGAGAATAGTTTAAGACGTACGCCCATATTTTATTCAATCTGCCTCTGACCGTCTTTGAGTTCCACTACCACCTTACCGTTTTTTATAATCCGGATTCTGTCTTTTATTTTAATGAGAATGTTCGGCTTGGAAATTCCCCCAGGGTATCATTTTCTCCGTTGCCTCTCAACGTTTGGATAGAGAAACAAACTCATATTTTACTGATTAGATTAAGCAAAAAACAAAACAAAAAACAACCCTCCCTCATTTAAAGAGGAAATGTATAATTATTACCGACTTCCAAAATTTAAGCTGTAATGAACTCGAGTTTAGGGAGATTGCGAGCAATATTGAACAAGTCCTGGCGGCAACACCCCACAAGGCACCAACTATACGGCCACCTGCCTCCCATCACGAAAACTATCCAAGTTAGACGAACCAGACATGCAGGACACTGCTGGAGAAGCAGGGGCGAGCTCATAAGTGATGTACTCCTATGGACCCCCACATATGGCCAAGCAAAAGTAGGACGACCAGCTCGAACATACATACAGCAGCTATGTGAGGACACGGGATGTAGCCCTGAAGACCTGCCAGAGGCGATGAATGATAGGGAGAAGTGGCGAGAGAGGGTCAGGGATATCCGCGCTAGCGGCACGACATGATGATGATGATGACAAGTGCATACAAGTCTTGCCTAATGGAATGGTTTGCATCGCATAAAATAAAATCGGTGATTTGAGTTCAAATCCTAGCGGAGGTTGTTTGAGCTGAGGAGAGAAATGAATCTATCTGTTATCCTACCAGCAGCGGGTACGTACACGCTATCTCAAAATAGATGCAGCCCTTTATATGATAATGATTTATGACAGATAAGCGAAATAGCGATCATTTGGAACACGTGCTGTAAAAAATGCATCATTTGAGCTCGACACATCAAATATCTTTTTTTAATTGTTATTATATCAGCTTCCAGGACATGCAATCTTTTTTTGAGTTTCTTGTATCAGTAATAAAACATCATCATATTAATGCGTTGTATCTATTTTGAGGCAGTTTTGAATGATTCTGTCTCCAAATAATTAATGACGCAAAATATTTTTTGCTTTTTTTGTGAAAGGCATTGTGATTGAGGATTAATAGTTGTTATCAAATCAAATTTACCAACCCCTCCGCTCGGGCAGGATATGACACAAGGTCAATTTTTAAGCAGAGTTTAATAGGTTTGAATTCAGAGTTTTCCTTCTCTTTGACTATTTGCCTAACCAAGGCTGAAGAACCAGTCTGCCCTACTATTTACCCATAGCTGGAGGGAGAGTAATTAGATTCATACCATTCCCAAGGGTATTAATGATATGTGAAATGTGATCAGTCTCGTCCAGGATTTGAACTCGTGTCACCGTGTCCATTTCCTACGACGATAACCATTACACCACGGGCACCTTATATGTTATAATATACTATTTTCAAATCAGAAACAAAAAACCCCAACATTATTATTAGTAAAGTTATTAACAGTCACATAAGTCCCATGTATACTGAGACACCCTGTATATATCCGTACTGTATTGGCTGGTTGCGATGCAAGGTCAAGATTTAAGTGGAGTACTACTTGAATTTTAAGTTTTTCTTCGACTATCCAGGTTGCTGAACCAAGTTTGTACAACTATTTTCCCTCAGAGAAGAACAGATGAGTTCATGCTTTTGTAACATAGTGACCCCCGACCCAGCCGTCGATCAAGGAACTGGTGCATCCGGTCGAAGATATCAGGGTATAACCTTGACTGTGGACAGGTTGAATTGTGTGCAGATGTGACGCTCACAGGAAGCAGGTGGATGTCAAACAATGATATAACCCGGTGTGACAGGAAGTTCAGTGAGTTTAGAGTTTGGGGTCTGTCAAATTGGAGATAAGATGCTGTAGAGAGAACCAGCACCCAGCGGAGGGCTGTGAGCCCTCAGGACCCCCGATTGAGCCGCCCAGCAGAACGAGAAAGAAGTGCTGCTATTGCCAGAAGAGCTGGGGATCAATATGTTGCAGTTTTGTTCAGACTCCAACTCACCTCTCACACATGGTCCTTTCGTAACCCTTTCGCAACCATTTCGAATAAAGTGTGAGAGGTATATTTTCCTAACTGTGTTCGCTCGTCATTATTGTGTTGACTATGTTTCCGCATGTATATGTATCATGGTTGTGACTATGCAACCCTTTCCCGAACGGAATTAGGAGAAAACGCCATCCTGAATTTGAATTCGGGTCACCAAATCCATTTCCTCAAATGAAAACGAGCGCTCCTCCGAGCTATGAGTAAATAGTTGGCCAGACTGGGTTCTTTAACCTTGTTGAAGCAGCCAGTCATGGAGTAGGCAAACGCCGATTTTAAACCAGCTTTACTCAGCTTATAAACTTGTGGTGTTTAAGGGTTGGTTTAATACGTGCAAGTGCTTCGGAAGGTGTAAAATCGTCTCCGCTGAAATTCACTTCATTTATTACATTTTCCCAAGAAGGGTACCTGTGATAGCTAACGTACTGAGCTGTAACATCGTAACAAGCAAGTTCAAACCCCGGTCGCGCTATTTGGTTTTCTTGAGAAAAATATGAATTCCCTTATCAACCCAGCTATGAATTTTTTTTAAAATGCTAGAGGTGTCCTTCTATAAAAAAGGTTTTTTTTTGCATTAAATGACCCAGGAACGTTAATATGCCATTAAACAAAGTAACAGATCCTATCAAATGAGTTGATTTCGCATTTTGACAAGTTTTAATTCCGTCATTCAAATTTTGGTTGCTTTCGTTTTTTTTTTGTTTTTTTTGTTTTGTTTTTTGTTTTTCCACCGCAAGGCATTGATTGAGGTAGTGGTTTTTACAGTAGCAATGGAAACTGTAATCCATAGTGAAGAAAGAACAAATCCTCGGTGAAATTCGAACTCAAATCCCATTTGTCTGGAGATGGCTTGGTTGTAAGTGTGAGCTATTTTACCAACTGAGCAGTTAGTTGCGTAAGAGTCTCATCTTGAATACATTCGTCTAAAGTTCCGTCTACAAGTTCCAAATATTTTAAATCAGTAAAATATAACATCTAATAGTATAAACGATTGTGCACAAACACACACACACACACACACACATATATATATATATTCAAGCAGGTTTTGATAAAGACGATGGAACACTGTTTATTATTTTTTTATTTCATTTTTTCAAAACTCCTTGTTATTTTTCTAGTGCCGGGATCTATATCGTAAAGGATTTGTCCCATATCTACTGCCCAATCCCTTTCAACCATACTTTTAGTCGTCCTCTGGGGTTGTGTAGTTTTGAGTTTGTAACATATTGACCCTCAACTGAGCCGTCATTCAAGAGATGCACCTGTGTAAATAAGCGGAAAAACGGCGGAAGCAGGTGGGTGTGAGACAATTATATAACCAGATACCTGAGGCGGTTCGAGCCAGTTGGAGTCAGTTGGGGACAAGATGTCAGCGTGAGAGCCAGCGGCAGACAGAGGGCTTTGGGCCCTCAGTGATCCACGGTTGAGCAACCCCAGCCAATATGAGAAAAGGTGCTGCTATGATCAGAAGAACTTGGGGTCAATATGTAGCAGTCTGTCCCCATCTCCCACTCACCTCTCACACACTACCAACATCAACCCTTTCGAGAATAAAGTGCGCGAGATATATTTGTATAAAGAAGTGTGTTCGTTCTTTCATTGAAGTCGTCATTATTGTTGACTATGTTTCCGCATATATTGGTAGATGTTGTTAGTTTGAGTTTTTATTGTTTTAATAATTTGTAGCGTTTTCATTTGAAGTTGTCGGTTGGAACGTTTTCAGCACTTTGTTTTATAACGTTCAGTTGGGAAAATGTTTACTAATCAAGTTAATTATTTTTAGTTATTAAAAATATTTAATATGTTGGTGCCAGTGTTAAATGCTATTTTATTATTTGTTTTTATTTTTTATACATTTTGCTTTTTGGATTTGTAATAGTTTTTTTATTATTGTTTTTATATTCAATTATTGTATTATCTGTGAGAATCTTCCTTACATCGGAAGATGTAAGATCATCATCATCATCATATTGCGCTGGTAGCACGGATATCCCTGACCCTCTCTCGACATTCCTCCCTATCGTTCATCGCCCTAGGTAGGTCTTCAGGACAACATCCCGTCTCCTCACATAGCTGCTGAATGTATGTTCGTGCTGGTCGTCCTGCTTTTGCACGGCCATGTGTGGGAGTCCATAAGAGTACATCTCTTATGAGTTCGTCCCTGCTTCTCCAGCAGTGTCCTGCATGTCTGGTTCGTCTAACTTGAATAGTTTTCGTGATAGGGGGCAGGTGGCCGTACAGTTGGTGTCTTGTGGGGTGTTGCCGCCAGGACTTGTTTAAGATTGCACGTAGCATTCTTGTGTAATTGCCGTCTAGCTTCTTCTCCAGCTGTTTTGTTAGAGTCCATGTAGTGCAGCCATATAGCAGTATCGATGTGACCGCTGCCTGGAAGAAACAGCGTTGTTGTGTTTTATTATTAAATGTCGTTTTATGGCGCTCTTTTGGGAAAGGTGATAAATAAGACGACGAGATAACGTTGTGGTTGTATAGCCAATGTAAGAAATATTTTCATTTTTCGGGAGGCACTCTCGAAATAGACATATAAATTCATAA
>CAUZXS010005065.1:0-10000 GCA_963585895.1 Sepioteuthis lessoniana | reverse complement strand
TCCGACAGGATCTCTGCAGAGGGGTAAGACTCCTCCAACGTGTGTCCTGGATATGACACTAAACAATCTGATGGTGAGGCTTCAGTAACGCTGGAGCTTTTGGGAATGTGGAGTACCTCCTTGTTGCCGTCACTCCCAGGCCCACTCTAGCTAGGAGTGGTTGCACCTGATAGGATCCTATCGATGGGTCAAACAGAACTAAAATGTGTGCTCATGCTTAACTGAACTGTTTGAAATTCAACACTTTCTATGTTTAAAAATAGATTTGGCATTAAATAACCTTCCATGGTTGATATGCCATTAAAACCTAACCAAACCAAAACAAACATTATTGAACAGATTGAAGGAATAACATTATATATATATATATATATATATATACGTTCGTGGTAGGTTTGCCATCGGAGGAAAATGGACAACTCGTGTTCAAATCCTGGACGAGGCTGTTCGCATTTCACATTGCGCTTAATATCCTTGGAGAAACTTACGAACCAAAGTATTATTGCTCCGGCTGTATATAGTAGAGAAGACTAGATTTTTTAAACTTGGTTTGTCAACCAGTCTAGGAGAAGGAAAGCAATAAATTCAAACCTGTTAAACTCCGTTTCAAACTAATCTTGTGTTGTATCCTGCTCATGTGGAAGTGTTTCTGTATATATATATATTGAGATTCGATAAAAAGTTCCAAACTTTACCCAGATTCTCGAGTTTTTCGCACTCGTGTGGAATTTGTATGAGCCTCACTTGCTCAGAAATTAAGACAGAAATCTGATTTAGTTTTTTTTTTCTTATTTTCTTGGAGGTGTTTGTGTGTTGCTACAACAAAAATGTTAAGCTACGGCTCTTCTTTCTTGGTGAGGCTCGGAACTTTTGATCGCCAAATATTTGGGAATTACACACATATATATATACTTTCCAGTTTTCTATTTCACTTTATTGTACTCTTTTTTTTAACCATTTTTTTTTATTTCGCTCATCTTGCCTATTTTTTTTTTCTTTACTGCTTTTCCTGTGTCACTTTTTTCATTACTTTTTATTATTTTTCTTCTCTTTTTGCTTCTCTTTGTTCTTCTCGTTTTTCTTCTCTTTTTCTTCTTTTTTTCTTCTCTTTTTTCTTCTTTATTTTCTTCTCGTTTTTCTTCTCTTTTTCTTCTTTGTTTTCTTCTCTTTTTTCTTCTCGTTTTTCTTCTCTTTTTTCTTCTCATTTTTCTTCTCTTTTTCTTCTTTGTTTTCTTCTCTTTTTTCTTCTCATTTTTCTTCTCTTTTTTCTTCTCGTTTTTCTTCTCTTTTTTCTTCTCGTTTTTCTTCTCTTTTTCTTCTTTATTTTCTTCTCGTTTTTCTTCTTTTTTTCTTCTCCTTTTTCTTCTCGTTTTTCTTCTCTTTTTTCTTCTCGTTTTTCTTCTCTTTTTCTTCTTTGTTTTCTTCTCTTTTTTCTTCTCTTTTTTCTTCTCGTTTCCTTCTCTTTTTCTTCTTTATTTTCTTCTCGTTTTTCTTCTCTTTTTCTTCTTTGTTTTCTTCTCTTTTTTCTTCTCGTTTTTCTTCTCGTTTTTCTTCTCGTTTTCTTCTTTATTTTCTTCTCGTTTTTCTTCTCTTTTTTCTTCTCTTTTTTCTTCTCGTTTCCTTCTCTTTTTCTTCTTTATTTTCTTCTCGTTTTTCTTCTCTTTTTCTTCTTTGTTTTCTTCTCTTTTTTCTTCTCGTTTTTCTTCTCGTTTTCTTTTTATTTTCTTCTCGTTTTTCTTCTCTTTTTTCTTCTCGTTTTTCTTCTCTTTTTCTTCTTTATTTTCTTCTCGTTTTTCTTCTCGTTTTCTTCTTTTTTTCTTCTCTTTTTTCTTCTCTTTTTTCTTCTCGTTTTTCTTCTCTTTTTCTTCTCTTTTTTCTTCTCTTTTTTCTTCTCTTTTTTCTTCTCTTTTTCTTCTTTATTTTCTTCTCGTTTTTCTTCTCTTTTTCTTCTTTGTTTTCTTCTCTTTTTTCTTCTCGTTTTTCTTCTCGTTTTCTTCTTTATTTTCTTCTCGTTTTTCTTCTCTTTTTTCTTCTCGTTTCCTTCTCTTTTTCTTCTTTATTTTCTTCTCGTTTTTCTTCTCTTTTTCTTCTTTGTTTTTTTCTCTTTTTTCTTCTCGTTTTTCTTCTCTTTTTCTTCTTTATTTTCTTCTCGTTTTCTTCTCTTTTTTCTTCTCGTTTTTCTTCTCTTTTTTCTTCTCGTTTCCTTCTCTTTTTTCTTCTCTTTTATATTCCCATCTTAACCAAATATTTTCTCCTGTCTCATCGCTTTCTTTTATCATCCTTTCCTTTTTATCTTTCTATCTATCTATCTTTTCATAGATAGCAGTCTGTTGATATCTATGCATCTGTCAATATTAGTCAGTTGATATAATTCTATCAATCTTTCTGTCTATTTAAGAATAAAAAATATTCATTGATTTTCATCGTCTTTCTACCATCTCGGCTTTCCTTAAGTACAAACTTTTTAATTATTTCTGGATACATCGTCGTTGTTTGAAAGTTAGAAAGTGAGTATCAAGGAACCATTGCTTCATTTTACTGAGTTCGATCTTCTTTGGCTTTTTCGTTCTTCAAGCCTTGAGCCAAACTTGATTTAAGCTTAGTTTTAAGAATGCTTTGCGAGCTAGACAAGAAGACACACGCACACACACACATATATATAAGTAACCCAAGGAAGTCTTTTCTGGATATACAATAGCATTACTGAACCTAAAGAACACTCAAACACTCTCTCTTTCTCCTTCAGTTTTCTTCTCTTTCTTTATCTTGTCATCCTCTTCTTCACTTTTTATCCTTTAATTTTCTTCCTCGTTTTTTTTGTCTTTCTCGTCTTGTAAATTTATTTCTCCGATTTCCATTTTCGATTCTCCCTTTTCTTTCTTTCTTTCTTTCTTTTGCTTTTGAATCTCGTTTTCAAAAAGTTCTTTCTTTCTTTCTTTCTTTCTTTCTTTCTGTCTTTTGCTTTTAAATCTCCTTTTCAAAATGTTCTTTCTTTCTTTCTTTCTTTCTTTCTTTTGCTTTTAAATCTCCTTTTCAAAATGTTCTTTCTATCTTTCTTTCTTTCTTTCTTTCTGTCTTTTGCTTTTAAATCTCCTTTTCAAAATGTTCTTTCTTTCTTTCTTTCTTTCTTTCTTTCTTTCTTTCTTTCTTTTGCTTTTAAATCTCCTTTTCAAAATGTTCTTTCTATCTTTCTTTCTTTCTTTCTTTCTGTCTTTTGCTTTTAAATCTCCTTTTCAAAATGTTCTTTCTTTCTTTCTTTCTTTCTTTCTTTCTTTCTTTCTTTCTTTTGCTTTTGAATCTCCTTTTCAAAATGTTCTTTCTTTCTTTCTTTCTTTTCTGTTTTTATTTTTCTTCTCTTCCTTTCTCTTTCAACCCTTTTTTAAATTTTAGTTACTAGGGAATTCAGTTTTTACAGTGCACTCGACATCACTGACCTTGAGCCAAACAAACCCCAACTGAGTCGATAATAATTTTATAATTCTTCTCTTTCTCTTCTATCTTTATTTCTTCCCGTGGGGAGATCCTCGTGGCTTAGTGGCTAATATGCTGGACGACGACATCGCAGTAAGCAACTTCGAACTCTAGTCGCGCTGCAGCGTTTCCTCTTGGACTAATGCCCTTGGGAAAGGTCTAAACTACCTCATCTCTCTATCTACTGTTCTTCAACTGTTCTTCTATAAGGATGGAGCTGACATTAAATAATCCACCAAAGTTGATACGTCATTAAACAAAGAAATCAAAATATTTCTACTGGAATATGTTCCACCTCTCTCTTTCGCTCTTTCGCTCTCTATCTCTCAATCTCTCTCTCTCTCTCTCAATCTCTCTGTCTATCTCTCTCTCTATATATATATATCTCAATCTCTCTCTCGCTCTCAATCTCTCTCTCTCTCTATCTCAATCTCTCTCTCTCTATCTCTATATATATATATATCTCAATCTCTCTCTCTCTCTCTCTCTCTCTATCTCTCTTTACTTTATCTTGATCTCTTTTTCTTTCATCATATGATTATCATCATCTATTTCTCTTGTTCTAATCTTTACTCTTCTTTCTTTGTCTCTTAAATATCTCCACCCCACCCATCTCTCTGACAGTATTACCCCTATTTCTCCCTTACACCACCACCACCATCACGCTTTCTTTTTACTTAATATTTCGCCCTCCGCCACCCCCGATATCTTCTACAACCCCCTTTTTTACCTTCGCCTACCATTACGATCCCCAACATCTCCAGATCTCACTGACCTATGAACACAAGTTCCCTACATCGTAAAGAACCCCGAATATTATGATTCAGTCTCTTTTGCCGAGAACTTTTTAATGCAAACGCAAAGCCCACCCCCATGGTCAAAGTGCATTCAATGGTATTTCACAGTGCGTTTGGTTGGGGTTGTAACTATAGTACACGTTCGGCTGGCCGAAGAATAGCTGTCTTGGACATCGTCTAATTGGTCACAGCAGTTCGGCCACATTCGAGCTAATATTTCCCCGTCTGACTCAACATGAACACTTCGTCTGGTCTTTGCTCCTTATTTTAATCTCCGGTTTCAGTCGGCGACTCTCGTGTGTTTCCGATTCAGAAGCGAGAAGTACCGAGGGGAAATACATCGAATCATATTGTTTCGAAAATTCAAAATAAAGAGCACGCCAAGGATTGCAAATTTCGCCGTTCTTTGAAAGGTTATGCAGCCTTGTTATTATAAGGGTTTGGTTTAGTCTTATGGCATATCAACTATTATTGGTTATTCAATGCCAAATCCATCGTTGCACACACACACAAACAGTTCTGTTTCAAAAAATACAGTTTAGCATAAGTACGGATGTCAGCAAGGTTAAATGGTATTGCTATATATCACAAACAATTCAATTAAACATCAGTCATTTCTTTATACAGAGTCAAATATCAAACAGTTCTATTTCAAACAATTCATTTTAACATAAGTACAGAGTTTAGTTCTATTTGATCTGTAGATACGACCCTATCAGGTGCTACTACACCTGGGCTGGGTTAGCCTGGGAGCCATGGCAATTAAGCAGTACTCCACATTTCTGAAAGCTTCAGTATCACTTGAAACTACACCATCAGATTGTTTAGTGTCATATCCAGGACTCTCGTTGGTGGGGGAGGGTCTTACCCAACTGCAGAGAAACAGTTGATGTATTCTACAACCCCAGCCGACTAGGCTGTATTACAAGGGTAGTCTTGTAGAGGCGCTCAGAATGTAATGGTTATCGCCCTGGGAAATGAACTCAGTGACTTTTGTTTAAATCCTATTGTTGGCTGCTTATATTCACTTAAAATAATACCCTTGGGAAAGGCATGAATTCAACCATTCTTCCTCCAGCTGTTGAATTTTGGTATGGCAACTGATCTAGAAGAAAAACTGCGATTTCAAACCCGTTAAACTCCGCTTAAAAATTGACCTTGTGTCACTTTCCGCTCATCTGGAGAGGTTGGATAAATACATTTAAGGACGTAGTTGTATTCTAAGTCCTGAGTTGGTGAGGTTTCTTCACTTGAATACACTGCAGATTATTAAAAAAATGTATTTTATTAACCAATCCGTTTCGTTTTGATATTCGTTTCTTTGTTTTATGGCATATCAACCTTCACAGGTTATTTAATGCCATAGCCAAAGAACAACAGCAGTAATACTATCTAACCCAAAGCTGAAGGATAAATTGGCCTTTTAGCTTTCCCGTGGGTATTTGTCCGAATGTGAACATAATAGCACCACTGAAGTTCGGTCTTGGTTACTATGATATCCCAGCCCAGAACGTTAACCACTATGCGACGATGGAGTCAAGAATAGTCATGAGATGTCGACATGATATAAACTTTCGGGTAACTATGAATAAAAAAACAAAAATTCTTTTGATACTTATATATATATATATATATAGTTACAAAAATTAGTGACAAAAATTTTTGTAACTATTTTGCTCTACTTAGTATTGAGCACTTTTTTGCACTTGTAGCTTAGGAGCAATTTACGGTGGGTTTTTTTTGACCAATCGATTGCGTGACTGTTAATTTTTTTCAATTGGTGTGACAAGGTTGCCCTTTTCTTTTTTTCCCAATATATATATATATATATATATATATATATATATTTCCCCAAGACAGTGATTCGTTGTATATTTTTATCTTCGAATTACTTTCGTTTTTTTTTCCTTTACCGTAAGTGCTATTATTCAGTAAGTTATTTAATATATATATATATATATATATTTATATATATATATATATATATATAGAGAGAGAGAGAGAGAGAGAGCGTGCAGTAGCAAAATTAGGAATATTCTAGTGTAATAATAAAGGACTCTACCATAAAACAAGATTAATTTTAATTTTAAAGAATAAATAACTATATAAGAAAATAAACACAGAACAGTTAATTCACTCAATATAGCCGCCATTTTTTATTTCATTTATTGTATCAGCACGCCGTTGAAACGATACGCATGCCTTCAAAATAGATTCTTCGTACATTTTATTCCATTCCTCCAAAATAGCAGTCTTAAGCGAACCAATATTTGGATGGAAAATTGCATTTGTTTCGTTTTCTAAAACGCCCCATATAGCGTAATCAAGGGGGTTTAGGTCTGGGCTTAAATCTTGTTTAATTGCTGTCCTTATTGACGCTGCAGCTTCTTCTTAATCGTCGTAGCAAGAGCAGTTAAAAACCTTCTTTTCATTTTTTGTTCAATCATCCACTTCTTTTCCTTAAAAAGCTCTTTTTCAGTAAATTTTTTTCTTTGCTTTGTATACGGTATATAAAGAAACTTCGGCTTGGTTTCGGCGTTAAGCAAACCATAGATTCTTTGTAGTTTCTTTTCTTGCTCACTCATATTGGGCTGGATTTTAATTTTAAAACGAGTGCTTAAATAATAGAGCTAATCATGAAAATATAGATTTAAACCGTTTTTTGCTAAAATTGGACTAATCAGATTAAAAAAAAAACAACAACGCAATTTTGCTTCGGCACCCTGTGTGTATATATATATATATATATACACACATTTCTTTAAGAAAAAACAAAAACCGGTCACATTAGGGTTTTTTTTCTTAAAAAAATAATTGCTCTGTAATGTCTATTACATAGAGCTCTTTACCAGGAAAATTTAAATGTTCACTGTTGAATTTTTTTTTTTTGTCCTGATGGAATTACTCCCAACTCCTGTTTAACTGGACCGAATAATATATATATATATATAAGAGCTAGATGAACCAAAGGGATGAGTAAAATATATACCTACGGTGCAGTTTATTTTTTTCTGTTATTCTCAACTAGTTTCGAACTTACATCATCGTCAGTAGAAAAAATTTGAGAAAGTTATAGAAATATTCTTATTAATGGTACGCTATAAAAGAATCGCGAAAATGCGCTGATATCGATTCGTTGAATAAAAGTTATTAGACTTCTGTGATAGTCGTCACTAACTGAGCCTCTTATTCAGGATATACAATATATATATATATATATATATATATATATAATCAAGTCTTAATGATAGCTGAGGCTGTAGAATACACTGACTGCACCTCTGCAGAGGGGTAAGATCCCTCCCCCAATGAGTGTCCTGGATATGACACAAACGGTCTGATGGTGAAGTCCCAGTAATGCTGGGACCTTGGGGAATGCGGAGTACCCCTTCATTGCCATTGCTCCCGGGTCCACTCTGGCCCGGCGTGGCAGCACCTGATAGAGCCCTATCTATGGGTTAAATAGAACCAACGGCATACTTATGCTAAACTGAATTGTTTTATTAAATTAAACCGTACTTACATTTAAACTGCGTGTTTATGCTAAACTGAATTATTTGAAAGTGAACTGTTTTTGACATGGAAACTGTACTTACACTAAACTGAATTGTTATATATAACTGCTTGAATAAACTGAATAGTTTAAATAGAAATGTTTTTGACAATTAAACTGTGTACTGATGCTAAACTGAATTGTCTGAAATGGAACTGATTATTTACATAAAAATGGATTTGGCGTTAAATACCCTTTAAAGGTTGATGTGCCATAAAACCCAACCAACTTGATGATAGCTGGAAGGTCCTTGATTCTCTCTCTCTCTCTCTCTCTCTCTCTCTCTCTCTCTCTCTCTCCGATCATCCATCACTCGTAGCAGGTCTTCTGGACTGCATCGAGTTTCCGCACAGAGCTGATCTAAGTTCTTACTGGTTTGCCAACATTGACGCATCCATATGTAGGAGTCTATCAGAGAACTTTGGTTACTAGTTCGTCCTTATTTCTCCCGAAGTGACCGTATGTCTTGTGAAAGATAGATATTTTCCAGTACTTCTTTTTTCATAATTGTTGATTGTTCTCTTAAAAGTTATTATGACAATTCTATAGTATTATCTATACTGGACCTCGAAACACTTGATTCTGTTCGCAGAACTGAATAATTGCAAGAACATGTTGAAAAACCTCTAATCTTTTTATGGTTAGTGATTAATCTTTAAAAAGAAACAGTTGAGAATTATCTCTTCGATAAAGCCGAAATGTGGTCATACAATACATCATTATTATCATCATGTCGTGCCTCTAGCACGGATTTCCCTGACTCTTGTAGAATATTGGTTGGCTGGACGAATATATGGGTGAATAGACACCACTCACGCAAATGTGTTGGGCTGGTCGATCCGAGCAAAATGGACCAACCCACCTGCAGCATTAGGTAAAGGTGGCGACCTTAGTCGAGGGTAACCAGAATGCTCCTTTTTCAATAGCTACAACACCAAGGTGTAGGGGATGGCGCTACTCCTTTCCCCTACACCTTGCTATTGTAGCTATCGAAAAGGGAGCCTTCGGGTCACCCTCGACTATTGTCGCCAACTTTACTTACTTTGTCTATATAATTTCATTAAGATCTCTTGAAGTTTCCTCATGAGTGTCTTGGTTTCGGGTGAGAATTAGTGAATGAATTTACCAAAATTCTAGAAGCCCTACTTATAAAAACGAAAAAACTCGAATACATAGAAGCAATTTTTGAAACAGTGACAATATTTTTGGGTTCTTTTTTTTTTATATTCTATATTTCTTGATAATATTCTATTTCTGTTGTTAGCGTTCACTTTTTTAAAATTCATCAGCATCTCAGTTATATCCAACTCTGTGTTTACGTAATTCTTTAATGTTATAAAAACCTATAAAACTATTTCAAAAACACTCTTTATAAATGCAAGCAACCCCTGAGGATGGCCTATGAAAGGTCCGAAAGCACTCCGGACCATTTTGGTAAATTCATCCATCAATTCCAACCTGAAACCAAAACACTTATCAGAAAACTTGAAAGGATCTTAATCAAATTATATAGACAAAATGTGCCTTTATTATTTAATCAAACACACACACACATATATATATATATATATATGTTTGTGTGTGTGTGTGTGTGTGTGTGTGTACGTAATGATTATCGTCGTCAGAAATGAGATCGATGAATATTGGAAGAGTCAGTTTGCATTTGTTTTATGCTGATACACTTGGGAAAGGCATGAATCCGTCTGTTCTCTTAATAGCTTTGAGTAAATAGTAGGGCAGAGTTCTTTAACCTTGCTTAGGCCACCAATTTAGGAAAAGGAGATCTCTGGATTAAAACCAGCTTTACTCCGCTTAGGCAGCGGTCGTATTGATACTGCTGTATGGGTGCACTACTTGGACGCTAACTAAACGGCTGGAGAAGAAGCTAGACGGCAATTACACAAGAATGCTGCGAGCAATATTGAACAAGTCCTGGCGGCAACACCTCACAAGGCACCAACTATACGGCCACCTGCTTCCCATCACGAAAACTATCCAAGTTAGACGAGCCAGGCATGCAGGACATTGCTAGAGAAGCAGGGAAGTGCTCATAAGTGATGTACTTCAATGGACCCCCACATATGGCCAGGCAAAAGCAGGACGACCAGCTCGAACATACATACAGCAGCTATGTGAGGATACGGCCCTGAAGACCTACCAGAGGTGATGAACGATAGGG
>CAUZXS010005064.1:132500-147448 GCA_963585895.1 Sepioteuthis lessoniana | reverse complement strand
GGAACTACAAAGAAGAAGAAAAAAGTGAAGGAATTACAAAGAAGAAAAAGAAGTAGAGGAATTACAAAGAAGAAGAAGAAGAAGAAGAAGAAGAAGAAGAAGAAGAAATGGAGGAATTACAAAGAAGAAGAAGAAAAAATAGAGGAACTTCAAAGAAGAAGAAAAAGAAGTAGAGGAATTACAACGAAGCAGAAGAAGAAATCGAGGAATTACAAAAAAAAGGTAGAAATAGAGGAACTACAAAGAAGAAGAAAAAGAAGTAGAGGAATTACGAAGAAGAAGAAGAAGAAGAAGAAGAAGAAGAAGAAGAAGAAGAAGAAGAAGAAGAAGAAGAAGAAGAAGAAGAAGAAATCGCGGAATTACAAAGAAGAAAACAAGAAAGATAGAATGCGAAGAAGAAGAGGAAATGGAAGAATTACATAGAAGAATTGTAGGGATTGCAAAGAAGAAGAAATGTACGACCGGGGCTGTAGAATACACCGATTGCTTCTCTGCAGAAGGGTAAGACCCCCGCCAACGAGTCTCCAAACTGTACTTATGCTAAACTGAATTGTTTAATATAGAATTATTTTGACATTTAACTGTGTGTAAACAAAATGTATGCTTATACAAAACTGAATTGGCTGAATTAAAACTGTTTGAATAAACTAAATAGCTTGAAATAGAAATGTTTTTGACAATTAAACTGTGTACTCATACTCGACTGAACTCATGATAGAACTGATTATTTGTATAAAAGTGGATTTAAATAGAACTAAACTGCGTACTTAAGCTGAACTGAATTGTTTGAAATAGAACTGTTTCACTAAATTGAATTGCTCGAAATAGAAATGTTTTTGATAATTAAACTGTACTCATGCTAGACTGAATTGTTTGACTGAATATTTGCATAAAAATGGATTTGGCGGTAAATAACCTACAAAGGTTGATATACCATAAAAAGACGCAACCAACCAACCATCCAACCAATCAACGTTAAGTTTAGGCATGAAATAACCCTAGACGAGTTGACATGCTATTAAAATAAATCAATTAATCAAACAAACAAAATGTGATTAGAATAGATTTAATAGATTTTTCTACTTTAATGCTCTGTTGTCCATGAGTTCATGATATGATAAAGACGATTAGGAGTAAATCAATGAGATTAAAGATGATGATCATTATATAATCATCAACATCATCGTCATAATCTTTATAGTTACAAGGCCAGGATTATGGGACGCCCAGTGGGGATTCAACCCCTTTTACAATGGTTTGTTAATCAAGTGTGCTAACCATTACACCACGTGAGGTGCCTTCGTCATAATCTATATAGTTATTTACTAAGCTTAACTTAGATGAGACACAAGGCCAGGATTATGGGGCGCCCAGTGTGGATTTTAAACCCTATTACAATGGTTTGCTAATCAAGCTTGCTGACCACGTGACGTGCCTTCGTCATAATCTATATAGTTATTTACTAAGCATAGCTTGGATGAGACACAAGGCCAGGATTATGGGGCGCCCAGTGTGGATTTTAAACCCTATTACAATGGTTTGCTAATCAAGCTTGCTGACCACGTGACGTGCCTTCGTCATAATCTATATAGTTATTTACTAAGCTTAGCTTGGATGAGACACAAAGCCAGGATTATGGGGCGCCCAGTGTGGATTTAAAACCCTATTACAATGGTTTGCTAATCAAGCTTGCTGACCACGTGATGTGCCTTCGCTATAATGTATATGAGAACACCTTTGAAACTACTCACCTACCCAAATTTGTCTTTTATGTATATATTAATTCCTTTGATCTCCATTCTTTTTAATGAACCCCCTCTTATTACTGAGAGACTTAGAAAGAGTGTTAACTAATAGATTAAAAGAATATTGAGTGAGTCACAGTGGACCTGGAAGTAGTGGTATGAATAAGTATTCCAAGTTCCACTGATCTCCAGAACAGTTTAGTGCCACACCCAGAACAGCCCTATTTTTTCTGCCGGTAAAACAAGTCAGCAGATTCTCAGCCTCACCGATAGGGCAGCGATAATGATGATGATGATCGCAATTGTAGTAGTAGTAGTAGAAGTTTATCGTAAAAAGGCCAGAAAAGAAACAAAAACCCTCTTTCCTAATCTTTCCGGGGAGAAAAGTTGCGGGTGGGGTCTCTGTTTCTAATGGGTATTAGTGCTGATTTTTATAGTTTTTCCCCGCGAAAATTTTCACCTTTTGCAACCTGGTAGCGGGGATGTAAAATCGATCGATTGTTCCGACTCTTCATTTTCTCTATTGTCTTTAATGTCGTCGAAAGAGAAAAAAAAAGTCCATTCAAGAATGTTAACACCCTCATTACAGGTTGGCGGTTCTGGTGCGAATGAGTCGTCTTCTTGAAAAAATGAAGAAGGAAAAGAAAGGAAGATGAGTAAAATGACGACTGATAAGGAAATATGAGAGAGTGGGAAGATAGTGAGACAGAAATGGTGAAATATGTAAAGATAAAAAGAAAGAAGGAAAATAGAATCGAAAATGGAAAATAAAGAAAGAAATGAAAGTAAGAACGCGTTTTAAATGAGAGAGAGATTAGAAAAGGCTTGAGATATATATGAACCATAATCAATATAGATATATAGATAAATAAAATATCATTGAAAGAGACAGCTAGATAGAGCATCTTTCAGATAGATAGATAGATAGATAGATAGATAGATAGATAAAACAACAGTGTGAAAAAGAGATAGATAAAACAATTGTTTGATTGATATGACAGCATTGAAAGAAAAAGAGAGAACGTCAACACAATAGATAGATAGATAGATAGATAGATAGATAGATAGATAGATAGATAGATATGGGTACAATGAGATAGAGAGAGAGAGAGAGAGGGTGATAGATAGATATGGGTACAATGAGATAGATAGAGAGAGAGAGAGTGGGATGGGTACAATGAAATAGATAGATAGATAGATAGATAGATAGATAGATAGATAGATAGATAGATAGATAGATAGATATGGGTATAATGAGATAGATAGATTGAGAGAGAGAGAGATGGGTACAATGAGATAGATAGATAGATAGATAGATAGATAGATAGATAGATAGATATGGGCACAATGAGATAGAGAGAGAGAGGGTGATAGATATGGGTACAAGGAGATAGACAGGTAGAGAGAGAGAGAGATGGGTACAATGAAAATAGATAGATAGATAGATAGATAGATAGATAGATAGATAGATAGATAGATAGATAGATATGGGAGCAATGAGATAGAGAGAGAGAGTGAGTGAGATGGGTACAATGAAATAGATAGATAGATAGATAGATAGATAGATAGATAGATAGATAGATAGATATGGGTACAATGAGATATATATATATAGAGAGAGAGAGGGTGGTAGATAGATATGGTTACAATGAGATAGATAGAGATAGAGAGAGAGTGGGATGGGTACAATGAAATAGATAGATAGATAGATAGATAGATAGATAGATAGATAGATAGATCCCCTCCCACTTTGACGACAGACCAGGGTTTATAAAAAAGAGGGAATGTTAAGAAGAGAATTAAAAGAGATAGACAGGAATAGGATTTAGATGTATTCATGAAATAAACGAAAATATCACTGAAAGATATTGCTTCAACTTGTTCTGAAACGAAAGATTCCCCCATGATTCCAGACTTGGATAAAACATTTATGGATAAACGAGGAGAAAATGATGAGCTGAACTAATAACGTAAGCAATCAAAGATAAAAAGGAAATGAAAAAATGCGAAATAAACCAAAAACAAAAAATAATAAAAACGAAAAAACAAAGGTTGGAGAGAAAAATTCTGAAAATGAAATAAAAGAAAACAAATGTCTGATTTACTTGTGTCTTCTAAATAATGTTACAGTTATTTTGATTTAGTCTTTATTTTATTTTTTTTATCATTTTTGTTTTTCGCCCTCGACTCTCTACGTAGGACAAGGCGGCAAAACAGTGAACCTTTTGCAAAGTGAGGTGATGGCCGTATTATAATCGTTCTGCGAAAATTAATAGAATAATGCACATTGGTATTTCAGCTATGCAATCTCATAACAAGGTCAGTTAGTAAGATTATATATATATATATATATATATATATATATATATATATATATATATATAAAGAATGAACAAGTTTGTCTTTTTTTTAAGCATTTCAAAACCCCAAATGAACATACTTAATACCGGCCGGCAAAGCATGATAAAATTTTAAATAAACGTAATTCACTAACAACCCTCTTTGGCCGCAAACTTTTTTTAAAGGCATAAGAGAAAAAAATTTAAATCATCAGATGCGAGCACTTTCCCTTTTTTCTTTTTTTTTTCTCTTTTTTTTTTTTTTGTGATATATTTTTTAAAGTGTAATAATGTTGTACTTCCTCCCTACTTAAAAAAAAGAAGGCAATCCAAGTTTTTAAAGGAAACGGGTGCTCACTTTTTAAAAAGCATATTTAATAAAAGAGCTCAACACCGACTAGTAGAGCTGGATAAAGCATAAAATAAACGTAGTTGACTAAACCTTCTTTGGCTGTTCCATTACTCCCAGTTTCATTTTTTGATTGGTTTGGTTTGATTTAATTTTATGGCATATCAACCATTGTAGATTATTTTATGCCAAATCCATTTTTATGCAAATAAACAGTTCTATTTCAAACAATTCTGTTTCGTATAAGTGCACACTTTAGTTCTGTTTGACCCAGAGATAGGGCCCTGTCAGGTGTTACCTCTCCGGGTCAGAGTGGACCTGGGAGCGATTGCAATGAATGGATTCTCCACATTCCCCAAAGCTCCAGTATTACTGAAATCTCACCATCAGATTGTTTAGAATCATATCCAGGAAACTCGTTAGGGAGGTTTCACCCCTCTGCAGAGATGCAGTCGGTGTATTATGCAGCTCCAGCCGAGGGGGCAAGTTATTTAATGCTAAATCGTGTTTATATATATATATATATATTGTCTTCCACAAACAGACTGTTTCGTTGTATCATAACTCTTCAGTGTGGCTAGTCACGCAGGACGCTTCAAGGTGGGATCGAACTTCGCCCGTCTTTACCTTAGACATGGTATCTTACCGCTCAGCCTCAGATGACATACGTCAGCTCGAGAATTATAACGCCTTATGTATTAACTTTCATTGTTAACATTTTACCTTACCAGATACCAGAGTGCTCAAATCATTAGAAGAGCTTTGCATTACGTGAGTGGTACTATTTACCAACCCCTCCGCTCGGGCAGGATATGACACAAGGTCAATTTTTAAGCGGAGTTTAACAGGTTTGAATTCAGAGTTTTTCCTTCTCCTAGACTAGTTGCCTAACCATGGCTGAAGAACCTAGTCTGTCCTACTATTTATCCATAGCTGGAGGGAGAATAATTGGATTCATACCTTTCCCAAGGGTATTAGTGCAATGTGAAATGCAATCAGTCTCGTCCAGGATTTGAACTCGTATCGCCGTGTTCATTTCCTACGGCGATAACGACTACACCACGGGCACCTTACGCGGGTGGTAGCCGTTAATTCCTTTGCCAAAGTGCTCAGCTCCCGAGAGGGGAGTGTATATACTGTCATCCACAAACAGATTATTTCGTTGTATCACAACTCTTCAGTGTGGCTAGACACGCAGGACCATCAAATATATATGATTTTTAAACACATTTTCTTGATAACATTTTTAAACGAGCCAGAGCTAATTTTTTGGCAAACAGTTAAATTGTTATGTATCACTAACAATTCAATAAAACAACAGTTGTTGTATAGTCATAATACAACAACATAATACACTTATGCATATACATATACAAATATAAGCGGAAATATAGTCAACAATAATATACGAACTTCAATGAACGAAACGAACACGTTTCTTTATAAAAATATACCTCTCACACTTTTTTCGAAAGGGTTGATGTTGATTGTGTGTGAGAGGTGAGTTGGAGACGGGGATAGACTGCTACATATTGACCCAAAGTTCTTCTGGCCTTAGCAGCACTTCTTTCGCATTCTGGCTGGGCTGCTCAAGCATGGGTCACTGAGGGCCCAAGCCCTCTGTCTGGAGCTGGTTATCACTCCGGCATCTTGTCCCCAACTAACTCCAACTGCAACTGCAACTCGAACGGACTCCTCAAGCCGTCTGTGGCACCTGGTTATATAATTGTTTGACGTACACCTGCTTCCTGTGGGCGTATGCATCTGCACCGAATTCAACCACGTCCACTGGTCAAGGTGATATTCCGATATCTTCAACCGGATGCACCTGTTTCGCTGTTACACAGGTGCATCACTTGATTGACCGCTCGGTCGAGGGCCAATATGTCACACAGTCATTTATTTGCACACAGTTAAATGTCAAACAGTTCTATTTCTCACAATTCAGTTTAGCATAAGGCAACAAAGTTGAACGGTTCCAAATATTACTATATATCAGTAGCAATTCAATTAAACATCACTCATTTGAAATTTCTTAAACAAGTTGTTTGACAAACAGTCAAACTTTTAAAATGATTTCCCAGGTTGAATAATTTCCATACCCAGATAAAAAAAGGGACACCTTAAGAAGGCCGAAGGATAAAGCGGCCGAAACTTTGTGTTAGAAATAGCAACAATAAAGATGAGGCATATCCGAAAAATAACACAAAAAATATTGAACATCAAGCCTCATCTCAAAAATTCTGACAGATGCATTCAGAATCTTCCTTCTCCAAGATAGGTTTCCTAACCAAGGCTAAAAACATAGTCTTACCTACTATTCATTTACCCATAGCTTGGAAATAGAAGAGATGGCATTATCGCATTATTTTCAATAGCATTATCGCGAAGTGAACTGCAAACCTTTGAATTCGGGTCACCGATTTTATTTACAATGACGATAAGCGTTCTGCTAAGCGCACCTCGTTTGTTTATGTCGAATTTAAGCGCGTTCGACGATGATCATTGAAGCGTTTGTTGACGTCATGCAACAGTTACAATTCAAATCATGGCGGTGATGGTGAAGAGGGTTTATAAGCAAGAAAAACATCTAAAAAATTGATATATATTCTTCCTTGACTATTATTTTCTGTTATTATATGCATATAACACTCGTGTATAACACGCATCTTCAAATTTAGACAGTAAAATTATGAAAAAAAAGTATCTTGTATATAAAACGTATTGATTTATTTACACTTGCAGCAGCTAAATTTGACATTTGTTCAACTTTATCCGGTTTGTATAGACTAAAAATAAACATTTATACTTTTTCGTGGTATTTAGGGCAAAGAAACAAACATGTTCACACAAAAATGCAAGTTTATAGTAAAAAAAGTGGGAGTAGTTTCTTTGTTTAATGGCATATCAAACTCTGTAGGTTATTTAATGCCAAAGCCATTCCGCTAGAAGAACAGTAGTGGTACTATTTAACCCATAGCTGTGAGGATAGGGGGGTTCATACCTTTCCCAAGGGTATTTGCCCGTAATAGCGCGACTGGGGTACGAACTCGCTTACTACAATTCAGCAGTCTATCACGTTAACGAGTACACCACGAGGACACCCCTCCCCCAATAAGATAAAATAAAATAAAATAAAATAATTTAAAAAAGATAAACTTACACAAGAAACAAAATCATAAACAAACACATGGTGGCTATTTTCGTACAGAAAACGGAAGTGTTTCTTACACATAAGTCAGTTTTGGATCCGAGATATAACTTGAATTCGATCAAACCGTCTTGAATATGGTGATGTACGTAGGTGGTTTGTTTGCTTATTTGTTGGTTATTATAGGTTATTAAATGCCAAATCCATTTTTATATAGATAATCAGTTCTATTTCAAACAATACAGTTTAGCATGAGTACACAGTTTAATTGTCAATTTCAAGCTATTCAGTTTATTCAAACAGTTCTAATTCAGTCAGTTCGGTTTAGTATAAGTATAGATTTTGTTTACACGCAGTTAAATGTCAAAACAGTTCTATATTAAACAATTCAGTTTAGCGTAAGTAGAGTTTCAATGGAAAAAAACAGTTCCATTTCAAACGATTCATTTTAGCATGAGTACGCAGTTTAAAAGTAAGTACACAGTTTAGTAGTCAAAAAATTTCTATTTCAAGCTATTCAGTTTAATCAAATAGTTCTAATTCAAACAATTCAGTTAAGCAAAAATACGCAGTTTAGTTCTTTTTAACCCATAGATAGTGCCCTATCAGGTGATGTATATAAGTAAAGTAAAGTTGGCGACCATAGTCGAGGGTAACCCGAAGGCTCCTTTTTCGATAGCTGTAGGGGAGGGCGCTACTCCTTCCCCGGATTGCCCTACTTTACCCTTGATCCGTACCTTATAATGCTGAGTGTTAAGCAAGGAGGCATCAAGTACCATTTTTTGAGACTTTGGTATGACCCAGTTCTCCCGGCCATTGGCGAACACTCTAACCGCTAGGCCAATGTCCGGTACATAAAATATATTGATGTATATAGATGGATTTAAAAAATTGACATTTAGTTCTTATACGTATCTCGGGATTTTTGGCTTGAAATGTGGAGAAAAAATGCGTGCCATATACGAATAATTACAGTTCATAAACAAAAACTGCTTCCCATATATATATATATATATATATATATATATATACATGTGTGTATGTGTGTGTTTCTTTAAAACACAAACACCGAATGCTATAGGAATTGCAGAACTAAAAGTTATGACTTTGGTAATTTTATTTGCTTCATGATATTAAGGTTTATATATGTTTGGGTTTCTTTGTTTAATGACATCTTAAACTTCGCGGGTTATTTCATGCCAAGGCCATCTTTGTACAACAGCGATGATACTATTTAACCCATAGCTAGGAAGGATAATTATGTTCATCCTTTTTCCAATGGTATAAGCCCGAAAGTGACCGTAATAATACGTCGAGGCCGCAGTCCAGCGCTTTAGTAATTACATCACAAGGAAACCCCTCTGTATATATATATATATATATATATATATATATATATATATATATATATATATATAATCAGCATCAAGTCACACTGATAGCGGGGATTTCCCTGACTCTCTCTCTCTATATCTATCTATCTATCTATCTTATATATACATATATATATGTATATATATATATATATATATATATATATATATATATATATATATTTTAATAGGCTATCGACTATATGGAAATCAGACCTAACCGATAAAATGAAACGCAGTTTCTTCCAGGCAGCGGTCACATCGATACTGCTATATGGATGCACTACATGGACGCTAACAAAACGGCTGGAGAAGAAACTAGATGGCAATTACACAAGAATGCTGCGTGCAATCCTCAACAAGTCCTGGCAGCAACACCCCACAAGACACCAAATGTACGGCCACCTGCCCCCTATCACGAAAACTATTCAAGTTAGGCGAACCAGACATGCAGGACATTGCTGGAGAAGCAGAGATGAACTCATAAGAGATGTACTCTTATGGATCCCCACACACGGCCGCGCAAAAGCAGGACGACCAGCACGAACGTACATTCAGCAGCTATGTGAGGATACAGGTTGTTGTCCTGAAGACCTGCCTAGGGCGATGAACGATAGGGAGGAGTGGCGAGAGAGGGTCAGGGATATCCGTGCTGCCAGCACGATATGATGATGATGATGATATATATATATATATATATATATATACTTTTTCTTTATATAAATTTAACGAAAAATAACTTCAATTTAATGTTTCCATAATAAATTCATTTCCGGTCGTTATGACCTTCATAAGATGGAGTTAATACATTGGTGCTTCGGCTCGGTCATAAAGACCAGGATTAAATTCATCATAGAAACACAAAACAGAAGTTTTTTCGTTAAATTTTTTAAGAAGTGTTTTCGCTCTGCATGTGATTTTCGGTATTTTTTTTTAACCAAACGTGATTATGTATTTGATAGCCGTTGTCATTGACCCCTCAACAGAAATTCCAATCAACCTTGAATTACGACAAAAGAAATCTAAACCCTGGACTGTCTTCCTCGGATTATACACACACACACGCACACATATATATATATGTTTTATCCTAATACGTCCTCCAAACTACATCCTTTGTTCGCACAAAGCTGATGTAAATAAGTTCTTGCTGGTCTAGCAACACTGATACGTTCACATGTCTATTGAAGAACGTCACTTGTGAGTTGGCCAGTATTCCGGACATTGGCATGATGGTTAGAGTGTTCCCCAATGGCTCAGGAGACCTGGGTTCAATCCCAGGTCGAGTTATACCAAAGACTCAAAAAATGGTACTTGATGCCTCCTTGCTTAACACTCTGCAATATAAGGTACGTATCAAGGGGGAGTGGAGCAATCCAGGGAAAGGAGTAGCGCCCCCCGAACACCTTGGTGTAGTAGCTGTCAAAAAGGGAGCCTTCGGATCACCCTCGACTAAGGTCGCCAACTTTACTACTTTTACTTATGAGTTTGTCCTTGCTTCTCCAACAATGTCCCGCATGTCTTGTTCGTCTCACTTGGATGGCTTTTGAGAGAGGAAGTAAGTGGCCGTGCAGTTTTTATTTCGTAGGATGTTGCTTCTAGGATTTGGTCAAGACAGCTCGTAGCATTCTGGTGGTAGGTCTTTAACAAGATTCGAGGTCATCAATGTTTTATTTTTAACATAATTTACTGTGTATATTTTTTGAATAAAACGAGGTATTGTAGGTTTGAAGTTATTTGTTAAGAGGCAAATTCACTCTTTTTGGTAAAAATGAAAACGCTTGTAGATTTAATGTAGGAGTTGAAGTGCGTTTTGTATTTACCAACGTGCTTTAATGTTCGTTTAAAATTTAGTTGGTAGTCGACACTTACTTTATGTTTGACCCAGGTTAAACGCCTGTATCAGTCGCCACTAGTTTCTTTGATGTTAACCGCTTAATGTCTGGGTCAACGAACAGATCACAGACACACATACGTACGTACACACACAGAACTTAGAATCTTTGTTGGCCCGATATCCTATCATCAAACTTCACTCAAATATTATTTTAAACAGAAAAATAAAAGTTATTTACAATCAAAATTTATCAGTTAGGTTGAAACAAAAATATATTCTCAGAAAATCTAGGGAGCAAAACACATTTGAGAACTTTAAAAATCGTTTTCATTATTTCAGTCAGAAATCTATTCGACTGACGAATGTTATTAGAGAGATTTGTTTTTTAGGGTTGATTTTCCAGGATCCGACATAACTGGCCACATTTTTGTATTGATTTGTGTATTAACTCATTATCTTTAAGATTGTTAGCAAACTTTATGTAAATCAACATTTCAAGGCAGGAAAATAAAACCAACCTATAAAGGTTAGTGAGTTAAAATGATTATTTATGATGGTTCAAGTCCGGATGTTGAGTTCAACTCAAGTCAAAGACCAATAACTTATTCTAAGGGAATGTTTATTACTTCCAAATAGACTTGATTTTGGGTTTGGTTTGATTTTATGGCATATCAACCATTGTAAGTTATTCAATATATATATGTATATCAAATATATATGATTTGGTTTGGTTTTATAGCCTATCAACCATTGTAGGTTATTTAATGCCAAATTCTCTTTATATATGTATATCAAATATATATGATTTGGTTTGATTGGGTTTTATGACATATCAACCATTGTAGGTTATTTAATGCCGAATCCTCTTTATATATGTATATCAAATATATATGATTTGGTTTGGTTTGGTTTTATGGCATATCAACCATTGTAGGTTATTTAATGCCAAATCATTTTTATATATGTATATCAAATATATATGATTTAGTTTTGTGGGGTTTTATATCATATCAGCCATTGTAGGTTATTTAATAAAATTATTTTTGTTGTAATGCTTGAAGCAATATGCAAAGAATGAGCTTAGGCTGGTTTAGAGATATTATCAACAAAACGTGTTTGCAAATCATATATATTTAATATATATGTATAAACAGGATTTGGCATTAAATAACCTACAAGGGTTGATATGCCATAAAACCAAACTAAACCAAACTATAAAGTGATTAGCTTTCCAATTACCGTGAATACTTGTGTATTGGTCGAATTTTAAAGACTTTTTTTTTTTGGCAAAATATTGATGTCGACCTATACACGAACAATAATCTAATAAGGTTGAAATTTAAACATAATAAGAAGGACAAGGAGTGACTATTTACTTCAAATATTAATTTCATTGATAAATTATGTCATTACCATAAATTAGGAGTATATAGGTATTTAACTCTTAGTACATCTCAACGAAAAGGAATACTCTGGTTATAGCACTAAAATCTGGCGGTGAGGCTCCAGTCCTGGAGCTCTGCGGAAAGTGGGGTAGCACTCCATTTTCATTACTCCCAGGTCCACTCTGACCGGGACGAGTAGTAGCTGTCAGGTCCCGTCTACGGATCCAATGGATTTGGTTTTCTTTCTTTGTTTACTGGCATATCCACCTGCGTGGGTTATTTAGTGTGAAAACCATACTCGAAAAACAGTATTGATTGTATTTAACCCATTGCCGGAGGTTCATGCCTTTCCTAAGAGTATTAGTCCGAAAGTAAATGTAATAGCCTGACTGGAGTTCGAACCCACTTATTTCGAGACAACAGTCCAACGCTTTAGCTATGACGCTACAAAGACTCTCTAATAGAAGAAAACAGGATTTCTTACAAGTTTTTACTGAGTCAGTACAGCTGTATGGATGCACTACCTGGATCCCATCGAAAAGAATGAAGAAAAAGTTAGATGGGAACTTCAAGAACAAATTGAACAAATCCTGGAAGTAGGACGCCACAAAATAGCGGTGGTACTGCCACTTAAATCCCATCTTACAAACCGCCCAAGTAAAACGAGCAAGACACGCTGTCCACTGATAGTAAAGTAAGGACGAATTCATCAGCGATATTTTCTAAAGGCCTCCTACACATGGACCGACAAGCAAGGACTCACATACATCAGTTGTGTGGACATTGTATATTGTATGAAGGACCTGCCAGGAGCGATCGGTGATAGGGACGGATGTCAAGAGAGAGTAAGGGGACTCTATGCTATCAGTAGGACTTTATGATGATGATGATGAGGATGATAATTTTAAAAGTTTATAACCAATGGTTCTTTTGAATATTGTTTGATTTTGTTGAAAATTATCAAACGTCTTTGAAATACCAACTCGTAGGACAGAAAGAGCAAAATCAACGAAAATATCACATTTTAATTTTACATCAATATTTTAAGTACCCCTGGATTGTCTTCTGTCAGTCTGCTAGTGACGTTTAAACTTCCAATTAGGCAGTTGCAGGTCTCTCTCTCTCTCTCTCTCTCTCTCTCTCACACACACACACACACACACACACACACACACTCAAGATAATCCTGGGCCGCTCTGTCTTTCTCTAAGTATTTATTCATCTAACGCTTTAATGAAATATGACATGGCAATTATCATAGATTAATATCAAAAAGGAGAGAAAAAGAATATTAAAATTGAAGGGAAGGATTAGTTAATCCCTGTGATAATCTATCTTAATCCGATATATATGAAAATAAAAAATGATGCTTTTGTTTATCAAATAGCTTTTAATCTGATGATCGATTTGAATATTCTAACAAATGTGGAACAGATCGATTACCGACTTCTAACACAGCGTGAAATTATTCGGCCTAAATGAGAGCTTTAGCTGTTTGTCTCGCTGTGAGTCTTATCTGTTTATAGACGCATAAATCTTGGCTTACGGTACGGTTAGTTTCCCGCCAAAATTATTCAGCGTTTTTGTTATTCAATAAATAACTACTTACGAACACTATCACCCTAAGTTTAGCTCTTTCAAAGTAGGCAAACCCCGGCTTTGCCTATTCTGGAATAGGAAAAAAACTGAAACTTGTTAACGCCAACCATTGTTGTTGTTTTTTTTTGCGGGGGGTGTTTTTTGGGGGGTGGGGTTCGTATAGAGAGTAAACTTATGAAAAACTCGGCCATTTTGGATAAATGACTGTAGCGATTTCTTTTTGCTTTCATTACTTGCTATTTCGCCAGTAAATTATCTCAATATTCTTAAAATAGGTAGGTAAACAGTAGGTGGGATAGGTTTGTCGTTTATATTAGACTACAAAGCAGTATAAATTGTGATTGATAACAGTTTGAGTATCTGCGTTGATAAAATTTTAGTGCTTTGCTATTATTGTACACAATAAAATCTAATAGTCAATATGATAACTGTATTAGTAAATATATTTGTATATGTAATCTCAAAATAAACGTTATTTATTTACTGTCCACCTAGTTTTGGACCACTCTCTCTCTCTCTCTCTCTCTCTACATACACATACACACGCACAAACACACACACACACACACACACATATATATATATATATATATATACACACACACATATATATATACACATACACACACACACATACACATACACACACACACACACACACACACACACATATATATATATATATATATATATATATATATATATATATATTGTCATCCACAGACAGACTGTTTCGTTCTATCAGAACTCTTCAGTGTGGCTAGACACGCAGGACGCTCGAAGCCGGAATCGAAACCCGTCTAGTAATATCTAGTTTCTTCTTTTTTCATACACACACACACACACACACACACACACACACATATATATATATATATATATATATATATATATATATATATATAGACAGTAATTCTTATTTGCTGGTTTTCAACCTCAAATTAAACGTGTGGAGTCATCTTGATGCGACGAAGAAAATAATGATATTCTTGGCCGAAATAAATTTATTATGACAATTTAAACAGGTTTGAAATTTCTTCGAATTACATTATTAACATCAATAAAGAAAAAATAAACACCCTAAATTCTGAAGCACATAATGTTGGTAAAATAAATTTAAAAATTCTCCCTCAATACCTGCAAGCAGCCCCTGATGATGGCCCATGAAAG
>CAUZXS010005064.1:15000-122500 GCA_963585895.1 Sepioteuthis lessoniana | reverse complement strand
CGTCGATAAACATCTATTTATTTCGTTCAAACGTTGTCAAAAATATAAAAAAGGAACCCTATTTTTATTTTGTTCTTGTAATTCGCTTTCTCTCCGTCACCTGCAACAGAGCGCGGTAATTTTTACAAGGACGGCAAAAGAGAAGTCATTGCACGGATAGTTAAGATATTTTTTCTTTTTTTCTCTTTTTTTTAACCATGCCGAAAATATCGAGTTGGTTCAATGATCTTGAAAAACTGCATCTTGTAATGACGTCAAAATTAAACAGCATTTTTGCTGATATCAACGGAATGGAAACAATGGGAAAATTTCAGTAATTTACAAAGTTAAAATATGGCACAAGGCCGTATGACTGGCGACTCTAATGAGACTCGAACTCACTCGTGAAGGGTTGCCAGTTTAGCTCGCTGACCATTATACCACCCGAGGTGGCCGTGGTGTAATGCTTATCATCGCAGGAAATGGACACGGTGACACGAGTTCAAATCCTGGACCAAGCTAATTGCATTTCACATAGCACTAATACCCGTGGGAAAGGTATGGATCCAATTATTCTCCCTCCAGTTATGGGTAAATAGTAGGGCAGACTAGGTTCTTCAGCCTTGGTGAGGCAACTAGTCTAGGAGAAGGAAAACTCTGAATTCAAACCTGTTAAACTCTGCTTGAAAAATTGACCTTGTGTCATATCCTGCCCGAGCGGAGGGGTTGGTAAATATGATTATACCACCCGAGGGGCACTTTGAATATTTTAGTTAAGAAGTTATTCACTCAAATACTCAACCACGGGCAGAATTTGACACAAGTTCATTTTTTATGCGGACTTAAAACTGGTTTAAATTCAGAGTTTTCCTTCTCCAAGACAAATTGCCTAACCAAGGCTAAAAAACTCAGTCTGTGCAAATAATTACCCATAGTTAGCAGGGAAGAGCAGATGAATTATTACCTTTTCCAAGGGCATGAAACGCAAACAACTTCGTCAAGGATTTGAACTGGGGTCTCTGATGTCATTTCCAACGGTGATAACCGTTCCAAAGAATAACAATATCATCATTCTCAAGTCATGCTGACTGCACGGAGTTCCCTGGCTCTTTTTTGTTATCCAACCTTAACATCAGTCGCTCCTGGAACGTCCTCTAGTGCTCGCTCAGAACTGATGTATGTATCTAAATCTTTTGCTTTTGCTTTTCGAACAATACTGGCGTGTTCATGTGTAGAAGTCATACTACTAAATGGATGCACCACATGTACACTAACAAATCACTTAGAGAAAAGGCTAAATGGAAATGCTGTCTTGAACAAATCCTTGGGGAAACACTCCGCAAAACACAGTTTTACGGTAACCAACTTCCCATCTCTTAAACTAGATGGAAACCACAAAAGAATTCTTCGCGGTGTTTTGAACAAATTCTGGAATCAACATCTCACAAAACAGCAGTTGTACGGTCACTTACGTCCCATCTCACAAACCATTAGACTTTCTCTTATGCACTCTCTTATAACGATGTACATTATATAAATTTTAAAAATAAAGCATAATTCATTTTCAGTTGGCATAAACTACGGTATTAACTATTTATCTGTTTATATATGTACGAGGATCATTAAATAAGTTTCCAGACTTTTTTTCTTATGGGCACTTTTATTGATAGTACACACATGAAACTCTAGTCCCCTTCGAAGTAATCTCCTCCGGCTCCGGCTCCGGCTCCGGTACCGTTCTAACAACTTCTGGAAGGCCCCATTCAAGTCCTCTTGTGTGATCGTGTCAATGACCTTCGTCACAGCCTCTTTCATCTCCTCAATTGTCTAATAACGACAGTCTCTGAGCTTAGGGAATAACCAAAAGTCACAGGGAGCAAGGTCTGGACTATAAAGAGGCTGAGGAACTGTCTTGATGCCCATCTTGTTCAAATAGTCTGTGACAAGGATGGAGTTGTGGACTGGTGCATTGTCCTGCTGGAAATGCCACTGACCCGATTTGAAGAGTGCTGGCCTCTTCCGAAGGAATCTCTTCCTGAACTCCCTTAAAACCTCAACATAGTAACCCTAACCCTAACCCTTTGGCCAATCAGCTCTAGTGTATTGACTTCCTTACTCCTCCCACACCTCTCATCATTCCCTCACAGACTCCCTGCATTCCTTGAATCTCATATGCCACTCAAAAACGGATGCTCGATTCATGCAAGATGGTCGAAAAGCAGTCTGAAGCATTTCGTACGTTTCTGTGGCATCATTTTTTTCCAGGTTTAAAACAGAATTTTATTGCATATCGTTCTTCTAAAGTGTCCAGACGTCCAGATTGCATTTTTGAAATTGACCAGCTGTGACAATCAGGCTTTAGTATGGTGTATTCCAATTCCTGTTGTAGCTGTTCCTCTGAAGCTGAAATCATAAAAATTGATCAGTCATCTCATAAGATGTATAGCAATAACATACTGAATTTTCAAGAGTCTACGACAATTTAAATACCTGTACAAAAATGTCTGGAAACTTATTGAATTCACCACGTATATATAATTAACTTAGATGATGCAATTGAGAAACAAGGATTTTACAAACTGATATCTGGGAAAAAATTCAATAAAAAGAGAAGCGGCTAATATCACACGTACTATTTGAAAATAATCCAATAATCCTGCGATGCCAAACCAAAAGAAAAAAACATCGGTAGAATTAACTTAACGAAACGTAAAAAGTGCTCGATACACTAAGTAGAGTGAATTTAAAGTAGAAAAGCCTACAGAGTCAGACTAATCTACTAAGGTTTCACCGATTGGATCATCAAGAGAATCTGACTCAGATTCTTTAGGATGATCCAGCAGGTGAACCCTAGGTAGATTGGTCTGACTCTGTAGGCTTTACTTTATATATATATATATATATATATATAGGTTTCTTTATTTAATGGATTATAAACCATCGTGGGTTATTTAATGCCAAAGCCATTCTCATAGCAAAATAGTGATGATACTATTCAACCGATACACATACGTGCACACACACACACACACACACACACACACACACACACACACACACACACATATATATATATATATATATATATATTAAAAGCTATTTAAGATCAGCTCTATTCATAGAGAGGAGAAAAAATTGCATCTGATGGTGAGGATACAATTCGGAAGTTTTGGGGAGTGTGGAGTACTCTTTCATTACTCCTAGGTCCACTCTAACCTGGAGTGAAAGTGTTACAGGTTAGGGTCCAAATCATGGCGCAGCGGTTTGCATTTCACTAAGCGCTAATCATCTAATGCATTCAACTATCTTTTTCCTCCAGCTATGTGTAAATAGTGGGCCAGATTTGGCTCTTTAACCTTGGTATGACAACCAGTCTAGGGGAAGTAAAAGGCTGAATTCAAACCTGTCAAACTCCGCTTTAAAACTGGCCTTGTGTTGCTTCCTGCTTGTGCTGAGGGGTTGGATGAATAAAAACAACACAAAAATGTAAATATGAATGTACAAAGAGCATGATTCCCTAACCTCTTGGCATAAAGTAACCCTCGACGCATTGACATGCCATTAAAATCAATCAATCTATTGAAAATAAGCAACATTTTGTTGCTGATATCAACAGAATTCGAGGATTTTAGATATGTAAGCATGAACAGCTATCGATAGGCTCTCGGTCATATGGAAATCAGACCTGACCGATAAAATGAAACGCAGTTTCTTCCAGGCAGCGGTTGTATCGATACTGCTATATGGATGCACTACATGGACGCTAACTAAACGGCTGGAGAGGAAACTAGACGGCAATTACACAAGAATGTTGAGAGCAATATTGAACAAGTCCTGGCGGCAACACCCCACAAGACACCAACTATACGGCCACTTGCCTCCCATCACGAAAACTATACAAGTTAGACGAATCAGACACGCAGGACACTGATGGAGAAGCAAGAACGAGCTCATAAGTGATTTACTCCTATGGACCCCCACATATGGCCAAGCAGGACGACCAGCTCGAACATACATACAGCAGCTATGTGAGGACACAAGATGTAACCCTGAAGACCTGCCAGAGGCGATGAATGATGATGATGATGATGAATTGTTATCATCGAGACGTAACGACCGGTCTCTTTGCTAAGGTAAAACAGAAGAGCAGATTAGGCTCTTTTACCTTGGTTTGGCCTGTGATGGACTTACCTATAAAGTAAATAACCTACAGCTTTGGATCACACACTCTCGAGAACTCATTAATATCTTCTAATTTTATCATCAGTTTTTTTTTAACGCAAATCAATTAAAAATTTAGAAAAGGATCTCAAATTTCATAAAGCTTAGGACTTAAGCTAGTGAAAGACCGGCTCTGGCAACTAGTCTAGAAGAAGGAAAACCCTGAATTCAAACCAGTTGTTGACCTCGACAAGGACGAGCTCCGTTTGTTTTTAGCACAAAGTTGTATGATATCAAGTATTCCTACACACACACACAAACACACACACACATATATATATATATATATTGTATTTTTGTACACGGTTATGGCTAACGGGATTAAAACAATCTACTCCTATGGATAAAAAAAAGTGTCCAGTTCGAAGTTATGCGTAGACTCCAGAGTTCGACAAGAAACACCTGAAGAAGGTTGATGAACGTATCAGCCTAAACATTCAGTAAATAAAAATAAAGATGAAAGCAATTTGTTCAAATACTATAAATGGCATATATATAATTTAGAGTATATATATATATATATATATATATATATATATATATATATATATATATATATATATATCAATTAGAGTATTCTTTATATATATATATATATATATATATATATATATCATTTAGAGTATTATATATATATATGTGTGTGTGTGTGTGTGTGTGTGTATATATCAATTTGAGTATTATATAAATATAATTTAGAGTATTATATATATATATCATTTAGTGTATTATATATATATGTATATATCAATTCGAGTATTACATATATATATATATATATATATATATATATATATATCATTTAGAGTATTCTAAATTATATATATATAATTACTAGTAATGAGCATACAGTTACGTATATGGTTTCAACAAACTAATAATATTCCTTTGAGAGTAATTATACGTATCATCATTTAAAATTTATTATGTGATGCAAAGTTTGAACTTGATAAATGAAAGTCACAGCAATTTCGATGTAATGTCTTGTATATATATATATATATATATATATATATATATATATATTAAATCGTAATTTTTCAGAAATGACTGGGAATTAAAAGGTGATCCACAGGGAATTGAACAAGATTCTAGAATTTGGCCATGCAAACGAATTGTATATGCAGAAGAAAGAACAGAAAAATCTACTTCAAAGACCAATATATATATATATATATATATATATGGTAACGTTAGACATTATTTTTTGATGATGGGGTGCATTGATATTGGATTGTGAATTCAGACAATAGGCTGAAGAGGGATTATCTGATACTAAGCTAATGTTGATATGAATACGTACATATTACCATCATTTTTACGATGAAAATCAATAAAGTATATATATATATATATATAGAGAGAGAGAGAGATTGATTGATTGACTGCAATCATTTCTTTTTAAGAATGTTAGTACGAAACATGTAGAAAGCCTCGACCTATATAAATATATAAATGAATATATATATATATATATATATATATTGATAGAGAGAGAAATAAAAACAGAGACGATAATGGCTCTGTCAGCTGGGGCTGTAGAATACGTTGACTGCACCTCTGCAGAGAGGTAAAACCAACCCCTTCCCACTACAATTATGCCACCTGTTCGCTATGGGTGGTGTCCAATGGTAGTTGAGGATGGTATCGTGATGGCTGAGCAGTTCGTGACATGGCAACCGAAGTTGTCACATAACTTGCAATACGTCACTTTGGCCCTTACTGGGCAAGATGGGTGGTCGGAAAAACCCGATCTGATTACTCGGCTGATCATGTCTAGACCGAGCTCTAATATGATTGTCCGGGCAGTATTCTTCAAATTTATTGCGTATGAGGCAAAAAAGTACCCAACCCTTTTTATGAATGTTAAAAGGTGTTAGCTGAGGGTCAACTGTGCTGAGATAGCAATACTTGAAATCATTTAATAGAATTATTTGTGTTAAATAGCAATACTTGAAACTATTTATCTGTGTGTTAACAAATGATCAATATTAAATGGAATTATTTGAGTTAAATAGCAATACTTGAAAGAATAAAAATATGTGCAAACAAATGACTATTATCACATAAAATTATTTGTGTTACATAACAATATTTGAAACCATTTATCTGTGTGCAAATAAATGAACACTCAGTGGTTTAAAAGTAAAGTTGCCCACAAAATATTTGCTTAGAAATCATGGATATATGTGGGGGGATTTAGTTTTAAATAACCAACAAGGGTTGATATGCCATTAAGCAAAATGATTACACCAAACCAAAAAGAAAACGATATATATATATATATATATATATATATATATATATATATATATATATATATCAAGAGACAGACACAGAGAGACAGGGAGAAAGACGTTCAGATAGATAGATAGATAGATAGATAAAAAGTGGAATGCGGACACATACGTAGAAAGAGATAGAAATGGGAATTGATAAGAAGAAAAGAGAGAAAAGAAAACAGTAAATAAAAAGAAGAAAAGAAAAAGAACATTTAGAGGGAGAAAACGAAAAAAAAAAAACGATGAGAAAGCAAGAAACAATGAAAAAGAGAATTAGAAAGTGAAACAGAAAAAAAATAATAAAAGCGAAGAAAGAAAATGAAAAAAATAAAGGAAGGAAAAGAAAATTCAAAATCTAAAATAGAATATGACTAAACAAAGCAGTACATATTCGAAAGACGAAGGAAAAGAAACTAAAAAGAAAGGCTGAATAGAAGAATCTCCTAAAGCTAAAGAGTTCGAGAAAAAGGCGGACGATGGAGTGGGGGCTCAAAATGGAGAAGAACAGACGAGATAAAAAAGCAAACGACAAGAGACATGACGACGACGACGACGACGACGGAAATAATGTCGAAGCAGATTGCCAAGTAAATATATCGAGTATGTATGTTTGTAATGCAACATTGTAGATGAAATAACATCATAAAATGAAAAAAGAAACAGATGATAATCTCAAACAAGCGCACGGAAAACTGCTGAAGGCCACATATTTTAAGAAAAACAGAAGTTGTACATTTAAGGATGGGAATCCCACTTACAAGGTTAGACGCCATGTTTCGCATTTTGTCTCAAATGTTAAAACAAAAAATTAAGCCGGTTTGAGATTTTTGAATTTTTCAAATTGCTAAATTAAAACTAAGCGGGAACATCATTTGACATTTTGAGATGAGTCATTATCATTCGATGAGTAATTCAAACTAGTATCCCCATTGTTGTTATTTTTATCTCTGTATTTTAGCAGACGTGTTCTTTAGCCTTCTTCACAGTCTTGAAATTATGATTGATTGATTGATTTTAATGGCTTGCCAATCCGTTTAGAGTTATTTTCTGGCTTGAGGTTCGGGAATAGCATTCATATTTACATTTTTGCATAGTTGTTTAAGAATTTTTCGTTTTGTTTTTTGTTGTTGTTTTTAGGGTTTTATTTTATTTTTATTTTTTTTTGCCTATGGTTCAACAGAATAGGAATGATTTTTTAATAGATCGATTCAACCTATTCGTGGGTCTCTAACAGATTCTACCACTCCGGTTCAGAGCGGACCTTGGAGTAATGGCAATAAAGACTAATTTTAAACTCCCAGAACACCAAAACGGGAGCATTACCATCAGATGCAATTTAGTGTCATACACAGGACACCCCGGAGGTGTCCTCGTGGTGTAATGGTTAAAGCGGTGGACTACGGAATCGTAGTAAGCGAGTTCGTACTCCAATCGCGCTATTATGTTCACTTTCGGGCAAATACCATTGGAAAAGGTATGAACCCCCTTATCCTCCCATCTATGGGTTAAATAGTACCACTGTTCTTCTAGAAGAATGGCTTTGGCATTAAATAACTTGCAAAGGTTGATATGCCATTAAACAAAGAAACTAAACCAAACAGGACACCCCTTTTTTGGTAAAGGTGGGGACATTCTTTGTATTCAGTCAACCTATTCTAAGCCCTGCTGACAGGGATAATTTTGAGATTAGTCATTGTTATTATTCTTGAAGTAATTCAAGTAAATATCCTCACCTTGGTTGTTTTCATCTCTTTGATTTAACCGATGTGTTTTTAAGCCCTCTTCACAATATGAACATCTTAGATGATTTATTGTAATTATTCTGAGTGTGTATTGTATTGTCACTCGTAATTACCACCTAGCTTTTACTATCACTGCTATTTACCGGGACAATGGCCTAATGAGTAGAGGGTTCGCCAATGGTCCAGGAGACCGGGGTTCCATCCCAGGTTGAGTCGGGGGGTGTCCTCGTGGTGTAAAGGTTAAAGCGATAAACTGTGGAATCGTTGTAAGCGAGTTCGTACTCCAATCGCGCTATTACGTTCACTTTCGGACGAATACCCTTGGGAAAGGTATGAACCCCCTTATCATATTTACCCAACCCCTCAGCTCAGGCAGTATATGACACAAGGTCAATTTTTAAGCGGAGTTTAACAGGTTTGAATTCAGAGTTTTCCTTCTACTCGACTAGTTGCCTCACCAAGGCTGAAGAACCTAGTCTGTCCTACTATTTACCCATAGCTGGAGGGAGAATAATTGGATTCATACCTTTCCCAAGGGTATTAGTGCTATGTGAAATGCAATCAGTCCAGGATTTGAACTTGTGTCGCCGTGTCCATATCCTGCGACGATAACCATTACACCACGGGCACCTCCCGCTTATCCTCACAGCTACTGTTCTTCTAAGAGAATGGCTTTGGCATGAAATAACCTACAAAGGTTGATATGCCATTAATCAAAGAAACCAAACCAGGTTGAGTCATACCAAAGACTCAAAAAATGGTACTTGATGCCGCCTTGCTTAACACTCAGGATTATAAGACAAGGATCAAGGGTAAAGTGGAGCAATCCAGGGAATAGAGCAGCGCCCTCCCCTATACCTCGGTGTAGTAGCTATTGAAAAGGGAGCCTTCGAGTCATCTTCGACTAAGGTCGCCAACTTTACTTACTTTAGTCTTTTATTGATGAATAATCATAATAATAATCAGGTGATCCACTGGGAATCGTGCAAGAAATTTAAATTTGACCCTACAAACAAATGGTATTTGCATAACCTAGCATCTGTCCTGGAAAATGAGACGCATAAACTCTTCTGGGATTTTAAGATGCAAACGGATCACTTAATCTCGCCCAGATGACCAGACCTTATCAAAGTTAGTAAAATTAGCGACCTTAGTCGAGGGCGACCAGAAGGCTCCTTTTTCAATAGTTACTACATTGAAGTGTAGGGGAGGTCGCTACTCCTTTCCCTTGATTGCTCCACTTTACCCTTGATACGTACCTTATATTGCTGAGTGTTATGCAAGGAGGTATCAAGTACCATTTTTTAAGTCTTTGGTATGACACGACCTGGGATTGAATCCAGGTCACCCGGGACATTAGCGAACACTCTAGACCTTATAATCATCATCATCATCATATCGCACTGGTAGCACGGATATCCCTGACCCTCTCTCGCCACTCCTCCCTATCGTTCATCGCCCTAGGTAGTTCTTCAGGACAACATCCCGTATCCTCACATAGCTGCTGAATGTATGTTCGTGCTGGTCGTCCTGCTTTTGCACGGCCATGTGTGGGGGTCCATCAGAGTACATCTCTTATGAGTTCGTCCCTGCTTCTCCAGCAGTGTCCTGCATGTCTGGTTCGTCTAACTTGAATAGTTTTCGTGATAGGAAGTAGGTGGCCGTACAGTTGGTGTCTTGTGGGGTGTTGCCGCCAGGACTTGTTTAAGATTGCACGTAGCATTCTTGTGTAATTGCCGTCTAGCTTCTTCTCCAGCCGTTTTGTTAGCGTCCATGTAGTGCAGCCATATAGCAGTATCGATGTGACTGCTGCCTGGAAGAAACTGCGTTTCATTTTATCGGTTAGGTCTGATTTCCATATAATCGATAGCCTATTGATAGCTGTCCATGCTTTCGTTAACCTCGTTTTGATGTCCTTTTCGGTTGATTCGACGCTGCTTCCTAGGTAAGTGAATTTGTCTACTAGTAATCGACAAAAAAAGAGAACTTGCAGAATTGTGGCCTTTGCAGTCTCGGCTGACCATAGAGTAAAATTGAAAGAAAGGGAAAAGAAGGATAAATACCAGGACCTTGCTAAAGAATTGGAAAAAATATGGAACATGAAAGTGATGATTATACCAACTGTAATTGGTGCGCTCGGTACTGTCGCTAAAGGATTGGTTAAGGGACTGGAAGACTTGGAAATCAGAGGACTTATAGCGATGGGAATATTATTATTAGATTTTAGGTTTAAGTTAGTTTTACGTTAGTTATGTTGTTGGCCTAGGGGTTAGAGTGTTCGCCAATGGCCCGGGAGACCTGGGTTCAATCCCAGGTCGAGTCATACCAAAGACTCAAAAATGGTACTTGATTCCTCCTTGCTTAACACTCAGCATTATAAGGTACGGATCAAGGGTAAAGTAGAGCAATCCAGGGAAGGAGTAGCGCCCTCCCCTACACATTGTTGTAGTAGCTATCGAAAAGGGAGCCTTCGGGTTACCCTCGACTATGGTCGCCAACTTTACTTACTTACTTACGTTGGTTGTTATCCCTTCGGTAAATGTTGATGGAAAATAAAGGTGGTGGAGAAGAACGAAGACGTCGTTAGGTTTTATATGAAGTTTTAATGGCAGCATGAAGTAAGGGGTTTACGCTGGTATGCTGTGAGTCTCGTAGGAAGCAAAGAAGGTAGGAAGTTGTTTTAGTGTATCAACTAATTTATTTTCAACTAGGGTCTCTTGATCTAGAAGAATAGACGCAAGGGGTCCGTAAACTAGATGGCTCTCCTCATAGTGTATGATGCTGGTGCCGCTATTCAAGAGCAGACAGTAAAACGTCTGTTCCTATTGAAGATTTCTGAGGAAGAGAGTGTTTCGCGGGCTTTCTTCAATTTTTGGTGCTGCTAGGAAAGATGGTTCGGGATGAATAGGACAAGTCATCCTGATTGGGTAAAAATATTCGGCGATCCTAACGGTCAAATTAAATTACGCGCTAAACAAAAATACAAGGTTCTTTCTGCTACAGACTATTCAAACTATAGCATTATTAAGATCGGCCAGAATACTGAGAAGAGTCCCGGAGACTTGCTGTCACTAAAATTACAGCAGAAGATCATCAGCTTACGCTGGCGGGAAAAAAACTTTCAAAGGAGTAGATGATAAGAAGGTGACAATGATATCAATGGTAGTTGGAGCCTTCAGAATAGTTTCCAAATGCCTGGAAAAGAAAATGAGAGAAGTGATGATCAAAAGAAGAATCGAGACTAGACAAAAATACTTTTAAAATCAATAGGAATACTTAGAAGAGATATGTAGAGACTTGCTGTCACTTAAATTTCTTTGAAAACCACCAATTACTACAGGTGTGAAAAACTCACTTAAAATTAAACAATAATAATAACAGTTGCAGCCGTTGGAACAATCTCCAAGAATCTAAGAAAGAGATCGGAAGAACTGAGACAGTCCAAACCATAGTACTGCTAAAATCAGCTAGTATACTTCGAAGAGTCCAGAACAGTTGAGGAGACTTGTTGTCTCTCAGTCTTCAGTGAAAAACCAGCTGTTAAATCGGGAGATAAAAACTAGTAAGATGTAAATAAATAAATAAACAAACAATTCTTTAAAAAGAGTCTGAATACCAGTGTTAGTTATATTTATAAATATTATCTATAATAACCAGAACATTCAGAGAGAAAGAGAGAGAAAGTTTAACAGGAAAAAAAAGATAAAGCAAATTAAAGTGAGTGGAGTTACAGAGAAAAGAAAAAGATAAAAGGTTTACAGAAAAAAAAAAAAACAGAGTAAAGAAACGGCGAAAATTTTAAAGAGAAAAGGGAACAGAGAAAAGAAAAGGTTGGGACATGAAAGAGAGAAGGGAGTAGAGAAAAGAAAAGGCTGAGGCCTGAAAGAGAGAAGGGAGTAGAGAAAAGAAAAGGCTGAGGCCTGAAAGAGAGAAGGGAACAGAGAAAAGAAAAGGCTGGGCCTGAAAGAGAGAAGGGAACAGAGGAAAGAAAAGGCTGAGGCCTGAAAGAGAGAAGGGAGTAGAGAAAAGAAAAGGCTGAGGCCTGAAAGAGAGAAGGGAACAGAGAAAAGAAAAGACTGAGGCCTGAAAGAGAGAAGGGAACAGAGAAAAGAAAAGGTTGGGACATGAAAGAGAGAAGGGAGTAGAGAAAAGAAAAGGCTGAGGCCTGAAAGAGAGAAGGGAGCAGAGAAAAGAAAAGGTTGAGGCCTGAAAGGGAGAAGGAAGTAGAGAAAAGAAAAGGCTGAGGCCTGAAAGAGAGTAGGGAACAGAAAAGAAAGGGTTGGGGCCTGGAAGAGAGTAGGGAACAGAGAAAAGAAAAGGTTGGGGCCTGAAGGAGAGAAGGGAACAGAGAAAAGAAAATGTTGGGACCTGAAAGAGAGAAGGGAGTAGAGAAAAGAAAAGGCTGAGGCCTGAAAGAGAGAAGGGAACAGAGAAAAGAAAAGGTTGAGGCCTGAAAGAGAGAAAGGAGTAGAGAAAAGAAAAGGCTGAGGACGGAAAGAGAGAAGGGAACAGAGAAAAGAAAAGGTTGGGGCCTGGAAGAGAGTAGGGAATAGAGAAAAGAATAGGTTGAGGCCTTAAAGAGAGAAGGGAACAGAGAAGAGAAAAGGTCGGGGCCTGAAAGAGAGAAGGGAACAGAGAAAAGAAAAGGCTGAGGCCTGAAAGAAAGAAAAGAACAGAGAAAAGAAAAGGTTGAGGCTTGAAAGAGAGAAGGGAACAGAGAAGAGAAAAGGTTGGGGCCTGAAAGAGAGAAGGGAACAGAGAAAAGAAAAGGCTGGGGCCTGAAAGAGAGAAGGGAGTAGAGAAAAGAAAAGGTTTATGACTAAAAGAGAAAAGGGAACAGAGAAAAGAAAAGGTTGAGGCCTGAAAGAGAGAAAGGAGTAGAGAAAAGAAAAGGCTGAGGACGGAAAGAGAGAAGGGAACAGAGAAAAGAAAAGGTTGGGGCCTGGAAGAGAGTAGGGAATAGAGAAAAGAATAGGTTGAGGCCTTAAAGAGAGAAGGGAACAGAGAAGAGAAAAGGTTGGGGCCTGAAAGAGAGAAGGGAACAGAGAAAAGAAAAGGCTGAGGCCTGAAAGAAAGAAAAGAACAGAGAAAAGAAAAGGTTGAGGCTTGAAAGAGAGAAGGGAACAGAGAAGAGAAAAGGTTGGGGCCTGAAAGAGAGAAGGGAACAGAGAAAAGAAAAGGCTGGGGCCTGAAAGAGAGAAGGGAGTAGAGAAAAGAAAAGGTTTATGACTAAAAGAGAAAAGGGAACAGAGAAAAGAAAAGGTTGAGGCCTGAAAGAGAGAAGGGAATAGAGAAAAGAAAAGGTTGAGGCCTGAAATAAATAAACAGATATATATGATTTATAAACATAAGTCCACAAAGTTAAATGGTTGCAAGTATTGCTATGTATCACAAACAATTCAATTAGACATGTCATTTGTTTACACACAGTTAAATGATCAAACAGTTTAAATTTCAAACAATTCAATTTAGCATAAGTCATTTCTTTGCCCACAGTTTAAATTTCAAACAGGTCAGAGTGGACCTGGGAATGATGGTAATAAAGAGGTACTCCACATTTCCCAAAGCTCCAGCATTACTGGAGTCTCACCATCAGATTGTTTAATGCTATATTCGGGTCACTCATTTGGAAGAGGTCTTACCCTTCTGCAGAGATGCAGTCATTGTAATCTATAACGCCAGCTGACTTACTTTCTTTTGTTGTATTTTATGGCATATCAACCGATATAGGTTATTTATTGCCAAATCCTGTTATGTATATGATTTGCAAACGAATAGTGAGTCGGTAACATTCTTAAACGGGCGAGAGCGTATTTGTTTGCACACAGTTAAACATTTTCAAGTATTTCTAACACTAATAGTTCTATTTGTACACAGTTAAATGGTTTCAAGTATTTGTATCAAATGCTAATAATTTCCTTTGATATTAATCATTTGTTTGCATACAGTTAAATGGTATCCAGCATTGTAAATGATTAAATAGATAAGACCCTAACAGTTACTACCAATCCGGGTCAGGGTGGACCTGGGAGTGATAGCAATGAAGAGGTACTCCACATTCCCATACGCTTCAGGACTGAAGCCCCGCCACCAAATGCTGTTTAGTCTTATATCCAGGACATTCGTTTGCGAGAGGTAATAATATGAATTATATCAACTCATTTAAAAAAATCTTAGAAATTTTGACAGATATTATGCACTGCTTTATTTAGTTATACGAATAGCACTTGGCTAATATCAGTTCAGTTTCATTGCTTCAGAAATTCTATACTGGGTAATCAGAATATGAGGTCAAGGAAAAAAAAAATAAAGGTGTTAATTCTGTATCTAAAATGCGAAATTTGTTTTGGAAGATAAAAGCGACGATACCCGAGTCAGTTATAACTCTTAACGAGTCGTAAAAATTGGATTTCGTCTCTGATCCCCCATTCAACTGCAGTGGGTATAGCACTACACCAATGATTTGAATAGCAGCAGAGTTGGCTTGTCAGGATTATTTGGTTAAAAGAAAAGGGGACTTGAACCTGTCAGATCTAAGTGTCTGTCTCAAGTGTTCGTTTGTTAACGCTTCATGATCACTGGTTTATCTTTAAAAGAATTAAGTCCCCTCTCCCAAGCGGCTGGTCTTTGTGTGTGTGTGCATATGAGTGCGTTATCTGCAAGTTGTAAGAGCTCTTAGATATTACGACCAACGGAATCAAACAGATAACTGAGGTATACCTATTAGGCTTGGATCATATCCCACCATCCTGTTTTGTTGAAAATTGATCTGCTGAAATAAAATCATACATCAAAGGCAACCCGTTCTCCTCTTGCAAAATACTCTTGTGACACACGAGAATTCGCCTAGTTTAATTTATTGACTTTTCTTCCGGTGAGATCGCATTGCTATATCAAAGAAATGCGTCTTGTAGACGAAATCACAAACGAGAAGACGTTACGGGCCTGCTGTAGCGTGATGACGAGTGAATTCGCCTCGCAAACTATTTTTTTCTTAGAAATGTAGTTAGATCGAGTCTTACGGAGAGCCTCACCGTGGTAACCTTGTTCACCGTGCCAGGTAAATTCATATTTGAAAACTACTGGTTTCAGTCCTAGACTTACCTGTAAGCTAAATAAGCAACAGCTAAAAGATACATACTTCCAGGGCCTCATTGGGGAATCCAGTGTACCCCTTCATTGCCATTGCTCCCAGGTCCACTCTGGTCCAGAATGGTAGCACCTGATAGGGCCCTATCTATGAATTAAATAGAACTAACTGCATACTTATGCTAAACTGAATTGTTTGAATTAGAACTGTTTGATAAACTGAATAGCTTGATATAGAAGTGTTTTTGACAATTAAACCGTACTTACATTTAAACTGTGTGCTTATGCTAAACTGAATTCTTTTAAATGGAACTGTTGTTTGGCATTGAAACTGTGCTTACACTAAACTTAGTTGTTTAATATAGAACTATTTTGACATTCAACTGGGTGTAAATAAAATCTGTACTAATACTAAACTGAATTAGCTAAATTAGAACTGCTTGAATAAACTGAATAGCTTGAAATAGAAATTTTTTGACAATTAAACTGTGTATTCATGCTAAACTGAATTGTTTGAAATAGAACTATTTTCATAAAAATGGATTTGGCGTTAAATAACCTACAAAGGTTGATATGCCATAAAACCCAAACAACCAACCAAATTCAGGGCCTCATTTTTTTTTAAATATACGTTCTATCTTGTCATTTTACGAGCTCTTAAAAGTTCGTATACAGTGAAATTTGGGTTGAGCCATGTACATTACTTACTAAGCAGAGAAGTACTTTGAATGTAGAACGTGTTGATTTGCTGCTCAAACTCATAAACCTGTGACCTATTATCCGTGATCTCCTCAGCACCCACCAAACCCATCCTTCCTATCAAAAAAATAATTCAAAAATTAAAGATGTGTTTGCATTTATCGTTTACGGTTTCTTTTCTCATGTAAAGTAAAAGTAAAGTTGGCAACCTTTGTCGAGGGTGACCCGAAGGCTCCCTTTTCAATAGCTACTACACCAAAGTGTAGGGGAGGGCGCTACTCCTTTCCCTGGATTTCTCCACTTTACCCTTGATCTGTACCTTATTATGCTGAGTGTTAAGCAAGGAGGCATCAAGTACCATTTTTAAAGTCTTTGGTATGACTCGATCTGGGATTGAATCCAGGTCTCCCGGCCCATTAGCGAACACTATAACCATTATGCCAATGTCCGGTTTTTCTCATGTAAATTGAATTAAACATCGATAAATTAGTTTTGTTTTGTAAGTTAATATTGAATTAATTTATCTGGAAATAAATGGAAATTAAATTTGGTTACAAGGTGTGAATCAAGTATATAGATTACGAAGCCATCTGCTAAACAGACTCCTCGCATTCAACTTCTAATAATGACCTGGAATAAGGTTTCTTAAAGTGGTCCATGATGACGTTTTAAGGAATTGATACCAATTTGAAAAAATATGAAGCCAGTATTTGTCATACGCCCCACCAAGCGTACGAGTGTGGCACAAGGCCGTTTTTTGGTGGGTTCGGGCGCAGGACCGAAGCCCACATACGCCCAGCAGTCCCAAAAATGTCTCAGGCCCTGTCGGCATTCCCGTAAAGAGGGGGCCCCGTCAGCATTCCCCTAAAAAGGGGCGCCTCAGGTGCCAGGCGATAAACCCGACCTCTTCGAAGAGGGTTAAAACCTGGCGGGGCGGTCCCCTGAGGCTCGAGGATGCCGGTCTTTACCGACTGCCACCAGAGCAAGGACACACCCGGCCGGACCGTGACTCGTCAACATGGCCGACCGAAATGTGTCCCAGTCAAGTAGCATAATGCTCGCGGCCGAGCCGATTTCAACACTTTTAGAGAAGCATTTTCAGCGAAACTCAAGGCTTTTCTCACCAAACCTCTTGGTAGACTTTTTCTTATTTCACGAAATAAAAATTCATCTCAACAATTTTTGAGGATGCGGAAGGCAGTAAAATAAATTTGGTGGCGCTGCTTGACACTATATCAAAAGAGAAATTTCAAAAGAAATAAAAAATTCTATAATTGTTCAGTTTCTTTGTTTAATGGCATATCAACCAACGTTCGTGGTTTATCAAATGCTAAAATCATCCTTGTCGAAGAAAAGCAGTTATACTATTTTACCCATACCTTTTCCAAGAATATTAGTCTGAATACCACGACTGGAGTTCGAACTCGTTTACATTGGGACCGCAGTCCAGCACTTTAGCCACTACGCCAAGGGGACTCCCTCCTGGTATAATTGTACACTCCCCAGATCTCCAAAACCGAAGTCTTGTTATCAGATATAGTTTAGTGTCATATCCAAGACACTCCTTTGGGGTGGGATCATATCCATCTGCGGAGATACAGTCAGCATATTATAAGTTCCACCGACAGAACTATATATACAGCTTCCGTCTCGATATTTTTCAAAGACATGTCATTCTTGGCGCGCACTGATCCCTGTCAAAATTGACAATAGTTGTAACAGCTTTTTGTTACTACCGTCTGAGCCTGTCAAATAGTTATGGGAAATTAGTTTACTAGTGTTTGACCACTGACATTAACCAACATACCATGCCAGTGACATAATATCAAGATATCTGAAAATGGGTTGGAGCACAGGGAGAAGTGGATTTATGCCTTTCTGCTTTTGTCGATTGTTCGTTTTGATTCTGCCATTTTAGCTAATGATTAAAAATGACGCACAGACAAGAAATATAAAAAAAGGAATGATATCGAAATAGAAAAAAAATCCATAATAAAAAAGGGCTGAAATAAAGTAACAACGAGGTGGGTTGAAAATGTCGGGAAGAAGAGGAGGGGCGAAGGAAACCTAATAAGACAATCCGTGGTCGCATTAAGTCAAGTCCGATGGATGAAGGCCAACTGAGAAAAAATATAATTACAACTGATAGGCAGCAGTGAGTGACACACCCTACATAGCAGCCCACCGATCCCCACCACCCGTGAGTGTCCATCTTGGTTCGTATAACAATTGACAGGTCCCAGAAAAAGGCTGAATCAATTAACAGATATAAAGCTCTCTCTCTCTCTCTCTCTCTCTCTCTCTCTCTCTCTCTCTCTCTCTCTGCCAGTTCATATCTACCTCTTTTTTTCAGCCTCACTCTCTTAAAGTTTCTTTCTATCTATCCATTTATCTATCTCTGCTGAAGAGTAAAACCCCACTCCCCAACAAGTATCCTGGGTATGGCACTAAACTGCATCTGATGGCGAGGCTCCAGTTCTGGAGCACTGGAGAATATGGAGTGCCACTTCATTGCCAATACTCCTACGTCCTTCCAGACCCAGAGTGGTTGTACTTGTAAAGGTCCCATCTATTGGTTAAATGGAACTACGTGGTGCATTCAATAAGTTTCCAGACTTTTTTGTATTGGCATCTAAAGTCGTCGGAGACACATAAAAATTCAGTATGTTATTGCTATTCATCTTATGAGATGACTGACCAATTCTTATGATTTTAGCTTCAAGTGAACAGCTACAGCAGCAATTGGAATACACCCTACTAAAGCCTGATTGTCACAGCTGGTGAATTTCAAAAATGCAATCTGGACGTGAGGACACTTTAGAAGAATGATATGCAATAAGATTCTGTTTTAAACTTGGAAAAAATTATGCCACAGAAACGTATGGAATGCTTCAGACTGCTTTTTTTTTTTTTTGCCTGAATCGAGCATCAGTTTTTGAGTGGCATAAGAGGTTCAAGGAAGGCAGGGAGTCTGTGAGGGAATGATGAGAGGTGTAGGAGTAGAAAGGAAACCAATACACCAGAGTTGATTGGCCAAAGGATTAGGGTTAGGGTTACTATGTTGAGGTTTTAAGGGAGTTCAGGAAGAGATTCCGTCTGAAGAGGTCAGCACTCTTTAAATCGGGTCAGTGGCATTTCCACCATGACAATTCACCAGTCCACAACTCCATCCTTGTTACAGACTATTTGACCAAGATGGGCACCAAGACAATTCCTCATCGTCCCTATAGTCCAGACCTTGTTCCCCGTGACTTTTGGTTATTCCCTAAGCTCAGAGGCTGTCGTTATGAGACAATTGAGGAGATGAAAGAGGCTGTGACGAAGGTCATTGACACGCTAACACAAGAGGACTTCGATGGGGCCCTCCAGAAGTTGTTGGAACGGTACAACAAGTGCATTTCAGCCGGTGGAGATTACTCCGAAGGGGACTAGAGTTTCATGTATGTACTATCAATAAAAGTGCCCATACGAAAAAAGTCTGGAAACTTTTTTAATGATCCTCGTATTTTACCATTTAACTGTGTACAAATAGATAACTGGTATTAAACAGGATTTTTAGTGTTAGATAAGAATACTTGAAACTACTTAACTGTGTGCAAACAAACGAGCTCTGGCTCTTTGAAGAATGTTATCTAAGAACTATTCGTTTACAAAATTAAATAACCTACCATATATGCCATAAAACACAACCAGCCATCTAAATCTATATACCTATCTATCTATCTGTCTATCAACCTCAGCCTGTCTACTTATCTGTTCATATCTACCTCGCTAGGTTTGTATTGGTGTGGCTACCTCAGCACTTTTCTAAGAACAAATATGAATTCACGTATGCATAAAAAATAGTTTGTTTTCTGTTAAAGCTATCACACTGATAATATGTTTCTCTTTGTTCACCATTCTCTCTCTCTCTTCACACATACACACAAATAGATAGTTATTGATATTTACTAAGATTAAATTAGTCGTGACAAAAGAATGGGACGCCTAGTGAGAATCGATCTCACGAGTAATGGTCTATTTGCTTAGCTCGATAAAATTAGAACGTATGAGGCGGCATACAAAAGTAAGGAGGAAGTCCTTGTGCCGTAGTGGCTAACGTGCTGGATTGTGACATCTTAGTAAACGAGTTCGAACTCCAGTCTCACAATTAAGTTCACTTTTCGACTAATACTCTTGGGAAAAGCATGAACCTTCTTATTCTCTTCAGCTACGGCTTAAACAAAATCACTGCTGTTTGCTACAAGGATGGCCTTGGAATTAAATAACCCATGAAGGTTGATATGCCAAGAAACAGGGAAACTAAACCAAACCATTTTTAATCACACGTATAATGAATTCTCTTATCCCCCCTCCAGCTATGGGTTAAACGGCACCACTACTGTTTTACAAGGATGGGTTTGGCATTAAATAACCCAGGAAAGTAATCATGCCATTAAAGAAAAAAAACAAACAAAATCATTTTTAATCACACGAATGATGAACATAAAGTTACTATGAACACTCTTATCCCCCTCCAGCTATGGGTTAAACGGTACCTCTACCGTTCTAAAAAGATGGCATTGGCATTAAATAACACCAGAAAGTTGATATGCCATTAAACAAAGAAATCAAACAAAACAACCAATCAAAAAGCTAAGCATTGCTTAGACTTGCTAAAAGGCCATAGGTTTGAGTTAACGAGCGAAGAAGACGTTATATATATAAATATATATATATATATATATATCTGCGACGAGAGAGAATCATGTAAATAGTCATCTGACGAGACGGAGAGTATAGTAATAATATTCTCGGCCGAAATAAATTTATTATGACGACTTAACCGAGTTTGAATCTCCATTTAATTGTACTATATACGCTCTGAATGTGAATTTTGTTATACCCTAGCGAATAAATAGAGAACTAACAATAGCCATACATTGAGCACTCTCATAGATTTACATGCTTTTCCTCATATATTCTATGTAAAGAATTATCCACACCTACTGTCCTTGGACACAGACAGGATATTTTGAAATATATATATATATATATATATATATATATATATATATATATAATAAACAAAAGTTATTTGTCGAAAAGTAATATTTCTTTTATTTACTAGTTCTCAACTAGTTTCAACACTCATTCATCGTTAGGCGAGAACATTTTCATGAAAAAGATTTTTTTTAAGTTTTTAAAGACTTTTAAATTTTTTTTTGTTGACTTTATCATTATTACTCGCTATTTATCGTGTCCGATGATGATACCACGCGGATATATTTGACTCAATTCCTGGATACGTTTTGGAGAGGTTCAAGTCCACCAGGTTTCCCTTGATGTCGTCTTTGTACCTGTTGATTTTTCTTGATTAAAACATATGATAAAATATGTTCTAAAAAATATTTTAATTAAAAGATTATTTTAATTTAAAAAAATAAAAATGAGAATTTTTTTCAAATCCCGATCTCGCCGGAGCAATACAAGAACACCTAAATAAAAATTTTCTTTGATTATGATTTCACAGCCAGAAATAAATTTATAATGACACCAAGGAAGTGAATTCGTTCTTTTTATTTTTCTTTGTACCTGAGCTTTGGTCAACCGATTCTTCGTGACCCCTCTCTCAGTTGAGGGTACGGAATCTGCTTTAGTACTTTAGTCATCCCAAAATCTGTTCCCGTCTTTACCCATCTAAAGTTGCGCCGGACAAGTATGTCGTACATACTCGGAAGACCAATTTTCTCCATGATTGTTCTGTTGGAAACATACTGCCACCATTTGACACTTGATATCCTGCATAAGTGACGCATCATGTAGACATGTAGTCTAAGGACATTTGCTTTGTATACTGTCCAGGTTTCCGCGCTGTACAGGAGGGTTCAGAGAACTATGGCGCAGTATACTGAACATTTAGTTCTCAAGGAGATATCTCTGTTAAACCAGACTCGCTTCTTCAGCAGGCCAAAGGCTTTGGAAGCATTTGACATTCGGAGATCAAGCTCTGCATTGAGTCTGTTGTTAGTGGCAACTGTGGAGCCAAGCTATTTACCTGTGCTAGAACCTATATCTTGTCCTGTGTCATGTGATGTCAGAGGGAGCTGATGCATAATCTCGGTCTTATTGAGGTTTATTTTATTTTAACAGTTCAGTTTGGAATAAGTACACAGTTTAATTGTCAAAAATATTTCTATTTCAAGCTATTTAGTTTAGTCAAAAAGTTCTAATTCAAACAATTCAATTTTTTGTTTTTGCTTTTGTTTTGCATAAGTACACAGTTTAAATGTCTAAACAGTCTTATTTGAAACAATTCAATTTAGCATAAGTACGCAGTTTACTTCTTTTTTAACCATAGATAGGACCATATCAGGTGCTACCACTCTGGCCCGGAGTGGACCTGGGAGCGATGGAGATGGAGGGGTACTCCATATTCCCTAAAGTGTCCCATCCAGGACACTCTTTGGGATGGTCTTACGCAGAGAAGTAGTCGGTGCATTCTACAACCCCAGCCGACTGGGCAACATATATATTTGATATATATGGATAAACAGGATTTGGCATCGAATATTCTACAAAAGTTCATATGCCATAAAATCCAACCAAATCAAACCAGTCATTTTTCTGTCATTGTCAGTGACCCCTCCCCTTTATACTGATAGATAAATAGATGTATCTGTTCATATCTACCTCATTAAGTTTATACTCTCTCTCTCTCTCTTTCACTGGACCATTCTTCCATCGTTCGTATCATATCTTTTATAAGCTTTTTTTTTCTCTCCTCCTTCAGACATCAGTGCTCTTTTCACTCACAAGCACCCAACATGTACCCAGCCCATAACAATGAGCACTTGTGTGTCTTTTCCATTAGTAACCAAACCCATTCCCTATCCGTTCTCACCGCCCAACCCCTAATCTCTGCCAGTGACTTCGCATTCGACATTGCATCTTCTAAACAGCTGCTGCTCTCTCATCTATAGACATCGGTCACCTGACCTGCCTCGCTGTCAGATGGCCACTGTCCAATAATCCTTCATACTTTGAACACTTTTCCGAACCTCATACGCCCCCCCACACACTCCGTCACTTTTATATTCATTCATTCGATCTTTTTTTATTTTGTATAATTCATCTTGGCATTTTTTCTTTTTTTTTTTATTCCGGTCATTTTTTGTTTTTATTTATTTATTTATTTATTTATTTATTTATCAGTCTTCCCCTGACAAAAAAATTCTACTCAAGAACTTTTGATATTATTATTGTAGATTTCGAGCAGATATCTGAAATGTTTTAACCCTCTTCGTAGCGAAGAAATGTTTTCTCTGTACCAAGAAACACACTAAGACGTTTTAGAGATCCGGATGCCTGTTCCTGTCTTTACCATAATCTCACGTCGGCTATTTCTGTGTCAGCATGTCAACTTTAAACAATTTATATCCTCATTCCTACAAACAAGACATATGCCCCCTCTCAAAAAAAAATCTATATCTTATTTCAACTAGGGCAATACGTTTTCACTTATATATATAAAAAAAATCATGCTGATAGCAGGAAGTTCCTTAACTCTCTCTCTCTCTCTCTCTTTCTCTCTCTCTCTCTCTCTCTCTCTCTTTCTCTCTCTCTCTCCAACCGACCACATCAACCTTCCAGGCAAGTCCTTGCCCAGTCGGCTGGGGTTGTAGAATACACCGACTGCACCTCTGAAGAGGGGTAAGAACCCACCCCTTAACGAGTGTCCTGGATCTGACACTAAACAATCTAATTGTGAGGTTCCAGTGATGCTGGGGCTTTAGGGAATGCAGAGTACCCCTTCATTGCCATTGCTCCCAGGTCCACTGTTGCCCAGAGTGGTAGCACTTGATAGGGCCCTATCTATGGTTTAAATAGAACTAGACTGTATACTTATGCTAAACTGAATTGTTTGAATTAGAACTGTTTAGCTAAACTGAATTGCTTGAAACAGAAATGTTTTTGACAATTAAACTGTACTTACATTTAAACTGCGTGCTTATGCTATACTGAATTGTTTGAAATGGAACTGTTTTTGACATTGAAACTGTGCTTACACTAAACTCAATTGTTATGTATAGGACTGTTTTGACATTTAACTGCGTAAACAAAGTATGAACTCATACTAAACTGAATTAGCTGAATTAAAACTGCTTTAATAAACTGAATAGCTTGAAATAGAAATGCTTTTGACAATTAAACTGTGTACTCATGCTAAACTGAATTGTTTGAAATAGAACAATTTTCATTAAAATGGATTTGGCGTTAAAGAACCTACAAAGGTTGATATGCCATAAAACCCAAACAACCAACCTAGCAGGTCCTCAAAACTGCATTCAGTGTCCGCACAGGGCTGATGTATGTAAGTCTTCGATGGTCAGCTACCCCAAGTGTATCCATGTGTAGAACTCCGTTGAAGAACATCGCTCATGGTGTAATCCTTACTTAACAGCCGTGCCACGCATGTCTTGTTCGTCTTACTAGGTGGGTTTGCGAGATGGGAGGTAAGTAGCCGTGCAGATACTGTTTTGAAGCCTGATTTGTTCAAAACAGTTCGTAGCATTCTTGTGTAGTTCCCATTTTGTTTTTACTCCACGCGTTTTCTTTGATGCAACTATATGAAAGTACTGACACGGCCACCGTTTTATCATATCTGAGAGATTAGATTTCTATACGATCGACAACTTGTCAGAAAGGCCTTCTCTATACGTATGTTGACATTGCTTTCAACTGATGAGATATTGCTGCCAAGCCTGTCAATTAATAAAGATGTTATATATAAATATATATATATCTTCAATAACTTCGGTATATATGTATATATATAAAAGCTGGCGACCGTAGTCGAGGGCCACCCGAAGGCTCCCTTTTCATTAGCAACTACACCTAGGTGTAGGGGAGGGCGCTACTTCTTTCCCATATATATATATATATAATCCGAGGAGGAAACCCAAGAGGTATGAGTATCCAATTTGAGTTCTCAATGTCATCGGCTAATGATGTATAATTAATTTGGGATTAAAAATATATCAACACTCAACGTGCAGATCTAAAAAAATCTTTTTTATATAAAACTGATAATTTTGACGTTATAATGGGGTCAGTTGTAAAACTGATAATTTTGATGTTACAATGGAGTCATTTGACTCCGCCTAAATTGCAGACTTAGTATGAATATACATTTTAGATACCCTAGGTAGATTTAAAAATTTGAATAACGTCGGAATTTATTGAGATTTCTATCCCTGATAGCAATGGGCCCCTAACATCAAAAATACAAAAGAAAGTCATAAGGGCATATAAATATATGGGTTAAAGGTAGAGATTAGTCCTAACTTGAAAATAGTAAATTTTTTAGATGTAACTCTCAATCTAAGTAACAATTCTTATAAACCATTTAGTAAGTGTAATGCTATATCAACATACATGTTCAAACCATAAACCCTAAATCCATAGTTAAACAAATTCTTTATGCGATTATTATTAGAATTAACAGATTATCATCTTCTAAAAACATATTTGATAATCGTAAGGAATTTTATGATAAAGCTTTATATAATAGCGGTTATAAAAATTATATTATATATATATCATCATCACCATCATGTCGCGCTGGTAGCACGGATATCCCTGACCCTCTCTCGCCACTCCTCCCTATCGTTCATCGCCTCCGGCTGGTCTTCAGGACAACATCCCGTATCCTCACATAGCTGCTGAATGTATGTTCGTGCTGGTCGTCCTGCTTTTGCACGGCCACGTGTGGGGGTCCATAAGAGTACATCTCTTATGAGTTCGTCCCTGCTTCTCCAGCAGTGTCCTGCATGTCTGGTTCGTCTAATATATAATATACAATCATCGTCCAAAGAGCGTGGATTATTTTTTTTATAGAATATATGAAGAAAATCATATAAATCTATGTGAGTGCTCAATGTATGGCTATTGTTTATCCCTTTACGGGACCACCCGACAAGTACATAAATTAGGATGGGTTGACCAACAGAGAAACCCCACTCCTGTTTCTTAATGCTTCTAACACCTAATATTTTGACCCCCTCTGCCCTCGCCTGTGAATTTAAACTATTTTTATTGTTTATCTTTTTATTTTTTATTTTTAATACGAACTGTAATTCCACATTTGCTGTTCTTCAACCGCGAGAAAAGCATATAAAAAGTCATCTGACGAGACAGAGAGTATAGTAATATTCTCTGCCGAAATAAATTTATAATGACGAATTAACTAAGTTTAAATCTCCATCCGATTACACTATATATATATATATATATATATATATATATATATATATATATTCACAAAATGGAATCATTAATAGATAACTCCCTTGTAACGGTGTAAATTTAATTTGATTTTCCTTTTTATTTGAATAATTTAATTCAATGTTCCCCTTTGTGAATCAAACCTTTGATATATAATTTTATCAATGCTTTGATTCACTAAGAGGAACTTTAAATTGAATTAATTTAAAACAATTTATCTTATAAAAGCCATTAACATTGTTGTATAAATTTATTTGTAATTATTAGCTAAAATATATTAATTTAAAATCAATATAATATTATATTCATTATTATACTAATTAATAATCATAAATTAATCGATATTTACAAAAGAGTCGATAATATAACTATTATTTATCTATTTGTTTGACAAGGCTAAAATGTAAGTTTAATATTTATTAACGTATTTTTTTTAATTTTTCTGTCTCCATATGAAAATAATATTACAGGTGCAAATTCAATTTGATTTTGATTTAAATTTGTTCGGTTTTTTAGATTCACTAAGGGGAACATTAAAATAAATTGAAAAGTCTTTTATTTGAAAAACTCTTAATGTTGTATAACTTTATATAAAAATTGATATATAATGTTTAGATAGAATATCTTAATTTAAAAATTAATATAATATTATATTTATTATTATTGTATTTAATAACCATGAATTGATCCTTATAAACAAGAATAGGAATTATAAACATTATTTATCAATTAGTTTGTCAGGGCTAAAATGTAAATTTAATATTATCATAATTTGAATTTATAACTATGTCTACATTTGAATATAAATTCATTTCTCCTATTTAATTAATTATTACTATCTTTATATTTCAAAAAGCAAATATTTTCTTCTAAGTATAGTATACGTCTACCATGCAAACTACTTGTCGAAGGGGACTTTTTATGATTTTCTAATTCATCATTGGGGTTAATCCTTGGTTTTTAGTTTCCAATAATATTTAGATAATGCAGTTTGGTTCCTAAGTAAGTGGTTATTAAAAGATTGTCTTAGGTAGCTGATACCTGAACTTCCATTTTACCAATGTATATCTTTTCATTAAAATTACCTTCCTTGGGGAATATATTTACCAAGTAAACTACATCCTCTAGGTTACCGTTTCCATCTATTGGACATACCTCTTTAATTCCACAATTACAAGGGGGTTTATGTGTTTCCTTATAACTTAAATTTTTTAAATCTGGTTATAAATCATTATGGAGATACTGTAAGAGCATGAAAAACTCATTTTCAAGGTGTTTATATTGAAGTTTTTACTAAAAGTGTTGTCTTTCTGGAAATACTTATCAATCAATTTAAAAAAATATTTTCCTATATTAACATTGGAAAGTTTGGAAAAAGAAGGATTAAACCATGTTATTTTCCTTTATCAATTTTTATTTTAATGAGTATTATTTATAAATTTATATAAAAATTGATATATAATGTTTAGATAGAATATCTTAATTTAAAAATTAATATAATATTATATTTATTATTATTGTATTTAATAACCATGAATTGATCCTTATAAACAAGAATAGAAATTATAACCATTATTTATCAATTTGTTTGTCAGGGCTAAAATGTAAATTTAATATTATCTTTTATAATATTATATTTAATATTATGATTATTATTGTTATGGGTGTCATTCATTCTATAGTTATTATGTATAATTTTGTTATGTTCATTTGTATTAATTGCTTTAATGTCAAAATATTTAAGTTTTTGGTGAAAACCGTTGTTATATAGGGGTTCATTATAAGATCCTTTGATATTTTCAAAAATGTTTGGAAGAAGATAGCCTATTTATTCTTAGATTTGCTGCGTCAGGTATCTGTTGAATTATAGATCAAGAGTGTTTCGAGTTAAAATTGATATAGATAAGTACGTGGTTATTTTATTGCAGGGTTTGAAGGAATCATTATCTAAATTGAATGTAAAATCTAAAAAGTTAATTATTTTCAAGTTGGAGGAAATATCAATTGTCAATCTAAGAGATCTAAATGCCCTAATAATTTTCTTTTGCAGTTAAGGTGTTTTTACCACGTAATTTTACTTTTACAGATATATATATATATATATATATATATATATATATATATATATATATATATATATATAGTCATCCACAGAGAGATCTGTTTCGTTCTATCAGAACGTGGCTAGACAGTATCTTCCCGTAGCTGGGATCGAAACCCGGTTGACTCAAACGTCAAACCAAAGCTTCTAACCATTCAGCCACGAGGAGATATTTGCTGCGAAGTAAATTTTAAACGGTTATGAATCCCAATTACTATTGTTTACATACATCCGTTCAACTGTAGCCGAGACCTCAATTCAACTACGAAGATTATATATATATATATATATATATATATATATATATATATATATATATATATATATATATATGTGTGTGTGTGTGTGTGTGTGTGTGTGTGTGTGTGTTTATGTATATATCTACTTATAGTTTTGTTTATTTGGGCTAGGTTGGGTTGGGTTGGGGTTTATGGCAAAACAACCATTGTAGGTTATTTAACACCAAATCCTGTTTTTATATAAATATTAGATATACGAAGTACCTTCAATAAGTTTCCAGATTCTTTTTGTGCAGGCATTTAGAACTGTTGTAGACTCTTGAAAATTCAGTATGCTATTGCTATATATATTATGAGATGACTGACCAATCTTTATAATTTCAGTTTCAAATGAACAGCTACAGCAGAAATTGGAATACACCCTACTAAAGCCTGATCCTATTTACCAACCCCTCCGCTCGGGTAGGATATGACACATGGTCAATCTTTAAGCGGGGTTTAACAGGTTTGAATTCAGAGTTTTCCTTCTCCTAGACTAGTTGCCTCACCAAGGCTGAAGAACCTAGTCTGTCCTACTATTTACCATAGCTGGAGGGAGAATAATTGGATTCATACCTTTCCCAAGGGTATTAGTGCTATGTGAAATGCAATCAGCCTCGTCCAGGATTTGAACTCGTGTCGCCGTGTCCATTCCCTACGACGATAACTATTGCACCTCCCAAATAAAGTCTGATTGTCACAGCTGGTCAATTTCTAAAATGCAGTCTGGAAGTGAGGACACTTTAGAAGAATGATATGCAATAAGATTCTGTTTTAAACTTGGAAAAAATGATGCCATAGAAACGTATGGAATGCTTCAGATTGCTTTTCGACTATCTTGCCTGAATCGAGCATCAGTTTTTGAGTGGTATAAGAGATTCAAGGAAGGCAGGAAGTCTGTGAGGGATGATGAGAGGTGTGGGAGGAGTAAGGAAGTCAGAACACCAGAGTTGATTGGCCAAATAAAGAATTTCATGAATAAGGAACGTCGTGTGTCTATAGAGACAATAAGTGCACAGTTTGATGTCAATGTGGGAACTGTGCACACAATTATTTGCGAGGAACTGAAGATGCGGAAGATTTGCGCGAAGTTTGTCCCAAGGGTACTCAGAGAAGATCAGAAAGAAAGACGTTGTCATGACAGCAGGGAGATGGTCGAGCTGATCAACTCATATCCAGCAGTTCTTGATGCTCTGGTGACCTGCGATGAAAGCTGGATCTACTGCTCTAGCCCAGAGACCAAGAGACAGAGTTCCCAGTGGAAGCATGCTGGTTCAAGAGGGCCAGACAGAGCAAATCCACCCACGAACTTTTGATGATCCTTTTTTTTTTTTTTTTGACAGCACTGGCATGATCTACATGCACCGGGTTCCCACTGGACAGACAGTCAACAAGGAATACTATGTTGAGGTTTTAAGGGAGTTCAGGAAGATATTCCGTCTGAAGAGGCCAGCACTCTTTAAATCAGGTCAGTGGCATTTCCACCATGACTATTCACCAGTCCACAACTTAATCCTTGTTACAGACTATTTGACCAAGATGGGCAGCAAGACAGTTCCTCACCGTCCCTATAGTCCAGACCTTGTTCCCTGTGACTTTTGGTTATTCCCTAAGCTCAGAGGCTGTCGTTATGAGACAATTGAGGAGATGAAAGAGGCTGTGACGAACACAAGAGGACTTCGATGGGGCCTTCCAGAAGTTGTTTGAACGGTACAACGAGTGCATTGCAGCCAGAGGAGATTACTTAAGGGGACTAGAGTTTCATGTGTGTAATACCAATAAAAGTGCCTATACGAAAAAAGTTTGGAAACTTATTGAAGGCACCTCGTATGGTTTATAAACATATTTTGTCGATACATTTTTAAACGCGCCTGAGTTCATTTTGTGCTCTCAATTAAATGGTTTCAGGTATTGCACAGTTAAATGGTTCAAAGTATTACACAGTTAAATGGTTCAAAGTATTGCACAGTTAAATGGTTCAAAGTATTGCACAGTTAAATGGTTCAAAGTATTGCACAATTAAACGGTTCAAAGTATCGTACAGTTAAATGGTTCCAAGTATTGCCCAATTAAATGGTTCCGATTATAGCATAGTTAAATGGTTTTAAGTATTGCTAAGTAACAGTAACAATCTGACATCAGTCATTTGTTTGCACACATTTAAATCGATAAACATGTATGATTTGTAAGAGAATAGTTTGTAGGTAGTTTCATTTTAAAATGAGTTTAAACTAATTTATTTACACACAAGTATTGCTATTGTTTCTATACAGTTAATTGGTTTCGGTTATTGCTATCTTACATTTATAACTTTATCTAATATGAATCATTTATTTGCACACAGTTAAGTGATTGCAAGTATTGCTATTTAACACATATTATTCGATTCCATACTATTCATTCATTTACACAAAGTTAAATGGTTCCAAGTATTGCTATGTATCACAAATAATTCAATTAAACATCAGTCATTTGTTTACACACAAAAAAATAATTAAACAGTTCTATTTCTAACGACTCAATTTGGCATAAGTCATTTGTTTGCACATTGACTAAATGTCGAGAAGTTCCATTTAACTCATAGATAGGACTCTATCAAGTGTTACCTCTCTGCCTCAGAGAGGACTAGAGAGCAATGGAAATGAAGGGGTATTCCACTTTTCTCAGAGCTCCAGGAATAGAGCCTCGCCGTCAGATGATTTATTCTACCATATCATTCTTCGTGCTACGCTTTCTTCTTCTTCTTCTCTTTCTTCTTCTTTTTCTTCTTCTTCTCAGATCCAAAATTTCGTGTTCTCTCTTTCTCTTTCATTCCGACTAATTCTCTCATATCATTCTTCTAGCCAAACTTTCTTCTTCTTCTTCTTCTTCTTCTTCTTCTTCTTCTTCTTCTTCTTCTTCTTCTTCTTCTTCTTCTTCTTCTTCTATGATCCATCATTTCATGTTCTCTCTTTCTCTTTCCTTTTAACTTATTCTTTCATATCATTCTTCTTGCCACACTTTCTTCTTCTTCTACTCTGATCCACCATTTCATATTCTCTCTTTCTATTTCTTTCCGACTTATTCTCTCATATCATTCTTCTTACCAGACCTTTTTTCTTTTTTACGTTCTTCTGTTTAATCGAAGGAATCGAATGGATCGATCTCAACTCGCCAATATGACTGATACCGCGCTATTTCGAACCCACAGACCCGTGTTTTGCCACGGAACTATACTTCCTCATCAAGAGAAGATAGGAGTTATGCGAGGACGATGACAAAAATTACTATGATCAGATTTTTTTTTAAATCTTGTATCATCAGTTTACAATTATAACGAACCTCTCAATTTCAATAGCATAACAGATTGATAAAATATTCAAGAACTAATGTGTGCATTTACCCAACCCTTCTCCAAGATCAGGATGTGGCACAAGGTCAGTTTTTAAAGCGGTGTTTTAACAAGTTTTTACTCAAAGTTTTCCTTCTTCTGGACAAAATAAAATATCCTAGTGTGCCCTACTATTTAACGAGAGATTAGTTAGATTCATACCTTTCCCAAGGGTATTAGCACCATGTGAAAATGCAGAAAGCCACATTCAGGATTTGAACTCGATTTGTCTGGTCCAGTTTCTACGACAATAATCGATAAACTACGAGCGCCTCCATTTAAAAAATTAGAGTTGCAATAACTGATAGGTTTGAAACAAGCAAATCAAAGTTGATTCACCTGCAAATAATAAAGCCATAGCAGTATTTCTCAGTGGAATTCATAACGCTCCCTAATAGGGTGTTTGAAGGTAGAAACGGGTGGTAACTTACATAAAGTTATAATTTGTGGATAGTGGAAAGCATCCTAGTTTTGGTGGTGGGCATTCCCGAAAAAAAAAAGTTTGGGAAACCCTTCTATAAAAAAACCAGGAGAGAAAAACATCGTCAATGGTCAGGATTTGATTGACATACAGAAGCACCTATTCACAGATAGCTGACCACAGTCGTAGTCGAGGGCGACCAGAAGGCTCCCTTTTCAATAGCTACTACACCAAGGTGTAGGGGGAGTTCCCTGGATTGCTCCACTTTACCCTTGATACGTACCTTACATTGCTGACTTTTAAGCAAGGAGATATCAAGTACCATTTTTAAAGTCCTTGTTATGACGCGAACTGGGATTGAACTCAGGCCTCCCGGACCATTGGCGAACACTCTACCCACTAGACCAATGTGCAGTGACCTCTTCATAGCAAAAGGAAAATTTTATTATTAATGACTATCTATGCTGATTATTCCATTGCTAAAAGATTATCAATAACCTGTCTGCTGCATAGGAAATGTTTTGGATTTAGATGCAGGAATTAAAGCAATCTTTCATCATTATCATCATCAACATTACTAAAGCGTGCCGACAGTACGAATTCCTTTGAAACTCTCTCATCAACCGTCTCTATTGGCCATCGCTTTGATAGGTCCTCTAGATGACAATAACGTAAGTTTTTGCTGGTCAGCCAAAACTGGTGTGTCCAAGTGTAGTAGTCCATTGGCGAACATCGCTTATGAGTTCGTTCTTACATTCGCCTCCAGTGTCAAGCGTGACTTGCTTGTATTACTTTGATGGCACGATAGATGGGAGGTAAGTGGTCATACAGCTGCTGTTTTTGAGCGTGCTGCTTCCAGAATTTGTTTTAAACAGCTCGTTCTATCCTTGTGTAATTATCATCAAGTCTTTACGCCATGCGTTTTCTTTAAGTTGACGTGGTACAAGCATGAAGTCGTATACGACCACAATTTGGAAGAAATGTCGTTTTATTTTTAAACAAAGATCGGATTTCGGTGTAATTATTAACATACCAGTATCTAGCAATGCTTAACTGTTGTATGGATAATGTTAAGGAATTGCTAATAATCTTATTATAGAAATTTTATTATAGAAATGCTTTGAAAATTAGAGGAGAAAAGCATTTTTGGAGGCGGGGAATTGATTATTTTAAGTATTTTACCAAAATAGAACTATGAATTTTTATCATTAAGGGTTTTCGGACTATAGCCTTCATCTTTATTGTTATTTCCTCAACGTTTTTTAAAAAAATAATCTGAATATGAACACAGGTAAAAAAAAATCATACATAATAGTAATGATCCTAGTCAAGTAAGTCCCAAAATTCACTCTAAACTGTCCAGCAGGACATATAGCGTAATGGTTATAGGCGTTAGATCCCTAATCTTCTAAGGAGACAATCATCTGGAGGTTGCAGGTTCAATCATGACAGTAGGCGATTAACAATACTGGAATGCTTAACTCTTGTACCCGGTTATGGCTAACGGAATCAGAACAGGCAACCCCCGTTGATTCAATAAGTTCGAAGTTCCGTGTCGGTTCCCGAGTTCGACAAACACCTGAAGAAGGCCGGGGACATATCGGCCGAAACGTTGTGGAAATAACAATAAAGATGAAGACAATAGTCCGAAAACCCTTAATGATAAAAATCATCAAGCTTCGTCTCAGAAATTCAGCCAACTAGAACAATGAATAATACAATTGAATTGCTGATGGTTTTATCATAGAAATGATTTGAAAATCAGTGGAGAAAAGCGTCCTCAGTGGTCAAGGAGAGGTTGGAGTATTTTACCAAAATCGATCTATGTACTATGTGAATTAATTACAAGCAATTTTATAGAAGTACTTTTTAAAATTGGAGAAAAAAGGATTACCAATGATCAGAAATTAATGAAAGCATTACTAACAAAATAGAGCTAAAATGAAATTTAAAATCAGTCACTACATATACGGTAGGATACAAATAGTTCTGGTAGGGTCGGTTTGGTCTGCAGAATACTGACTGCATTTCTTCAGCAAAGTAAGACTTCCCCAACGAGTGTCTTGGATATGACGCTAAACAATCTGATGGTTAGGCTCCTGTAAAACTGGAGCTTTGGGGAATGCAGAGTACCCCTTCGTTACCATCGCTCCTAGGTCCACTCTGGCCCAGAGGGGCAGTACGACAGGGTTCTATCTGTTGCCCAAATAAAACTAAACTGTGTACTTATGCTGAACTGGATTGTTTAAAATAGAATTGTTTTTGACATTTAAACTGTGTACCTATATTAAACTGAATTGCTCGAAATAAAACTAATGGATAGTGTTCTCCAATGGTTTAAACCCAGGTCGAGTCATACCAAGCACTCAAAAAATGGTACTTGATGCCATCTTGCTTAACACTCTACAATATAATGTACAGATCAAGGGTAAAGTCGAGCAATCTAGAGAAAGGAGTTCCCCACACCTCGGTGTTGAAGCTAATGAAAAGGGATACTTCAGGTCACTGTCGACTACAGTCGCCAACTTTACTTTCATTTGTATAAAAAAAGATTTGGCATTAAATAACCTACAATGGTTAATATGCCATAAAACAAAACAAAACAAACAGTTCGTATCAGTTTGCTAATATCAAAGAAATATATTGTAATTAAAAAAAGCATTGTTGGTGGTCAGGGATTTAAGGAAGTATTACTTATAGAAAATATAATATGCCTAATGATCTTATTATAGATACTAGCAAGAATATGCAGCGTCTATCTGGTGGAAGTATCAAAGTTTTGATGTAATAGGATATTTTGATAAATTAAAAAGACTAATGAAACAAAATATGAATACATATATATATATATATATATATATATATATATATATAAAGAGTTGCACTGTAGAGAAAAAATTTATTGTTATTTCTTTATTCTAACGACTTTTTTTTCTTTTTGTATGTGTTGAAGTTTGTAATTATTTAAATGAAAATATTAATATTGAGCAAAACAACTAATAAACTAATAAAACTAATAAACTAATAAAATTGAAACGACGCAACAAAATAGCAAATGTAGATTATGTGGTTATAAAGACGAAACGATCAATCATATACTAAGCAAATGCAGCAAATTAACGCGAAAAGATTATAAGACTAGACACGACTGGGTGGAAAGGTGATCTACTGGGAATTGTGCAAGAAACTTAAGTTTGACCATACAAACAAATGGTACATGCACAACTCGGAATCCGTCCTAGAGAATGAAACCCACATACTATTCTGAGATATTGAGACACAAACTGATCACCTAATCTTGGCCAGACGACTAGACCTAGTGAGAGTCAACATAAATAAAAATAAAATAAAAAAATAAAAAAAGAGAACCTGCCGAACAGTGGACTTTTCTGTCCCGGCAGACCACAGAGTAAAATAGAAAGAAGGCGAAAAAAACTAAAAAAAACTATGGATCATAGAGGTGACGGTTATACCAGTTGTAACTCGTGCACTTGGAACAATATCTAAAGGACTGATAAAAGGATTAGAAGACTTAGAAATCAGAGGACACGTAGAGGCCATCTAGACAACCGTATTATTAACATTGGTCAGAAAACTGAGACGAATCCTGGAGACTTAGGAAGACTTGCTATCACTCACACTAAAGCTGGTGTGAAAAACTCTCAAACGAGTAATAATAATAATAATAATAATAGAAATAACATTTGATATTGAAACAGAAGTATCTTAATCGAAGGACAGAACAACTTGGACGCTAGCTCTTCCAATCACTCCCGGCTTTCACAGCTAAATTTTCCTAATTTAACTAAATTCTACAGTTAAAAATAAAATTACAGTTAATAGATTTCTTTAAGAATCTATCAATGAGTTTTTGATCATATTTATCAAAATAAAATCAAACAAATAGAAATTAATAATACCCGGGAAATGTTTATTGAAATGAAATTTTTTGGATCAATATACAAATCAACCGTCTTGTTCCCTCTAAACCTCTATTTCATTATATATATAAATACATACAATAGTATATTAAGTAGATAAAACTAATTGTATCAATAATATAAAACAATTTTCTTAATAATTAAGATTTAAAATACTAAATCATAGAGAATGTGAGTGTGTCCTCGTGGTGTAATGGTCAAAGTGATGGATTGCGGGATCGTAGTAAGCGAGTTCGTACTCCAGTCGCGCTATTACGTTCAATATCGGGCAAATACCCTTGGGAAAGGTATGAACCCCCTTATCCTCCCAGCAATGGGCTAAATAGTACCACCACTGTTCTTCTAGAGGAATAGCTTTGGCATTAAATAACCCACAAAGGTTGATATGCCATTAAAAACAAAGAAACCAAACCAAACCATAGAGAATGTGATGCAAATAACTACGGGAACTGTGACGTCAGTGGTAACGTAATTTTGGTTACAGACAGATGGACGCATAATCTATATTATAATCAGGTCAGTAAAATGAGTAAATCGAGAATCAGAGGTATTTACAAAGATAGCCTTAAAAATCAGCATTCAAAATGTTGGCCTTTTCAACTGGGCTTGAACACTGACCACTGACTTGGGGAGGGTAGAATTGGTGGGTGAAGACTCTTTCAGTAAATCAGAAACTAAGTGTGTGTATCGTGTCAGGACAATGGCCAGTGTGTGTCGCGGGGTGGTGGGTAGCGGTTTGGCCCATTGGACTAATCTCATTCCTTACCCGAAACCTCTGATGGCGCGGACCCTTCCACACCCAACCAGCCACTGCCCGACCGGTGCGGAAATTACCAGGTTTTCACAATCACTTATTCCAGCTTGGCGCCAAGTGACAGGTTGGACGTATCTCTTCTTTCCTCTTCTTCTTGTGCTTGACGTCTTCCACAGCAAACTAGATTCCATTGTTTCTTTTCCGGCTAGCGTGGTCATCATCTAATTATTCAGTATGTCCTCACTAACTGTCAAGGCGTGTCTGTTTTTCAAAGAGACAAAAGCAAATGATTGGAGGTATGGCTCCAACACGAAATTTTTCAGGTCATATCCAAATTGCGCCCCGTCCCATAATTTGGAGGTTACTGAAAAATGCAAGGTCTTGTGATCTTTTAGAAGGGCGATAAACATTCTTATTTTTTTTTCCAGAGCATGAATCACAAACATATACACACACAATCTCTCTCTCTCTCTCTCTCTCTCTCTCTCTCTCTCTCTCTCTCTCACACACACACACACATAAAAACACGTATGTGTTTGTATATATATATATATATATATATATATAGAGAGAGAGAGAGAGAGAGAAAGAGAAATATGGGAAGAAATGATTAACAGCAAAATGAATGATTAATAATTCACATTGAAAATATTAAAAATATACTTGCCATATTTAGAATCTCGGACTTTCTCATCTGAAAAGCCTTGTGCTTTCTCTGCTATACTCATCTACATATCTATGTATCGTAAAATTTTTGTTATATATATATATATATATATATAATGTGCAAACAAGAATTTTTAATGTGTGTGTGACCATAACTCCACAAAAAAAAAATGACACACCATAGCGAGATCTTTAGTAGATCATAACGCTTAAAAATCTCTAAGATAATAAAATGGTTTCTATTTCAATTTGCAACGGTTCATTTTTTTGAGGGTCTGCGTTTGTGTTCAATATTTTTTTAAATTCTCAATTGACCAAAGATAACAAGAAAATACAAATAAGAAAGCTTTAATCCTTTCGAAAAAGAAGCATCAGTATAATCATGGACTGTTGTTACCATGGGAACCAAAAGGATAATCTTGACTATATTATAATGATCTGATTTGTATGTACATAACTGTAATACATAGAACTTTGAGAATATAGCAATTTCCAATCCATTAATAATAGTTTGGATCTGCTTTCACACTCATCCCAATCATTCTAATTTCTCAAGTTTCTGAACCATCTGATCTTTGTTTTTAAGATAGGGCCTTCAAAAGAACTAGGTGGCCTCTCCAAGTATTCCCCTCTTTTAGACCATGTTTAAGAGTCAGACATTTTTTTAAAACCCCTACCGATTGAGTGATTTGAAACTAGTTTGTATTTACCCAACCATTCCACCACGGGCAAGATGCGACACAAGGTCAATTTTAAACGGAGATAAGCTGGTTTGAATTCAGAATTTTCCTTCTCTAAGTCCAGTTGCCTACTATGGATGATGAACCCAGTCAACAGCACTACTCACCCATAGGTGGTGAGAGAAGAGATGGATTCATGCCTTCCTCAAGGTCATTAGCGCGGCCTGAAATGTAAACTGCCTTGTCCAGGATTTGAACTTGGGTCACCGATATTATTTCCTACAACAATAATCGATACAGAGGAGTCCCCGTGACGTAGTGGCTAACGTGCTGGACTATGACAATGTTGTAAGCAGTCGCACTATTGCATTCACTTTCAGACTAATACTCTCGGGAAAGGTATAAACCCCCTACGTGTTAAATAGTTCCACTAATGTTCTTCTACAAAGATGGCTTTAACATTAGATACCCCAGGAAAGTTGATATGCCATTAAACAAAGAAAGCAAAACCGAACAAAACCAATAACAGGTACGCTAAGTTCGCCTCGTATGAAAACTGCTACTTTTAAACATCTCTTTTTCTAAACGATGTTAGCTAATTTGGTACTGCCTGACATGTGTATTATTCTGCAGAAGTACAATAATGTGGTCCTAAATGAATCTTCTATTAAATTACAGGTAAGATTTGGAGGTGCCAGTGGTGTAATGGTTATCGTCGCAGGAATTGGACACGGCGACACGAGTTCAAATCCTGGACTGATTGCATTTCACATAGCACTAATACCCTTGGGAAAGGTATGAATCCAATTATTCTCCCTCCAGCTATGGGTAAATGGTAGGACAGACTAGGTTCTTCAGCTTTGGTGAGGCAACTAGTCTTGGAGAAGGAAAACTCTGACTTCAAACCTGTTAAACTCCGCTTAAAAAATTGACCTAGTGTCATATCCTGTCCGAGCGGAGGGGTTGGGTAAATATGATTAAATTACAGGTAAAAGAAAGACACTGAAAATTATATTACTAATTGAAACTATAACTGAACGATTTTCAGTCTCTTAACATTTCTTTTTCTTTCTGTTCATTCGTTTTTATTTGTTTTGCGGGCGCCTGGAGGTGGGGAACCCCGTGAAGTAGTGGTTAAAGTGCTGGACTGCAAAATTGTAGGAAGTGAGTTCGAACTCCATTTACGCCATTGAGTTCACTTTCGGACAAATACCCTTGAGAAAAGCATGAACCCCTTTATTCACCGAGTTATTGGTTTAATAATACCTTTTGAGAAAGGTATGAACACCCTTCTCCCCATCTTCAGTTATGAGTCCTACAAGGATGACTTTGGCATTAAGTAAACAACGAGGGTTTATATGCCATTAAATAGAAAACGATTCTTTAACATAGCGCTATCAAAATATGATCGGTACATCCTCAATGGAGAATGTCGGTAAGAAATGAAAAAATGAAGGATGGACATCAAAAAGAAGAATGCTAGAAATAGAAGAATGAAAGGAAAGTAGAAGAAAGGTTGGTTGGTTGGTTGGTTGTTTAAGGGCCAATATTCTATTGTAGGTTATTTAATGTCAAATCCATATTTATACATAAAAACAGTTCTATTTCAAACTATTTAGTTTAGCACAAGTACTCAGTTTAAATATCAAAACAGTTCTATTTTTTAAAAATCAGTTTAGCATAAGTACAGTTTTTTTTTGTTTACACTCAGTAAAATTTATAACAGTTTTATTTCAAACAACTCAGTCAAGCATAGGTACGTAGTTTAAAAGTTAAAAACAATTCTATTTCAAACAATTGAGTTTAGCATAAGCACAAAGTTTTGTTCTATTTGAGCCACAGATGACCCTATCAGGTGCTTTTACTCTAGGCCAGCGATACTGAGGTACTCAGCATTCCGTAAAGCTCTTACCATCAGATTGTTTAGTTCATATTCAAGACACTCGTTAGGAGAGTTATACCTCTCTGCAGAGATGCAGTCGCTGTATTCTGCAGCCCCAGCTGAATGGGCCACAGGACACTCGTTGGAGAGTGTCTTACTCCTCTGCAGAGATGCAGTCGCTGTATTCTGCAACAGCAGCTGAATGGGCCACAGGACACTCGTTGGAGAGTGTCTTACTCCTCTGCAGAGATGCAGTCGGTGTATTCTGCAGTCCCAGCTGAATGGGCCACAGGACACTCGTTGGGGAGTGTCTTACTCATCTGCAGAGATGCAGTCGCTGTATTCTGCAACACCAGCTGAATGGGCCACAGGACACTCGTTGGGGAGTGTCTTACCCCTCTGCAGAGATGCAGTCGCTGTATTCTGCAGCACTAGCTAACTGGACCAGAGAAGGAAGGAGATAGATAGATAGATAGATAAGAGAAACAAAGAACGGAAGAAACAAGCTACCAAACAGTCTTGTAGAAGATGAAGAAAAAAAGGAGGTGGATATTTTGGACACCAATACTTTTTTGTTCAGGTATAGTTAATTAACAATCCTTTTAATCACTTATAATCGACCTGTTAGCAGTTTATTTGAACCAATGTCTAACCCTAACCCTAAGTACAATTAAACGATTTTATCAATGGTAGTAACATAACATTTTTTTTCGATGACGTGTGGACGTACAGAACAATAAGAATACCCCGCAGAGTAAATAGTATTACTGGGGGGGGGAGCAGTTATTAGTCACGGCTGTGTGCAGAGGACAAATGAACGCACGACAAGAATTTAAAAAGGGGACCGTTAATTAATTAACATCGTTTGACGCTTAACAAGCAAAAGAACGAAAAAGTTAATTAATGTTCTTTTAGCGGTGAAAGTGTTAAACAATAATTTACAGCGTTTCCGAAACACCTGAGAAGCATTGTAGTTTGTTTGTTGTTTTTTTTTTTTGTTTTTTTTTCCTTTCTTTTTATTTTTTAATTATAGAAATGAAGTGGCAATTGGAAATTATTTACTAAAGAAAATTAATTGGTAACCAAGAAAAATGATGAACAAGAAAAAAAAAAGGAAGAGCAAAAGGATGAGCTGATAGCAGAGGAGTTGTGCTCCTCTATGCTATAGAATCTCCGAATAACATCTCTTAGGTTTTGATTTAAGATTTTTTTCCTTCTCTTACATTGCTTGCCTTACTAAGGCTAGAAAGCCCAGTCTACGCGACTATTTTACCCATAGCTGTTGAAAGAAGAGATAGATACATACTTAAACTGAAACCCAAAAGGTCATATATATATATATATATATAGCAATTTACGGTGTTTTTTTTTATCAATCGATTGCGTATCTATTGATTTTTTTCAATTGGCGTGACAAGGTTGGCCTTTTCTTTTTTTTCCAATATATATATATATATATATATATATATATATATATATATATTCCCCTAGACAGTAATTCGTTGTATATTTCTATCTTCGAATTACTTGCGGTTTTTTTCCTTTGCCGTAAGTGCTATTATTCAGAAAGTTATTTAATAGATAGATAGATAGATAATTAAATTTTTGAGAAAGTAAGCCTGTTCAGAGGTTGGTTGGTTTCTATATAACTTTGTTATATAGATAGATAGATTTTTTTTGTTTTCTATTAAACATCCATCGTTCTTCTGTCAATATTTGTTTCACCACATTGAAATCCTGACGAAGGTTCATTAAAACCGAAACGTCTTAACGTCGACTTTCCTTCGAATAAATTTCATCACTTTTGGATTACTTTTTTTCAATTTTTCACCATAGATAAGTAGATAAACTATTTGCATACAATAGTGATGGATTTACGAGGGTTCAGGAGATCGTGTATGTAACCTTCACCTTGTTGCTGGTTCGGATGTAAATATGATATCATAAAAAAGAAGAAAAAAAAGAAACTATCTGTTGCATGTATGGAGAGAGAGAGAGAGAGAGAGAGAGAGAGAGAGAGAGAGAGAGAGAGAGATTGAACAAAAAAAAACTAAGTGGGACATTTAAGTTGGAGTGGCAGGTGAGACGATGCTTGATCAATAATAGATCAATAGACCTGCTTGAAGTGATCACCTTTTCTCCTCGTCCTGCTCCTCCGACCTTCTTCTTCTTCTTTTCTTCTTCTCCTTCTTCTTCTTCTTCTTCTTCTTCTTCTTCTTCTCTCTCTCTCTCTCACTCTCTCACTCTCATAATCTTCTGTCTTCATTTTTCTTTGACATTTTTCTTTCTTTTATTCGCAGTTGGAATTAATTTTAGTCTGTCTTATTTTCTTTATATCCCTTACAGTCAGTTTATATACGCACACACACGCACACACACACACACATATATATATATATATATATATATATATATATATATATATATATATAGAAAGAGAGAGATGGGTGTATATGTGTGCGAGTAGATTCATATCTATCGCATTCTATCGGCATCTCTTCCTCTCTTCATTTCTTAATTAGCCAGTTCTTTCAGCCTGTGCTTCTATCAATCTTTTCTACTAGTTATTGCGAGTTTTTCACACAAGTATTAGCTGATGGTCTTTCACGAGTGATTGCAAGTCTCTTCAGACCTCTAGGACTCTTCTCTGTATTCTGGTCGATCTAAACAATGTTTTAGTATGGTTGGTCTCGATTCGTCTTCTGATTTCCTACTCCTCCAGTCCCCTTTTTAAGCCTTTTGGAACCGTTCCAAGCGCGCCAATTACTATTGGTATTCTATAGCTTTCTTAGTTCTCTAGTAAGGTCTAAGTACTTTTCTCTCATTTCCCTTTCTTTTATTTTTACTCTGTGGTCGCTAGGACTGGAAAATCCACTATACAGCCAGTTCTTTTTCTTTTCTTTTCTTTTTTTTTTTTTGTAAATTATCACTAGGTTTGGACTACTGGCTGGAATTTGGTGATCTTTTTGTATCTCAAAATCCCAGAGAATTTCATGGGTCTAATTTTCTAAGATAGATTCTGGTTTGTGGATATAAAATTTAGTAGAATGGTCAAATTTAAGTTTCTTGCACAATTCTCAGTAAATCACCTTCCCTACCAAGTCATGTCTAATCTAACACTTCTTTTGCGCTAGATCGCTAAATTTGCTTATGATGTGATTTATCGTTTCGTTTTTGTCACTACATAACCTATACTTGCAATTCTGTTGCGTCCTATCTATTTTCGTTTTAATATAATTAGTCGTTTTAATATAATTAGTCCTTATGGCGTTATTTTGTGCCGCTATTAGAAAAGGTTCAGTTTCTTTCTTAAGGTTTCCCTTTCGTAGCCATGTCCAGGTTTTCCTGTATGAGATTTTTTCCAATTTATCGCTTGAAATATCTATACAGTTGTTTTTCTTCCCATTCCTGATTCTTAGTTATTGCTATTATGTAGATATTTATGTTGTCATTGCAGTTTCTAGTCACTGCAATTAGTCTTTCTTTACTCTTTTTTATGTAGTCTTCGTATCGATGCGTCCACGCTCTCTTCGATGCTGGCGCGTCCACATCTTCCTTTTTTTTCTTGAGACATATTGTCTGTCTATATCATCTCTCTTGTTTAAGGCCGAGAGCATCATTAACGTTCTTTTCCTCAAGTCCATTTGTCTGAGTTCTACCTTTGTCCATTTTGTTTAGGGGTGTCCTCGTGGTGTAATGGTTAAAGCGATGCACTACGGAATCGTAGTACGCGAGTTCGTACTCCAGTCGCGCTATTACGTTCACTTTCGGGCAAATACCCTTGGGAAAGGTATGAACCCCCTTATTCTCCCTCCAGCTATGGGTAAATAGTAGGACGGACTAGGTTCTTCAGCCTTGGTGAGGCAACTAGTCTAGGAGAAGGAAAACTCTGAATTTAAACCTGTTAAACTCCGCTTAAAAATTGACCTTGTGTCATATCCTGCCCGAGCGGAGGGGTTGGTAAATAGTACCTTTGTCCATTTTAAGAATGTTCCCGAGTATCTTACGGTGTTTATTCCTTTGATGAGATTTCTGCAGCTGAGCTTTGCTACATTTTTCTATTTCGCTTTGATCTCCTTGACCATATTTACCAACCCCTCCGCTCGGGCAGGATATGACACAAGGCCAATTTTTAAGCGGAGTTTAACAGGTTTGAATTCAGAGTTTTCCTTCTCGTAGACTAGTTGCCTCACCAAGGCTGAAGAATCCAGTCTGCCCTACTATTTACCCATAGCTGGAGGGAGAATTATTGGATTCATACCTTTCCCAAGGGTGTTAGTGCTATTTGAAATGCAATCAGTCTCGTCCAGGATTTGAACTCGTGTCACCGTGTCCATTTCCTATGACGATAACCATTACACCACTGGCACCTCCAGCTTTGATCCTCCTTGACGATACGCTGTTCAATGTACAATAAGTCATTAGTTCCTCTAATTCCCCGGCGGCACCCTTTCCGTTCTTCCGGAGATAATCTGCGGCTTACTTGCAAATAATTGATCTCCTACATAATCTGAACTATTAGGATTTTCCTCATCATATGTAGACACGTTATTGGTCAATAGTTATTAAAGTTGCTTCCTTTTTGAGGGTCCTCCTTGGTCAGAGTAATTTTCCCCTTAGTTATCCTGTCGGATATTTTTACTCTGTTTAAGAGCCATTTTGTCATGGATAGACGTAAATGTTGTTATTTTATCCTTGTGCATCCCCCACTGACTAATTGTAATGATCTTTTGTTATTTTGAAATCTCCAGCTTTGTTTTTATTGCTTGACCCTATCATTGTATCTTTTAAGTCTCCCTTATTTGGCCAATATCTTGGTACCTTTTAAGTCTTTCTTATTTCGCCTATATCTTTCAATCTAATCTGTCTTTCAAGTTGTATTATCTGACGTGTGTGTTGTTTTGGTCTTTTCGTGACAAAATATCCCTGTGTGTTTTTCTTTTCTTACCACTTTCATTTCTTATTGCAGTTTCTTTATCTGTTCTTCTAGCCATATTTCCCATCTAAGTTTTGGATTTTTGTTTGATTTTATCACAGACTAGTTTCTCACCTGCTTAAATTAATTCGTTTAGTTCAGTTGCATTGCATGTTGGGATATTTGTTAATAATTTGTTTATCTTTTCGGTTTCTACTTTCAGTTTTTTCCGGTCTTGGTTGATAAGGGATGTTAATATAGTCTCCTTTTCAGTCATGATTTTCTTTATTAACTCTACATATATTCTGTCTTCTAGTGTTAACATTTGTTTTATAATACTGGGGTCAGTGGCGTTTTGGTTTTCATTATTTAATATTTCAATTCGGTTGGGATGCTGTTATTTTTTTAGTATTTAGTGTTGCGATTCGGGTTGGGGGTTTTAGTACATATCCTTCCTCATTTACTTAAAAACCAACATTTCTTTAATGTCATTCTAGATTGAACCGCAAGTCCTTGGCTTGTTGCCTTAAATCTAACGGATTCTGCCCAAATTTCTATCATTCTTTTTCTATGGTCTCTTTGTGTAGGACAACTTTAAAAATAAAAGTGAAGAACGTAACTGTTGACTTCTCTAGTCCATCTTTATATTGTTGTAATTGAGTTGAGTTGTCATTTGGTCGTTGTTTGTGTTCCTGAAATTAGAACAGCCAACATTCTCAGGATGCCGGCGGGTCCTTCATAAAGGGAGCACTTACCGGTCATGACACACAGTTTCACGTCGATTTAGATTTGGATTTGCCATTGGTGGAGGGCTATACCAGACCTATGGGTTGATTATTATCTCTGTTTCTGTCACAGATATGACCTGGTATTCTTACAAGAGAGAGCACACTTATGCAGACCACAGAAAGAAAAAACTTAAAATACTCCGGTTTTAAACTTACAAAGTTTTTATTTAAATCCAACAGTCATCTTATTTCTAAATCTGTTGGGTGGGTGCCTCAGGTGGCAAACTAGACTTGCAAACCCTCATGAGTGAGTCTCACTGAGTGCCTCATTCATGTAGCCTTGTGCTACTTCTAAACAAAAAGTTTAGTATATTACTAAACCTGTTGGGTTTAAATCGCCATTCGTTACTAATTCAAGCTGCTACTTTGTGCATGGATTGGTTTATAACTTATACTACCGTTTAGTTGTTTAAACCCGAGCCATTTCGTGGCATTCGCTAATGCTTGATATTTGCCTACTGCTTACCATATATTCCAGTGTGTTTTAACCATCCCTATCTGCCCCTTTTTGTTTAACGGTTTTTTGTCAAAAAAGTTCTTGTCACGAAACTTGGGAAGGGAAACTGTTCTTCATAATCTTATCAGATTTTCCAACTTTATTTATTTATTCAATATTTTGGGGGCAAAAGAGGCTTTTTCTAATATATATATATAAAACGAAAAACGTTGAATTTTACTTCGATAGTATGGTAGAGGTTTATTGAAATATTTAGAAACCCGCAAAATTTTCAACATACCAACGAAGATAACAAATTTTAAAAGGTCTAGGCATACTTACCGAAGTATTCATTTATGTTTTGAACCTTACACACTGTTTCCTTTATATTCGAAACTACTTTAAACATCTCTATATCTAACACAAGAATGCTACGAGCAATATTGAATAAGTCCTGGAAGCAACAGTCCACAAAGTAGCAGCTGTACGGCCACCTACCACCCATCACAAAAACTATCCAAGTAAAACGAACCAAACATTCGGGACATTGCTGGAGAAGTAAGAACGAACTCATAAGTGACATATTCCTGTGGGCCCCTTTACATGAACGAGCAAAGGCAGAACGACCAGCTAGAACCTATATACAACAGCTCTGCGCCAATACCGGGAGCGATGGACGATAGAGACAGGTGACGGGAGAGAGTCAGGGAGATCCGTGCTGGCGGCGACATGATGACGATGATGATAAACTGTCGTTTATTTGTGTAAAATATTCCAACCACGTGACTTAGGGAGTGGAAGAGGGAGGTGCTACTGCTAAAGTTTCTCTGTTTTTCTTATTCTTATCAAATTTTTCAGCCATTACATGATGGACATAAAACGGTTCCATTTCAGGAGTCCACCAATCCACGTGATTGATGCACCTCTCCAGTTGTTTGGGTCACACTTCGGCCGGCCATGTTGTGAACTGTGCAGTTCCGGTCGGGTGTGCCTCATCACTGGAGATACCTCTGGCCTCAGCAGGGGGCGTCCCCCAGACTTTAACCCTCTTCGGAGGGGTTAGGTTCATCGCCTGGCTCATGAGGTTCCCCTCTTTAGGGGAATGCCGACGGGGCCCGCGGCATTTTTGGGACTGCCGGACGCGTCTGGGCTACGGCCCTTCGACTGGACCCACCAAAAAACGTCCTTGTGCCACACTTGTACGCTTGGTGGGGCGTATAGCAAATACTAGAACGGTGCCATTTCATGAAAGGCGAATAACGGTGAAAATTGTGTGTTTGTCATTTAAACTTATCTCACTTAGTGGTTATTTCCTTTGGCTGGCTAGCTCACCAGATTAATCCCCTTGTGATTACTTCCTCTGGGGATATCTGAAGACTCAGGTCTTTAAACATAGACCTCAGGCAATTGACGGACTGAAATATTTTATTCGCCGTGAAATCGCAGCAAAACCAGAAGCAATTAAGCGAATGCGGCAGAACTTCAGGGTAAGGTTTCAGGAGTGTACAGCTCGTGAAGATAAACATTTTGACCACATACTTTTTAAAACAAAGCAATAAAAATAAGAAAGCAAAATGGTAAATATTGTTCTTAGTTATATTAAAATTAGATTTTGAATGTTGCCTTTTTTTTATTAACGTTCCAAACCCGATAGATAATCTTGCCGAACACTGAATAACCTTTTGGTTGCTTGAAAACAGTAGAAAGTATTTTTTAAAATCCCAAACCGAGCCAATGGTCAAGAGAAGCAGATTTTCTCTAATTAGAAGGTTGGTGCAACATGATCTTTCTACTTTGTTTACTGTTACCAGAACTTCAGCGATTTAATTTAACCTCACTAAATATAAAAAAAATGTCTTGCCTCCGTTTCTTCATTCCGTTCTCTCTCTCTCTTTTTTTAAAAAATCCCTCTTCTTCATTCTGTCCTCTCTCTCTCATTCACATTATTTCTCTCTCCCTCATTCTCTCTTTTTATTCAACCCCCTTTCATTCAATCATATTTTTTCTCTCTCCCTTCTTCGCCTTTTTTATACCACTCCTCTTCATTCTGTTCTCTCTCTCTCTCACACACACACATGCTCTCTTTCTCTCTCTCCTTTTATACAACCTCTCTTCTTCATCCCGTTCTCTTTCACGTTCTTTCTCCCTCCCTCTTTCTCTCATTTATACAATCCGTCTTCTTCATTCCGTTTTTAAACAACCCCTCTTCATTCCGAACCCTCTCCTTCACATTAATTCTTTTTCCCGCTTTCTCTCTTTTTATTGATTCCTCCTCTCTTCCCTCTCTGTTTCAATTCTCCTTTTCCTATCGTATTCCTTCCCTTTCCGCCCTCTCTCTATAAAATCTTTCTTCATTCCTTTTTTATTTGTATCTTTGTTATCAATTAAGTTTTTTTGTCGAGCACACAGGCTTCAGCATGTTTATTCTACCTATTGTTCCTCATTGGTTACCCATTAACTACTGAACTGGCATATTGTTGCTTAACTTCGGTGTTCAGACAGGAACTAATGCCTCCAACTTGACTTGCCTGTAAGTCATTCTTTAATCCCTGTTCTTCCTATACTTTCTTTCTTCCCCCCCTCTCTCTCCCTCTCTGTTTTTCTGTTACTATCTCTGTTTCTGTCTGTCTGTTTCTATCTCTCTCTCCCTTTCTCTCTCTCTCTCACACACACACACAGTCTATCTCTCCGTGCTACTTTAGCCCTACCTTTCTTCCTAGCTACTCATAACTTTTCCCTTCTCTCCTTCTTTTTCTCATTATGCAAACTCTCTTCCTCGCACTCATTATTCTCAGCCTGCCTCTCTCTCTCTCTTTCTCTCTCTCATGATACTACCCTTTTTTCCAATTTCCCACCAGTTCTTCTTGACTTCTTCTTTTCCCATCCTCTTTTTTTATTCTCATCTATCTGTTAATCGCTCTCTCTCTCTCTCTCTCTCTCTCTCTCTCTCACTCTTTCTCTCTCATTTCACCATTTCTCATTTCCTTGGTTCTATTTCTATTAGGTCTTTTTCTCTTCCACCTCATCCTTTTCTCTTCTTCCTCATCTCTCTCTCTCTCTCCCTAGCTCTCTCTCTCTCTCTCTCTCTGCAACTTGCCTTTCTTCTTTTCTTCATTTTCTCTCTTTCGTCCTTCTAAAACGTTTTCTCCAAAATTTCTCTCTCTCCCTACCCCGCTTTCTCTGGAACTTGCCTTTCTTCTTTTCTTCATTTCTCTCTTTCGTCCTTTTAAAAAGTCTTCTCCAAAATTTCTCTCTCTCTCTCTCTCTCTCTCTCTCCTTCTGAAATTTCCCTTTCTCCTTTCTTTATTCTACTCTCTCTCTCTCTTTTTCCTCGTCCTTTTCATGCAACTTTCTTGCTTTCTCCTCGTCGCTCCCTTCTTCTCAAACTTCTGTTTTCCTTTTCTTCTCATTTATTTCTTCCTTCTTTTTTTCTTTTCTTTTATTCATTCTCTCTCTTCTTGTCTTTTTTATGGCTCTTCTCTCCTCGCTCTGTTTTTATTGTTTTAACTTTCCCTCTTTTCCTCTAACTTTCCTCCTCTCCCTCTTCCTCCTCCTCCTCCTCCTCATTTATTCATTCTTCTCCCTCCTGACCCTATTCCCGCCTTTTCCACTAGCCTCTTCTGTTCACCCCGACTTTTTTTTCTAAAATGGCGCCGTTGAAAGGGATACAGAGACGCACAACGCCAGTTTAATGAATATCTCGCTGACAAAGCAGACGCGATTCGTTCAGCTGTTGACATTAATACATAATGGGAACAAATTACTGCTAATTATTTTACTCTCATCATCATTATCATCATCATTATCAGCAGCAGCAGCAACAGCATTATCATCAACAACAGAACAAAAGCAGCAGCAGTAGCATATCTATCATCATCGACGACTTTATTTGCATCATCATAACCATTTTTTTGTAAAATCGACTCCATAATTAGAACTCTTCATGGCGTCATTTCACCAAAGTTGTAAGTACAGGACAAAAGGAAAATAAGAGACTAGGAAGATCGTGTTACGCCAGAAATCCAAACGAAAAATGGACCTATCAAAAAAAAAAAAATTGAAATCCCTTCTTTTTATTCCAGAGTCGAACGAAGTTGGAAATTCGTAACTCTTTCGACCCTGAGGCAGACCACACCCTAATTACTTTGTCATAATTGGTAGGAGTAGAGTCTACCATTATAACAGTTTTTTCACTGGCTTTGTTATTATTGTTGTTGTTGTTGTTATTGTTATCGATATTATGGAAATCATAGTGATAGCATTATGAAAAGCCATCAATATTATAACTATTACGAATTCTGTAATCAACATTCTCTCACCACTAATCACAGCAGACTTTCCTTTCTCTGCAAGTATTCTTATTATTACGGCACTCTCCGCAGTATTCTTACTGATTTTAATAATGCTATCGGTTCAATTATTTCTCGGGTTATCATTTCACTCCTTTGAAAGTTTTTCACGCCAGCGTAAGCTGATGGTTTTCCTCTGGAGTTTGAGTGACAGCAAGTCTCCAGGACTCTTCTCAGTATTCTGGCCGATTTTAATAATACTATGGTTTCGATGGTCTCCACTCGTCCTCTGATTTCTGAGTCTTCAAGTCCTTTTACCAATACTTTAGGGATTGCTCAGAGTACACCAATTATCATTGGTATCACTGTCACCTTCATATTCTATAGCTTTTTTTTAGTTTTATAGCAAGATCTAGGTATTTATCTCTCTTTTCGCTTTAATCATGATAATTATTCTTTAGAGAGTTTTTCACACCAGCGTTAGCTGGTTTCCTACTGGATTTTGAGTGACAGCAAGTCTCCTCAAGTCTCCAGGACTCTTCTCAGTATTCTGGCCGATCTTAAGAATGCTGTAGTCTGGGTGGTCTCTACTTGTCCTCTTATTTCCAAGTCTTCCATTCCTTTTACAAATCTTTTGGGGATTGTTCCAAGTGCACCAACTTCAATTGGTATTACCGTCACCTTCATATTCCATAGCTGTTGTGTTTTTTTTTAGTTCTCTAGCAAGGTATAGGTATTTATCTCTCTCTTCGCTTTCTTTTATTCTCATTCTTGTTGTCTGCTGGTTCTCGTTTTTTTTTTGTTTTTTTTTTCTTTTTTGTTGACTGGTCTGGTCGTCTGGTCGATATTTTGTATCTAAAAATCCCAGATTCTGGGTTGAGCAGATACCATTTGGTAATACGGACAAATTTTGCTTTCTTGCACAATTCCCAGTGGATTATTTCCCCCGCCCAGCCGTGTTATTATTGTTATTATTATTTTTATAATTACGTAGTTTACACAGTTGGTGTATCAAACGACCCTGGCTGGAAAAAAGTGACACCAAGTCTCGTTAATACGAGTATTCTCCGCAGTATTCTGAGTGATTTTCGTCAAGCTGCAATCTTGGATTAAGAAGTTCACTTCTTTCTCGGATTTCCAATTCACATCAGAATATTCTAAGGATTCCTCTCCATGAACGAGTGACCGCAAGCCTTCTTAATATTCAAGAACTCTCCGCAGTATTCTGATTTTAGTAATACTATCGTGTGACGGGGTTCAGTTCTTTCTCAGATATCAGAAATTTTTGGTGGTCTCTGTTGATAAACGAAAGACAGCAAGCCTTTTCAATATTCCAGCACTCTCCTCAGTATTCTAATTAATTTTAGTATTGCTGTTGTCTAGATAGTTTCGATTCTTCTAACACTTTCTAATTCCGATCAGAGCTTTCTGGGGGTCGTTACTAGTGAACAAGTGACAATAAGTCTCCTCAGTATTCAAGCATACTTCACAGTAGTCCCGTTGATTTTAGTAACGAAGTCATGGAATTTACCACAAAGCTTTCAATCGGTCATCGCTGATAAACAAGGGACAAGTAAACGTAATTCTTTAGGATTTTTTGGCATTTCCTCGATTGAACGTACATTTAAAACGTCAGATTTTTGGACGCTGAGAACATCAAAATAGATACGATTGCGCACTTTCAATTCTTTTTTTCTTTTTAAGTTGTTCTGACCAATGAAAAATTCGCTGAAATAAGTGTACTGAATGATATTGGGAGTACTTTAAATAAAATTAGCGTTTCATCCAGTGTTCATTTCTGTCTTGTGAAATACAGCTTCAGTCTCGATGCTTTCGTTTTTTAACATTATCTCATATATTTCCTGATGTGGAAGATTCTGAAACGAGCTGTGGCTGACAAGTTTTTCTGCTTCAGCTCCTTTTTTTTTTTAACCCAATTCCTATTTACTCTTATAGCGCATTCTGATTTCAAATAGTTAATAGATTTTTTCAGAAGGGGAGTCTCCGTTACTAAGCAGCTAACATGCTGGACTGGGACATCGTAATAAGCTAGTTCGAATTCCACTTGCACTGTTACGTTCACTTTCGGACTAATATCCTGGGAAAGGTAGGAAACCCCTTACCAACCTTCTAGCTATGAGTTACATAGTACCATAACTGTTCTTCTACAAGAACGGCTTTTGCATTAAATACCCCTAAAAGGTTTGTATGCCATTAAACAAAGAAACCAAAACCAAACCGGGACCGTTCCAAGTACGCCAACTGCAATTGGTATCACCATCACTTTCATGTTCCACAGCTTTTTCAGCTCTCTGGCAAGATCTTGGTATTTGTTCATCTTTTCCCTTTTTTTCATTTTCATTTTGAGGTTCTCTTATCTTTGTTAATTAACACTAGGTCTAATCTTCTGGCTGGGATCGGGAGGTCCATTTGTATTTCAAAGTCCAAGAAATATTTTAAGAGTCTCATTTTTCTATGACAGATTCTGGTTTGTGCATATACCACTGGTCAGCGTGGTCAAACTTTAGTCTCTTGCACAATTTTCATTGGATCACCTTTCACACCCACTCGTGCCTATACTTGTATTCTTTTGTGCATTCACTTAATCGTTTCGTCCGTATTTCCACAAAACCTACTTAGTTTTATCAATTTTTGATTTGATATAATTGGTTCTTATGGTATTATTTTCAGTTGCTATAAAAATAGATTCAGTTTTTCTTTTGAGGTTTCCTCTTTTTAGCTATGTCAAGGTCATCCCGTGTGCCTCATTATTATTATCATTATTACGTAATTTTTCACATTGATTTTATCATGCAGCCTAAGTTGAAATCAAGTGACACCAAGTCTTCCTCTTCTAATAGAACTGAATAAATAATACAAAGTTTGAGAGAAAGAGAAAAAAATCATGTCGGAGAAGTAAGGAAGTATTTTGAATACTGATTTTCAAAGCAAGCACAGATATCTTTTTGGCCTGGTCTCGATCTAAGTTCAGCTCGATAAAAATAAATGGACAAAGGCAGTCAGAATTGAAAAGACAAAGATATGTGCAACGATATGATATGAAAGGAAGATAGATAGAATAAAAAGAATGAAAATGAAAGGAGAAAGTGAGAATTTTATTGAAAGAATGCAAATGTGGAAAGAAGAAGAAGAAGAAGAAGAAGAAGAAGAAGAAGAAGAAGAAGAAGAAGAAGAAGAAGAAGAAGAAGAAAGAAAGAAAGAAAGAAAAATGGAAGAAGAAAAGAAAAAAGAAGACGAAAGGAAGAAAAAAGCAAGTAGAAAAAAGAGAGAGAAAATAGGAGGAAGAAAAAAAAAAGAAAGAAAACTGGAAGAAGTAAGGATAATAAAAGACGAAAGGGAAAAAAAGAAGAGAAAGAAAAAAGAAGAAAAATGAAATGAAAGAGGAAGCAGAAAGGTAAAAAGAAGACGAAAGGGAGAAAAAAGTAAGAAGAAGAAAGAAAGAAGTAAGAAGAAAAAGAGAACAAGAAAAGGGAAAGAAATTTTTAAAAAAACGAAAGGAAGAAAAAAAAGAAAGAAGGAAAGAAAGAAGCCGGTATGTGTCGATGATACCCCTTATTGGTATTATATTCGCGCTAATGTTAATGATATTAATGTGAGTGCGAGCCCCGTGCCGCCTTTATCCACCTCGCACCCACCTAGATCCCATCTTGGCCCACTCCCCAGTAGCCTCTCAATCGTCTCTTTTTTTCCTTCCTTTCTGTTGACTCGTTATTTCTCCTAGTATTTCTTCACTTACAACTTTTGTATTACAATATATATATATATATAGACTAATATCCTTATCCTTTTCAGAAAAAGAAAAAAGAAACTACTAATCGCTCAAAAGAACCATTGAGGCCTGCGATTATATAGACCATCATTAACTTTTTATTTTCTCATCGTGTGAAAAAATGACCCAAATAAAATATTCACTGGAAACTATCAGTAGAGCACTCAGTAAGAATCGAACACAGTATGTCAAGCTTAGTCTGACAGGAGTACAGCTGTGAAGCATGACACTAAACTGAATGCGATGGTGTGGCTCCAGTTCTTGAGACGAGGGGAGAGAGAATTATTTCTTTTTTACCATTACTTCCAGGTCCACTCTGATTCTGTTAAGGATCAAATAGATTTGTTTAAAGAAATTATTCATATCAATAGGGCCGAAAGCAAAAAAAAAAAATATTCGTTTCGATTGGGCCAGGTGAAAAAAAAAAATATTCGTTTCGATTGGGCCAGGTGCAAAAAAATATTCATATCGATAGGTCCGGGTGCAAAATAATATTCGTATCGTTATGGCCGTGTGCAAAAAAAGAAATTCTTAAAAAACTACACAAAAAGTGTTGATATGGATATACAATGAGCTTGATTCCCTAACCTCGCGGCATAAAATAACCCTAAATGGGCTGACATGCCGTTAAGATCAATTCATGAAGCAGTTATCAAAGATCGAACTCTATATATATATATATATATATATATATATATATATATTATCATCAAATTATTGCACTAGAGTAATATATATTATAATTGGTTTGGTTTTATGTCATATCATCCATTGGAGGTTATTTATTGCCGAATCCTCTTCATACATATATACTAGATATATCTGATTTGGTTTGGTTAGGTTTTATGACATATCAACCACTGTAGGTTATTTAATGCCAAATCCTCTTTATACATATATTAGATATATATGATTTGTAAAAACATTTTGTAGATAACATTCTAAAACGAACTTGAGCTCTTTTTTGCACACAGTTAGGTTTCGAGTATTGGTGTCCGTGGTGTAATGGTTATCGTCATAGGAAATGAACACGGTGACACGAGTTCAAATCCTGGACGAGACTGATTGCATTTCACATAGCACTAATACCATTGGGAAAGGTATGAATCCAATTATTCTCCCTCCAGCTATGGGTAAATAGTAGGAAAGACTGGGTTCTTCAGTCTTGGTGAGGCAACTAGTCTAGGAGAAGGAAAACTCTGAATTCAAACCTGTTAAACTCCGCTTAAAAATTGACCTTGTGTCATATCCTGCCCGAGTGGGGGGAGGGTAAATATGGTTAGGTTTCAAGTATTGCAATACAAGTCACAATTTAATACAGGTCATTGGTAGGATTCTATCAGATGCTACTACTCCGGGTCAGTGTGGACCTGGGAGCAATGATAATGAAGGGGTACTCCGCATTCCTCAAATCTCCAAGGCTGGAGCCATGCCATCATATGGTTTAATGTCATATCCGAGACATTCGTTGAGGGAGGGTCTTACCCCTCTGCAGAGATGCAGTCGGTGTATTCTACAGCCCCAGCTGACTAGGCTGAATATAATTTGAATAAGGGCAGTTAACATAACGGTTATCATCGTACAAAATGAAATCAGTGGCTTGAATTCAAATCCTGGACGATTTTTTTTTTGCGTTTCATTTCGCACTAATGCCCTTAAGAAATACGTTTCATTTCGCACGAATGCCCTGTTTCTTCTCTCCATTCCCATAGCTATTGATAAATAGTTGAGCAGACTGTTTTTTTTTAAGGTTTAGTAAGGCAACCAGTCTAGGAGAAAGAAAACTGAAATCAAACCAGACGTAAAAACTGACCTTGTTAACGAACTTTATATTAGTCGAGCATACGGTGCGAATCAAACTCACTATGCTTGCCAGACTAACTTGTACCTTACAGCAGGCACTCCCGCAGATATATCTACTGGGCTGTATTCGTTGAGCACCCAGTGAGAATCGAACTCACCGTGCTAGTAGAGTTTTCTAAGCTTGCTTTCTTGCTATTTTTCTCTGGCAGAAATACCAACCTAGTATGAGACATGGCCAAAAATATTGGATACCAAGTAAAGATTGAACTCCGTAGTCTTAACTAGCGACATTAGTCATATAGTTCTCTTTCTACAGAAGCCAGTCTTGTTGCGTGCACAGGGGATCGGGTTCATGCGTTTGACTTGTTTGGGGCCAATTTTAACCCATTTCCTCACAATCAACACACTATGGTCCCCAGTATGTAAAAAGATGCGTCTATATAAGAATAAAGAACGTGTGCGCACGTGGTTTCTCTTTTTTAATGGTGTATAAAACATCGTTGGTTATTTATTGCTGAAGTCATCCTCGTAGAAAAACAGTAGTGATACTATTTAATCTATAGTTGAGGGATAAGTTTAATGGTTTTCCCAGGGGTATTAGTCCGAAAGGGATTGTAAAAGCGGGACTAGAGTTTGAACACTCAGTCCAGGACTTTAGCCATGATGTCACTGGGACTCTCAGCGTGTATGTGTGTGTGTGTGAGAGAGAGAGAGAGAGAGAGAGAGATAGAGAGAGAGAGAGAATTTATGAGATAGTTGAATGCATATCAAAGTCACATGAAGGCGAATTATTGCAGGAAGACTGTGTACCGTCAGTTTTCCGATTTAATATTTTTAGGAAAAACTTAAGCAATCGACACTATGAAAAAACTGAATAAATAGTAGAGCAGTTTGAGCTTTTAAACATTGGTATGGCCGCCGGTCTAGGAGAAAGAAGACTCTGAATTCAGATCTGTTAAACTCCGTTTAAGAATTGACTTTGTATCGCATCCTGCTCGCACGGAGGGGTTGGTGCATATATATATATTTATCCGTTTGATTTAGTTTGGTTTTATGGCGTATCATCCATTGTCGGTTTGTTAATACCAAATCCTATTTATACATATATATCAAATATATATGATTTGAAAACATTTTCTTGATAACACTGTTCATTCCATAGCATACAGTTAAATGGTTTCAAGTATTGCAATGTAATACCAATAATTCAATTTAGGCACCATGTTAAAGAGTTTCAAGTATTGCCAATCAACACTAATAATTCTATTCAACATTACTCATTCGTTTGTACACAGTTATATACGTCCAAGTACTGCAATGTATCACTAACATTTCAATTAGACAGTAATTCATTCTACACATAGTTAAATGGTCATTCAGTTCTATTTCTAACGAGTCAGTTTAACGCAAGACATTTGTTTCAATGTCAAACAGCTATATTTGACCCATAGATAAAGCCCCTATCAAATGTTACCACTCCAGGTCAGACTGAACCTGGGAGCAATGGAAATTAAGGGATGCTGGAGCATCGCTTTCAGATGGTTTAATGTCATATCCGAGACACTCGTTAGTGGGTGGTGTCTTACCCATCTGCAGAGATGCACTCGGTATGTTCTCCAGCCTCAGCCGGATTGGCTGTATATATCTGTATCATTTGGCAGCGTTAGAACATTAATGATTGACTGATTTTAACACTATGTCAACGCTATGTTATTAGACGCCATGAAGTTTGGGATCACGGTCATTATATATATATATATATACATATATATATATATATATATATATATATATATATATATATATATTTCTCTTCAAAAAGACCAACAATAGGTCACATTAAGATAATGTGACCGATTGTTGGGTTCTTTTTAAGAGAAAATTATTTGCTCTGCGAATTTTATTTACATTGAACTCTTTACCAGGATTATTTAAATTTAATATTCTGTTTTTGAATATTTTATTGGTCCTGATTGTAATTATTCCCTACTCCGGATTTACTGGATTGAAAAATATCTTTTAAATATATATATATAGTATATATATATATATATATATATATATATATATATATTAGTAGTTAAAATTTTGGAAACACGTTTATATAATATAACGTATTCTTCTGCAGTACAAATATTTTGAAAACAGATCTATTTGACGAATATAGGGGACCCTAATAAGAACTAGCGCTAAGGGTCAGAGTGGACCTGGGGTAATTGCAATGAAGGGGTATTCTAATACTCAATAGATGCATTTTATTGTCATATCATGAACAACCCTTTGGGGAGGTCTTACCCCACCGCAGGAGATACAGTCTGTGTATTCTTAACCTAATGGAATTGAGTGATGTGTGAAAAAGACGGTTACCATATCTTTGTGCGTGGGTTGAGGTTTCTATTTTTGTTTTCATTATAGTCGTAACAAAACATTTTATTATAATTTCTCATTTTAGAAGCTTTTTTTCATCTTCATGGATTTCTTATAAAGTTTATGCACAAAACTATTGCTTTATATATATATATATATATATATAATATATATATATATATATATATATATATATGGTTGTTGTAGGTCCAAATAAGATGGTTGTTGTAGGTCCAAAGAAAGAATAAGGATATATTTTAAGATAAGAAGGTCCACGAAGAGAAAAAAATAAAAAATTCAAAAAAAAAAAAAAAAAAAATTCAAAAAATACAAATCTCTTCGCGGACCTTCTTATTTTAATATACATATATATATATATATAGAGAGAGAGAGAGAGAAGAGAGCTCGGAATAATTTCGGTAAATTCATCAACCAACTCTAACCTAAAACCAAAGCTCTTGTCTGGATAACGTTCTATTTTAAAATTGGTTTCGTTTCTTTGTTTTAATGGCATATCAACCTTTGACCTTTGTAGGTTATTTAATGTCAAAGCCATTCTCCTACAAGAACAGTAGCGGTAGTATTTAACCCATAGCTGGGAGGATAAGGGGGTTCATACATTTCCCAAGAGTATTTGTCCGAAAGTGAACGTAATTGCGCGACTGGAATACGAACTCGCTTACTACGATTCCGCAGTCCATCATTTTAACCATTACACCACAAGGACACCCCACTCCTCTTAAATTTGTTTGATGTAATTAGAGTATATTTATAAATTTATAAATTTGTAATTAGAGTATATTTATAAATTTATAATCCTATTTATATTTATAAATTTATAATCCTATGTGACCGGTTTCGTTGTTTTTCTTAAAGTGTATATATATATATATATATATATATATATATATACACTTTAAGAAAAATAACGAAACCGTTGTTTTTCTTAAAGTGTATATATATATATATATACACTTTAAGAAAAACAACGAAACCGGTCACATAGGATTATAAAATTATTTCAACCCTGTTACGCATTTTTGAAGTTTTCAAAAACACGAAAAAAGTAACAGGACTTGAGCTCTTTACCAGAAAAATTTTAAATATTCATGCTTGAATAACTTCTTGTCCTGATGGAATTACTCCGAACTCCGGTTTAACTGGACCAAATATATATATATAAAACAATAAAAGTACGAATAACAGGACAGTTATATGTTAGAACCTGCATCTTAAAATCAACACGCTAATTGGATATCTCATGAAGGTGATGGACCCCTTTTGTTTGTACCTATAAAACAAACTGCAAGTTGATCATGCGTGTAAACACTTTAACTTTAACTGTTTTGCTATTAGAACAGGTGCAGTAACATGCACGGAATCTACACATACACACACTCACACAAACATATTTATAAGTCAAGTCAGGAATATTTCCTTGCTACTGGTCACATATAATCCAGTTCAACCCGTCACATGTTGCTTTGAGATGAGATGGGCGCCGCCAAGTAACTTTGCTTCGAGTGTAGCCATCAAGAGGTATTGATTGACATGGCCGAACAAGTTATGGAATATATATATATATATATGGTAAGTAGTAAAGTTTGCGAGTGTAGTTAAGGGGTACCCGAAGGCTTCCTTTTCAATAGCTAGAACACTGAGGTGTAGGGGAGGGCGCTACTCCTTTCCCTGGGTTGCTCCACCTTACCCTTGATCTGTACCTTATAATGTTGAGTTTTAAGCAAGCGTCATCAAGTACTATATTTGAGTTTTTGGTATGACTTGACCTGTGGTTGAACCTCGGTCTCCCGGACCACTGACGAACACTCTACCCATTAAATCAATGGCTTGGGGTTCAGTCCCCGGTTGAATCATACCAAAGACTCAAAAAATGGTACTTGATGCCTCCTTGCTTAACACTCAGCATTATAAGGTACGGATCAAGAGTAAAGTGGAGCAATCCAGAGAAAGGAGTAGAGTCTTCCCCTACATCTCGGTGTAGTAGCTATTAAAAAGGGAGCCTTCGGGTCGCCCTCGATTACGGTCACCAACTTTAATACATGTATATATATATATATATATATATATATATATATATATATATATATATATAAACGAGGAGATACAAACATGTTGATGTAGTCTCGCTGGTAATTATTATCTTTTTTTGCTCACAGGTAAGGCCTTGCACCTGACTCTACAAGAATTTAAATATATATATATATATATATATATATATATATATATATATATAAGACACTGATATGAGATGATGACCAGTAAGCTGGTCTAGCAACACATTACGAGTGTGTTAGTGTTGTGAATTTGAGTCTCACAGAGTGACACCATACTGGTGTGCTTGGGTCAGATTATGCTAAGCTTGCTAAATACCTAAATGCACACACACACACACACACACACACACACACACACACACTCAAAGAGAAAGGGGATGAGTAAAAACAGAATTAGGCTTTTTATGTGAAAGCTGCGTCAGCAGGGTATAGATAGCATTGACACTTACGTTTATATCCTCTACCGGGATTGAACCAGTGGTGCCGAGTTCACAAGTCAAATATGCTAACCACGCTAATACATAGTTGTCGTCTATAAAGCTTGGCTTAGTTTAGCTCAAGGCAAGTAGTATGTGGGAACCAGTGAGAATCTAATTCACGGAAATAGAATGATTGATAGACAAGCTTGTAAACCATTACATAGGTAGGTAGACAGACAGACAAACAGACATGGAAAATAGAATTAGAGAGATGGACAGATAGATAAATAGTTATGAATAGAATAAGGTTGATAAATAGATTGGGTAAAGTAGATAGATAGATAGATAGGGTATAATAAGATAGATAGATAGATAGATAGATAGGGTATAATAAGATAGATAGATAGATAGATAGATAGATAGGGTATAATAAGATAGATAGATAGATAGATAGATAGGGTATAATAAGATAGATAGATAGATAGATAGATAGGGTATAATAAGATAGATAGATAGATAGATAGATAGATAGGGTATAATAAGATAGATAGATAGATAGATAGATAGATAGGGTATAATAAGATAGATAGATAGGGTATAATAAGATAGATAGATAGATAGATAGATAGATAGGGTATAATAAGATAGATAGATAGATAGGGTATAATAAGATAGATAGATAGATAGATAGATAGATAGATAGATAGGGTATAATAAGATAGATAGATAGATAGGGTATAATAAGATAGATAGATAGATAGATAGATAGATAGATAGGGTATAATAAGATAGATAGATAGATAGATAGGGTATAATAAGATAGATAGATAGATAGATAGATAGATAGATAGGGTATAATAAGATAGATAGATAGATAGATAGATAGGGTATAATAAGATAGATAGATAGATAGATAGATAGGGTATAATAAGATAGATAGATAGATAGATAGATAGGGTATAATAAGATAGATAGATAGATAGATAGATAGATAGATAGGGAGGGTATAATAAGATAGATAGATAGATAGATAGATAGGGTATAATAAGATAGATAGATAGATAGGGAGGGTATAATAAGATAGATAGATAGATAGATAGATAGGGTATAATAAGATAGATAGATAGATAGATAGGGTATAATAAGGTAGATAGATAGATAGATAGATAGATAGATAGATACGGATATTTGGTTATATCTGCATTTGAATAAGACTTCATCGTTTTCAAGCCAAAAACTTTTTCTACAAATTTTTATCTTTATGTAGAAAACAACAACTATAATATTAACGCTAATATTTCGGGAACATTTTTTTATTCATCTAACAAATCTTGGCAGTGAAAATAAACAATGAAATATTAAATAAAATTTTAAATACTTCAATGTAACATTAAGAATTAAATTAAAAACAAATATATACAATTTTTTGTTGCAGTTGCGTTTTTTTTGTTTTTGTTTTTTGTTGTTTTTTTTGTAGGAGAGTTGGAATTGACGCGGTGTTTTTAATTCTTTTTTTTTTTATTCAATTGCTGGCCCATTTGCATCGTGGTTAGAATGTTCGCCAATGGTTCGGGAGACCGGGGTTCAATTCCAGGTCGAGTCCCACCAAAAACTCAAAAATGGTACTTGATGCCTCCTTGTTTATAACTCACCATTATAAGGTACGGATCAAGGGTAAAGTGGAACAATCCAGAGAAAGGAGTAACGCCCTCTCCTACACCTCGGTGTAGAAGCTATTGAAACAGGAGGCTCCGGGTCGCCTTCGACTACGGTCGGCCAACTTTCTTATTTTTATAATATTTATTTGTTTTGTTTTGTTGCTTCATTTTCTCTCTTTATATAAAACGACCGCATTTAGCCAGTCCAACACGTCAATGACTAATGAAAAAAAAAAATTTTTACAGTGGTTCGTCCCTGATCATTTGACGGTTTGCAGAACAGAACACGCCCACCGGCACACAGACAAACGGTTGCAAAGGCGGACCGAAAATACTGTTTTATAGATTCGACGAAACCCCCGCTGTCTTTAGTTGGTGTAAGGAAACGAACACACGCGCACAGCACACACACGCACATGTGTAAGAGTGAGTGAGTCTCTCTCTCTCTCTCTCTCTCTCTCTCTCGCCTCTTTTTGCCGCCGCTGAAAACCTCCTACTCCTACTCCTGCTCCTATTACTCCTCCTCTTACTCCCCCTCCTTCTTCTTTCCCAATAGGCGCACGCACGCACGCACTTCCCCCGCCGTCAGACCTGCAACTCAACTGAGCACAAAACCTTTCAGTTTAAGTCACTTTGCCTCAGTTTGTAGAGAGGCCGTTGGAGCGCAGGGAAGTGCTTTTTTTTGCCTCGCGATTATTACCTCTACTCTTTACACACTTTTTTTTTTAACATTACTTCTCTTTCTTTCTATTTATCTCACACACTCCCTCTCTCTCTCTCTCTCTCTCAATATATAAATATATATATATTTAAATATATATTTTAAAAAATCTCCTAAAGACTTTCTTTCTTTCTCCAAGTGTCTTTCTTTTTTTTTTTTTTTTTCATTCTCGCTTTCACTCACCTTTTCCATCACTCTTTCTTTCTCTTTCCTTCATATTTATTATCGAAGTCCCCCCTCCCATATACGCTCACACGGATACGCGCGCACACACACACATATATATATACATACTTAACATTATATATACCTATATGAACGTGTGTTACAAACCACACTGTCAGTGTCGTGTTCCTCAGTAGTGTACTTCAAATCATTCTCTCTCTTCTCTTCGGGAAATTCCTTTTAACAACAACAACAGTGACAGTCACAACTTTACGCATTCCTACACTCTTTCCTTTTTCTTTTTTTTTTTTTACTTACATCATCTTTTTTGTGTGTACTAATTTCTACCTGAATTAAAAGAAAGAAAGAAGCAACGAAGCTTTAAAAAAAAAAACTAACAAAAAAATTAACGTCACCGACGAATGAGCACCTTCCTTCAGCCTCATCACCAATCCTATCAACTGGCAAAGTACTATTTTTTTATAATTACTTCTTTCGTATTGGAACTGCTGTACGTACCTACAGTACGTCACAGGACTCCTCGTCTTCATTCAGTAAACCTCTACTCGAAAAAATAACCTCGGAGTTTTTATTGCCAATAGAAAACTGCTCCGTGTCAATAATTATTTAAATACATCACTTTTTTGGATACATACCCGACTGCCAACATACAAACGTGTTTTGTTTTGTTTTTAACATTATAAACAAGTTTGTTTTTTTGTTTTGATTCGTTCCATGTCAGCATCTTAAGAGCCAAGTTTTTTTTAATTTTTTTATTTTTGGTTTTAATCAATCTAATTTTCCTCAAATTGCTTAAAACAGCAAATTTTGCCTCTTTTAAAAGAAAAAAAAGGAAATATTTGGCTGCGAATGTTTCGTTGCGTCCCTTTTTCCTTTTTCTAGAAAGAAGTTTGTTTGGTGTACCTTGCTTCGATTTAACCTGTAAACTTCGATAAAACACGAAACCTGCACACTTGGTACCCCCCCAGAAAGCGTCACCATTTCTGCCACTGGTCTCATGGTATTTTTTACGTAAAAACGGATATATATACATGCGTTGGTCTGAATGGCTTACGTTTGCTGTATTACATGGCTTATTGGGTCATTATGGATATTTATTATGATGCAAGGTAAATATACACCTTTTTTTTTTTTTCTTTTTCTTTGACAAAAAAAAAAACTTATGTTTACTTGTAATGCTTTCTTATTGACGACTTGTTGTGCGATGATGCCCACTGCTCCATTAAAAAAATAGCTTTACGACCGTTAAGACAAGGGGGGTGGCTTCTGCTTCACTTGTGGGTTAAAACTAATTTGGCAATTCCTCAGTTTTTTGTTTTATTTTTTCATTTTATTTATTTATTTATTTCAAACTCTCAACACGAAAAAGTTAAGATTTTTTCTTTTTTAATCACCTAATTTTGATTTCCGAAATTTTAGATTTTCGAAAGGTATATAAAGACTTAATTTTTATTTTTCCCCACCTTGTGATCTTATTCATTTTGCATCCAAAATAAGAATCACTCGGGTGATAGATAGAAATAACTCTGGCTTGAGCCTTCATAATTTAATTTTCAAATTTTCGAGAGGCATTTAAAGACTTTATTTATTTACTTATCTATTTACTAATTTCACATCTTAACTAAGAAACGGTAGTGTGATAATTAGAAATAAACCTTTTTTAAAACACTGGTCTCTGGTTCGAGTCTTCAATGTGGTCATTAGCATTTTCAAAAAATTGGTATTTTTCTATTCCATACCTCCTGCAGTCAATTAGGTTATTGAAGAAAAAGATATTAGTCGTGGCTCATTAGGTAAAAACGTTAGTTCTTTGCCAGTTTCTGGGATTCTAGTCTCTCCCCACCAAAAAGAAAAAAAATGCAGTTAGTGCTACACTTGTGGGATTCGTAATACACGACTTGCTTTGCTTTCATCTCACCGACGCTGGAAACCTTGGAAAATGTCCTGGATATTATTCCACGAATTAAGATCTACAACTAAGGAGAAATCCTTGTTTTATTTGATAATAGCTGATAAGGAGGCAGGGAACAAAAAGAACGTAACAATAATTAATTTCGAATTTTTTTTTTTTTTTAGAATAAAATATCGTCTTTGACCATTTCGGCGTTTAATTTCGCTTACCTAATCACATTCGATCAACTCCTGTTCTTTTTATTTTCATGCAAGAGAAATGGTAATATTCGGTCAATCTTTGAGAGACACCAAGATACACAGGACCCTGAAGGCCTTTGAAACACGGCAAACAAGTCCACGTTGATTTTTCTCTAAATGTCTTGACTATTTGACAATTCTTCTTGACTGGATATCTTAAATACACTCTTAAAAGAAGGAAATGCTGGATTACTATTTCTAGCACTTACTAGACGACGAGTAAACTCTCTGGGTTCACGTTATAATAGTGATCCATAATGACATTGATGCTTCTATTTAGCAAGAACTGAAGAATTCTTAACATTTTCAAAGTTATCTCGCGAATTTAAGCGTTGAAAAAATGCCGTTCAGCGCGAACGCTAACTCCCCAAAAATATTTTTTTTAAGTTAAGAGTATTTTACACATATTGTGCTGACAAAACTTTCGCTTTAGTGTTACGTTTTTGCTGGGTTACGGTTACATGTAGTCATAAACGAGAGGTTTTACTGTTAGTAAGATTGATATTCTTTAAATGACGTTCAGCGCGTATGCAGACTTCCACAAAATGATTAGATTGCAAATTGGCCTGTAAATTGCTTTATTCTCTAAGAGTATCTAATAAAAATCTCGCTAAAATACGCTGTTTTTTTTTTCTTCTACCCCACTCCCGATTCGTGAATATGTACATGCATAAAAACACAATGAGAATTCGAGTATGTGTGTGTATATATATATATATATATATATGGTTATTCCTTTAAAAGCATTGCTACAAGTGGCAAAGGAAACTGTAGAACGATGGATTTTTCTTTATTGGGACTATAAAAAGGCTGTCAAACGTTCTCCCTTTTTTTTTTTTTTTTTTTTTTTAAATTTTTTTTTTTATCTCAGAATTTAAACTTATGTGTGGCAAAGCAATCCAAAGGAATAAATCTTCAACTCTTGATTTAACAGATCGATATTTATCGAACTATTGAAGAGTACGAATTTATTTAAAATTTCGGTTTAGTATGCACAAATTCAAAAAGCTGACTATTGTACCTTTTTTTTTTTTTTTTTTTTTTTTTTAAAATAACATCATTTAGATTTCTCTTATGTTTTTAATTTATGAACTAGTTAAGATGTAAAATAACTTAATTATTTTTTTCCTTAGTATAAAAAAAGATCCCACGTTCATTTTTAAATTGCATATTTTCTATTTTCACTGATAAAAAGTCAGATATTTTGTAGTTAGATTTAATAAACTTAAAGGGAAATGAGAAAATTCTTCGATTATTTGGAGTATTGCTGGAATCGATCCATTTATGGGGAAAAATACGTCCTTTACTGTTTAAATAACCTAATCGATTTTGTTCTTATGATTTATTGATAGAAAACAAAAACAAACACTTCAATCAATGATACCAGGCAATGTGCATAGTTGCGTCAATTCTTGAACGTTTGTGGGATTTCTGTTTTAGAAGTCTTGAATCGCTTGTTCTTTAAAAAAAATCCTGCAATGACAAAAAAGATTCTTGGATTTATGAGACTACATTTGATTATATATTTTTTTAAGAGTTCAAGATTCCGATTTTGATATTGTAATAACCTTTACTTTATACATCTATGAACAGCTCGTTTTCTAGATGGTTTAAATAAACGCTTTTTTGAACTGATAGATTTTCCAATACAACGTGCGTTTCTTCTCTGCCAGAATAGGAAGTATTATTACTACTAAACAGTTTAAGGGGTGGGGGTAACACACACACACACAACGAGTGTATTGTTGCTCATCTAGCAAAGACGTCACGCTAATGTTTTTTCTTCAGGTTTATGCCTTTAGAAAGAGAAAAAATGAATGAAGAAATCAACGTTAGAATTATTTCTGATCAAACAATTCTTCGATTTTCATTTTCAAAATCAAAAATCCTTAAGATACAGAATTGGTGGTTATTTATTTACGAAGTCTGGCACAAGGCTGAAAGTTGGTGAGAATCGAATCAACTAACAATAATCGGCTTGGATTGCTATTGCGAACTACTGCACTATGGGAAGCGCCCGAATATCGATAGTCGTTTATTAAACTTAAGTTTGGTACAAGGCCAGGAGTAGAGCACCCAGTGAAAACAAAAATCGACCAACAATGGTCTGCTGGCCTAGCTCATTAACCATCACACTTCGCAAGCAGCCCACAAATAAGTCTGACTTAGAGATCTTATTAATTCGTTTGATTCGCTTTATAAATATTTTTTTAATTCTAATATTAGAAATTACAAACTAAACTTAAAACTAACATTTTATTCTTAATTTTATGAGACACTTCATTTTAGAAAATTTTCTCTTCAAAGAAGATAGTATCGTTTTTGAAAACGGAATTTTCAAAGTTTATTTATTCGGGTTAAGGTTTGTTTTGTTTGCAATATAACAGAAGTAGCAGCCATTTTAAAACGGGAAAGATAACAATTGTTTTTTGTTGTTTTTTTTTTGTTTTGTTTTTTTTCTCAATTTCATTCCTTCCCATTCTAACCCTTCATTTCAAGATTATTCATATTTTCCTTTATCTCTTCTTCGGGATTCTGTCTTTCACTTCAAGACTATGATCTCATTGTTTCAAGAAAGGTACGTACATTTCTAAATAAAAAATTATATATATATATATATATATATATATATTCCTTTATATGAGTGCATAGAAAACACTCTAAGCCACAGATGTTTTTTTTTTTTAGTTTGTTTTTTAACGAAAAACACGGGTCTTTCGCGCACTGGATCTAAAACACCGTACATTGATACACTCTCATCGCCAGTCTATCTATCTATCTAACTTTTCGGCATGTGTTTTATATCCCTCTCTTACGTTATCTTTTCATATCAACATCACTGTATCACTCGCTCACGCACGCACGGACGCTTTATCAACGTTGAGGCGAAAGAATAACGGCGACACGCACGCAATCAGTATGTCTATCAGTCTATCTGTTTCAGAGCCAGTAACTTCTCATCAATCAATTTCTTTTTTCTTTCGTTTATCTATCAACTCAAACTGGCTTCTTGTTATTCCGAGTCTGTAGCTTTCACACAGACATGGGAACCGAATCGAAATCTTTTTACACACACAAACAGAAGTTTTATAGTTCCATCACATCAGTGTCGATATATCTGTTATCAGTATGAAGTGTGCCTCTCTTTCTCATCATTATATATATATATATATATATATATATATATAATGCGTGAGTTAACTTTTCATCTGGCTAACAGCTGTCTGTCTGTAAACTTAGTTCATCTCAATCTGTTTATCCATCTCGTTCTGTTCACATCTAGCTATATCTACTTAGATAAATATATTAAAATTTGTTTAAAATCAAATTTGACACAAAAAAAAAATTGCTTTAAAAGTGAATTTTTAAGAGATAAACGTACCTTTTTGGTCTAGTGGGTAGTGTTTGCCAATGGTCCGAGAGAGCGGGGTTCAATCTCAGGTCGAGTCATACAAAAGACTTAAAAAATGGTACTTGATACTTCCTTGCTTAACACTCGGCATTCTAAGGTACGTATCAAGGGTAAAGTGGAGCAATTCAGGAAAAGGAGTAGCACTCTCCTCTACACCTCGGTGTAGTAGCTACGGAAAAGGGAGCCTTCCGGTCGCTCTCGACTACAGTCGCCAACTTTTTTTTATTGCAACTGACAGTTTTACAATCTCTATGGGGTGTGTGTATATATATATATACCCAAATCGACACACATGCCATCAGAAAATAGCCAGCTCAAGCACAAGTATATCTGTCTATCAAGCTAAATTCCTCATACGTTCTAACATTATAGACGTTGCTGCTAAATGCACAGAGACGATGAAAAATGAAAATATCTTTATTTATCATTATTCCTCATAACATGCTAAAAACATTTTAAAAAAAAAACAACTTCTATTTGATTCGTGCTTGGAGACAGAAAACTCTCCATACGTTTGCTATATACGGAAAAGGGAGCCTTCTGGTCGCCCTCGACTACGGTCGCCAACATTTATAAGTGATTTCCACGGAGCGCCCTCTACTACTGGCCTTATGCCGCAAATTGAACTATGCTTAGTAAATAACTCGCATTTTCAAACCAAAAACGCTTTGCAAGGGATCTTTTGTTTTTTATCTGGGAAATATCGGACAACTTTTTCAATGAGTTGTATTTTTATTTTCTTTTTTACTGATAATAAAAGGCCCTAATCGACGCATAAATACGTTGTTGTCAAATGAATTGTCCTAAAAGGAGGCACACAAAATGCTTTATATGCAATTAAGCTACCAATTTTTTTTTTTTTTTTGGTGTCATTTGTGAAGTGAAATATCCAAGTCAACTTGTTTCCATCGTTTTTGTGTGTCTCGCACAATTTTGTTATGCGTGCATAAAATAACAATTGAGCCGTATTTGCCAGCAAATCAGTCTAATTAAATCTACTCATCAGTCTTGGTATGTTTATAGTGGACCAAATGTCTACCTTTTTAGTCTGATCCATCTCTAGTCTGTTTATATCTTTATCCGTGTTCGTAAAGGTATCTGTCTACCGATTTATATCAGATTCTACAAATCTTAGCTTTTTCATATCTCCGTATATTGGTTCTCTTGTTACTATCTCCTACCAATCACATTCAGCCTTTATTTCTCTGTTTTTATATATATATATATATATATATATATATATATATATATATATATATATATATATATATATATATATAATATGCCAGTTCATACCTATCTATATCAGTCTCATATATTTCTTCATACCTCTGTATATAGCTGTTCTTATTTGGACAGCTATTTCCTTCATATATATTTTTTCCACACACATACATACATATATATATATATATATATATATCTGCCTATCCATCCCAATCTGTCACCGTCTGATATTTATCTCTTTGCGACTAATTTTCAAAAACCCAACATCTGTTTTAATCTGAGCATATCGCCAATTTTTGATTAATCAACAACGCCACTCTGACATCAGTCTATCCATCCATCTATTTGTATTGTCTTTTTTTTTTTCCCTATCATATTTACCCAACCCCTCCGCTCGGGCAGGATATGACACAAGGGCAATTTCTAAGCGAAGTTTAACAGGTTTGAATTCAGAGTTTTCCTTCTCCTAGACTAGTTGCCTCACCAAGGCTGAAGAACTTAGTCTATCTTGCCCATAGCTGGAGGGAGAGTAATTGGATTCATACCTTTCCCATGGGTATTAGTGCTATGTGAAATGCAGTTGGCCAGGTCCAGGATTTGAACTCGTGTTGCCGTGTCCATTTCCTATGACGATAACCATTACACCACAGGCATCTCCCTTTTCTTTTTTTTCTTTAAGTCTTTTATTCCGATTCTAATCTATCACTGAAGAATATTCCACTCCGACCCGAAGTGGTACCACTTGATAGGGTCCAATCTATGGATCAAATAGAACTGTTTGACGTTTAAACTGTGGCCAAACAAATGACTTATGCTAAACTGAATTGTTTGAAATAGAACTGTTTGATCATTTAACTGTGTATAAACAAATGACTGATGTTTAATTGTCAGTGATACTTTGTAATACTTGAAAACATTTGTGTGAAAACTAATGATTAATAGTAAATAGAATTATTCGTATTTGATAAAAATAAAAGAAATCATTTAACTATGTATGTTTTGGGGAATGAGCTCAGCCTTGTTTTAAAATGATATTTACAAAAATGTGTTAAGGAAATATATATTCAATATATATATATATATATATATATATATATATATATATATATGTATATATGTATATATATATATGTATGTATTAAAATGATTTGGCATTAAATAACCTACAAGGGTTGATATACCATAAAATCTAAACTACATTCTGAAGAATAACAAGCTTCTGCAATCCATGCGTCTCTACACACACGCCCAAGCTTGTATATGTACATACGCCGGGGGGGGGAATACACATTAATATTAACGTCTTTTTTTTTCTTCGATCTGTTTGCTATACGATTAGACTTCGATAACTGAAAGTTCGACCTATACTGTGACGCCCTTTTCATTTAACACGCATACACTAGAAGATGCCGTTAAAAAAAAAAAAAGGAAAGGAAAAAAAAAAACCGACTTGAACTGACTTAGGAAAGCGTTAAAACATACCCATCGAACAAAAAAAAACCTTTAGTTTTGCCGATATGACAATGTTTGTGATATTTTTCCCCAAATTTTTCATAAGACAAAAAAAGGTAGAGATCTCGATAACAGTCATTTCAGATATTTAATTTTGTGAATGATTCTTCGATTTAAGCTATTCCCATATCGAATTATAAAACACTTCGAAGTCTTTTAGTAGTTTGTTTTTTTTTATCGATTCTATCATATTAATCATCGCAGATAGGATACTGAAAAGATCTCTGCCCAACCAAGCCATGAAGCGTATTGTACATGCTTTTCCAAGAATTCATCCCTCAGGTTCAATATAACAGACACTTTGTCAAGTTACCGTTTCAAACGCATCATTGTTTATCTCAGCTGCACGCACATATATATATATATATATATATATATATATATATATATATATATATATATATATATATATAATAAGACAAAAAATACCAATCTCTTTGTGGACCTTCTTATTTTAAAATATATCCTTATTCTTTCTTTAGACATACAACAATCATCTTTTTATATATATATATATATATATATATATATATATATATATATAATCGACAATGACAAAAGATGGTTGAAAGTACCTGTACTAGGACGATACCAAGGAAAACTTTTTTGTTTTTGGACCCGCCTTCAACCACATCTCGCGTGCCAACTAGAAAAGCTCTTTAAGAAGATACTGAACACCGAATCCTGCCCGTTATTTTCAACAAAATTTGCCTTATATATATATATATATATATATATATACGTTCATTCGTGTAACTTCTAGTCGGTTGATGACTGTTCATGTCTATTAATTGGTCTTACACTGTTCACATTTTGTATCCGTCTATCTTTCCTTCTACCTATATCTCAATTTTTTTTTTCTTTTTTACATTTATTTTATTTCCATATTCTCGACTCTTTTCTCTTTGCATCAACATTTCTAAATTTTTCATCGGTTCTCTTTTTTTTTTTTTTCTTTTTTTTTTTTTTTTAACTTGTCTAATATCAGTACAAATCGTGAAACACAAACATAAAGCAACACACAAGGGAGAAGGAACGCACTAATTAATGGGATTACATGGCCAATACGCCACTACACTCGAACAGTTCTTGTTTTCCGTCGGTTTATTTGATTACTCAGCATGTATCTCTCTAATTTTGTGTGTGTATGTATGTGTGTGTGTATATATATATATATATATATATATATGTGTGTGTGTGTTCTTTACTGTCTCGGAGCTTATTTTAGTTCCATTTTCCCACAAGTGCTTGTAGTCTGAGTTCAAAGTCGGATAATAAAAAGGCTAATAATGATTGTCTAGTACAAAATAAGACCACGCTATTCTCACTTAGAAAATTAGCATATATTCTTATATACTTGCTGCAGTCGATACATTCTTTTCGTATACTTATAATCTATATAAAACAAATATCAATACTCGTAACTCTGTGCACGTGTTTATATCAATGAATAAAGTCCTCACTTACGATAATTTGTGAGTGAGTTACCGATTAAACAATTTTTTAAAATACAATTATACCACGAAACCATCTCGGAGAGGGAGGACAACTTTTTTTTTTTTTTAATCATAATCTTTATTTTTCTAATTATTCGTCGTCTGTTCATTAACTGTCGTTTAATAATTAAAATTTATTAAAGATTATGGGATTTCAATTGAGTTTTCTTTGTATTGTAAAATTTTCAAAAATTTTTCTGCTTCCTTATTCTATTTTTTTAGGCGCTAAAAAATATTGTATGTGTTCATGTAAGGTACGACTTTTTAAGATCAATGTTTCACCTTAAAAACGAAATCTGGAAAATATATATTTTTGTAGGCTTGCAAGGCCAAAAGTTAGGGTCGTTCGTTACACGCAAGATATAAGCCAAAAACACTTTATGGCCAAAAATTTGAATCAAGTCGTTTTTTACGCTAATGTTTACGTCATTTTTTTTCTCTTACACTAACTAAACCATGATGAAAAAAATTAATACAGTCTTAATTTTTTTTTTTTAAATTCAATAAAAGGTATTTTGTTATTAGCCCTTTTAAGTGTAGATATCTTAATTCTCGGGGCTTTCTCTGGACTCTGTATTGTTGAATGTCAGTTTTATTTCATATCTGCTCGCATCTATCTAGAGGTTGTCCAACCAAAGTCAGTTTATATCTATGTATCTCTCAGTCTATCCAAACAGATCAGCTTTTGTAAAGAGATATATCACCGAAAACCTGAGATCTTATCCCAAGCAAGCGCACACGAACGCTGTAGGATCAGAAGTGCGCGTCTCATCTTTACCCTGTTGACTATCAGTTTGTCTGTCAATCTATATCACAACAGGACTACCACTGCTTATAATAACGGTGACTCCGACTCTCTCTCTTTCTCGATCAATATATTGAACTATACGCGTAGCACAGCAAACCTTTAAGCGCCTACAAATGTGGGTGCGTTATAAGATGATTTCTCCGCGCCATCACATCGTCAGCATATTATCAGTATATCTGTCGATCAATCTGTTTTTTCACAAGAGAATGCGCGTCGAATTACAACCTTGAATTTTCCTTTTTTTCCCCTCTAAAGAAAAGGGGGAAAAATAGAAGGAAAAAGTCATGGCGTCGAATGACTATGAACGTATGTACAAAAATGAAAGACTTACAAATAGTTACATTTAGACGTGTGCAGAAGTTTCCAGCGGTTGCTAACTGCAAAAAGAGCTCTGAGAACTTTTACACACAGCTAATATATGAATATTTTAGGACTATGGAAATATCGTATATACTCGTGTATAAGTCGACTAATACATTAATTTAAAAAAAAAAGTTAAGTTGAAGGTGGCTCCTTGTTTTTTTTTTTATAATTTTGTTTGAATCTGTATGTCTATCAGTCTGTTTTATAACTCGTATCACTTTTTTTTCTTTTTTTCTTTTTTTTTTTTTTCTTTCAACTGGCTTCTTGCTATTCTGAGTCTAGCTTTCTCAGACAGTGGAACAAAATGAGTCTTCACACACACACACGCGCGCGCGCTTTTCAGCTCTATCGGTGTATATGTCGATATATCTGTTAGCGTTATTTGTTGAGTACACCTCTTGCTCTTTCTCTCTTATATGAGAGAGAGAGAGAATAGACAATCTATAAACTTAGTTTCAATATTAACAGTAATCGATGTTGATATTGATGCTTTTCTATAGGAAGGATTCTAATTAGCATTTGATAGTTATTTTCAAATTCAGATGATTAAAAAATGACATTCAGCACAAACGAAGACTACACAATACAAGCCATTTACAGAATTGACTGGAATTGTCTTATTCCTTAAGAGAGCATTTTTAAGTTCTTTCCTACAGTAAAAAAAATCTCGCTATAATCTGCATTTTTTTTTTTCTTCTGGATTTCAGTTATACAAACAATTTTTATGTATAATTCAACCTTACCAGATCATTAGGCCGACACCGATGTTGTATCTTAAAAGTGAGGCCGACAAATTTCGACCTATACACAAGTATACACGGTATTTAAAAACGGCAATATGCATACTACGGAAAACGCACACAGTTGCTAATATACAAGCTTGCAGTTGTATCTGTACGCGACATGAAAAAATAGTCTCTTGCTAAAAGAGGCTGTCGGATATGCTGATACCCATTTGATCAGTATGTCTATCAGTCTATTCATTTTTATACGACTCTTTCTCCACTCCCATCTGTTTTTTTGCGCCCCAAAAAGACTCGCATATTTACTGCTGGTTCAGTTTGGCACACGGCCACAAGAACTGGGCACCCAATGAGTTCTGTAGAATAGCGCAAAATATGTTTGCACACTCGATATCAGTCCGTCGACTTGTAAATACAACGGATGAAAAGTTATTGTAGGCTGAATTTTCATCTGAAATGTTCGCTGCATGTGATTAATTAATTAGAATTAAGTGCATTGACAAGGAAAAAGATTGTAATGAAAAGAAATCATTGTTGTGTAAAATAAACTCTTATCTCATTATTAGGCTACCGAATATAACTGAATAGCTGTTTCAAAATCGTAAGCGATTTTATACTTAAGCGGATAAAAATAAATGAAATAAGATAAATAGACGTAAATTAGCATCTTACACAGCGTTGGTTATTTGAGTCTGTTCCTATCTATCTATCTATCTATCTCTCTATCGTCTGTTCCTATCTCTCTATCGTCTGTTCCTATCTCTCTATCGTCTGTTCCTATCTCTCTATCGGCTGTTCCTATCTCTCTATCGTCTGTTCCTATCTCTCTCTCTCTCTCTCTCTCTCGTCTGTTCCTATCTCTCTCTCTCTCTCTCTCGTCTGTTCCTATCTCTCTCTCTCTCTCTCGTCTGTTCCTATCTCTCTCTCTCTCTCTCTATCGTCTGTTCCTATCTCTCTCTCTCTCTCTATCGTCTGTTCCTATCTCTCTCTCTCTCTCTATCGTCTGTTCCTATCTCTCTCTCTCTCTCTATCGTCTGTTCCTATCTATCTCTCTCTCTCTATCGTCTGTTCCTATCTATCTCTCTCTCTCTCTCTATCGTCTGTTCCTATCTATCTCTCTCTCTCTCTCTATCGTCTGTTCCTATCTATCTCTCTCTCTCTCTCTCTATCGTCTGTTCCTATCTATCTCTCTCTCTCTCTCTATCGTCTGTTCCTATCTATCTATCTCTCTCTCTCTCTCTATCGTCTGTTCCTATCTATCTCTCTCTCTCTCTCTATCGTCTGTTCCTATCTATCTCTCTCTCTCTCTCTCTATCGTCTGTTCCTATCTATCTCTCTCTCTCTATCGTCTGTTCCTATCTATCTCTCTCTCTCTATCGTCTGTTCCTATCTATCTCTCTCTCTCTATCGTCTGTTCCTATCTATCTCTCTCTCTCTATCATCTGTTCCTATCTATCTCTCTCTCTCTATCGTCTGTTCCTATCTCTCTCTCTCTTCTCTCTCTCTCTCTCTATCGTCTGTTCCTATCTCTCTCTCTCTCTCTCTCTCTATCGTCTGTTCCTCTCTCTCTCTCTCTCTCTCTCTCTATCGTCTGTTCCTATCTCTTTCTCTCTCTCTCTCTCTCTATCGTCTGTTCCTATCTCTTTCTCTCTCTCTCTATCGTCTGTTCCTATCTCTTTCTCTCTCTCTCTCTCTATCGTCTGTTCCTATCTCTTTCTCTCTCTCTCTCTCTATCGTCTGTTCCTATCTGTCTCTCTCTCTCTCTCTCTCTATCGTCTGTTCCTATCTATCTCTCTCTCTCTCTCTCTCTCTCTCTATCGTCTGTTCCTATCTATCTCTCTCTCTCTCTCTCTCTCTCTCTCTCTATCGTCTGTTCCTATCTATCTCTCTCTCTCTCTCTCTCTCTCTCTATCGTCTGTTCCTATCTATCTCTCTCTCTCTCTCTCTCTCTCTCTCTCTATCGTCTGTTCCTATCTATCTCTCTCTCTCTCTCTCTCTCTCTATCGTCTGTTCCTATCTATCTCTCTCTCTCTCTCTCTATCGTCTGTTCCTATCTATCTCTCTCTCTCTCTCTCTCTCTCTATCGTCTGTTCCTATCTATCTCTCTCTCTCTCTCTCTCTCTATCGTCTGTTCCTATCTATCTCTCTCTCTCTCTCTCTCTCTATCGTCTGTTCCTATCTATCTCTCTCTCTCTCTCTCTCTATCGTCTGTTCCTATCTATCTCTCTCTCTCTCTCTCTATCGTCTGTTCCTATCTCTCTCTCTCTCTCTCTCTCTCTATCGTCTGTTCCTATCTATCTCTCTCTCTCTCTCTATCGTCTGTTCCTATCTATCTCTCTCTCTCTCTCTATCGTCTGTTCCTATCTATCTCTCTATCGTCTGTTCCTATCTATCTATCTATCAATCTATCTATCTATTACACAAACACACGCACAACTGTTATTTTGCAATACTTTGTTCCTGATAAAGATAACCCGACACAAAACCAGATTAATGAAAATGCAACAGTTAAGATCATGTTGCGCCGGACTTTTTTACTAGGTGGTTCTTAACCTTTATTTTTTTTTTTTTAATTGAAGACGCTGAATCCTGGCATTTACTGGTGCTCGAATGCGAACCAAGTAACAGGATGTGCGTAACTCAATCAACCCCCCCCCCACCCGATCGACAGACCTAATGTGAATATATATCGAGCTGTTGATGACACATTCGTTAAAAAGAATAGATAAATAAGATCCAAGCGCGCATTGCAGCTTTTTATTAAATCAGTCGGCTATAAAGTTTTGAACTACTTTAAAAAAAATCAAACAGAAACGCTATTTCTTCAGTTGAATTATATCGATCTAGTTCGCAAGCATGGTATTCACTAGTTCTATGTATTGATTTGGGGAGAGAGCTAAAATTCATTTATTCCTCGCTTTTTACCAGTCCTGAAAAATCTATCCCAAGACTTCATATCCATCGAATACTTGCATTCGTTTACTTAACTATCTCTCTAATTCTGTTCTCTCAAATCCTGTTTATCAAAGAATGGTTTTGTATTTTTTTTTTTTAATCATAAGTAGCTATCCAAATCTACCCAAGTCTGTCCGTATCTATCAGTCCAAGTTCTCATGGCACAAGAGCTAACGTGATGGACTGCAGTTTTGTTATAAGCGGGTTCGAACTCCAGTCTTGCAATTACGATTAATTTGGGATTAATATCATTGGAAAAAATATGAAATCCTTATCCCTCCAGTTTTGTGTTAAATAGCTGTTAAATACTGTTCTTCTACAAAGGTGACTTTAACATTAAATAACCCACCAAGGTTGATATGCCAATCAAAGAAAGAAACCAAACCAAGTCTGTTTTGTGTCTGTCAACGTCTGTTCCTATCTCTTTCGAAATCTGTTCGTATCTACCTTTCTTTCTAAGTCTATTTCTAATTGCCTCTTCTGTCCCTCACTCTTTTTCTCTCTTCTCCTCTCTTTTTCTCTCTTCTCCTCTCTTTTTCTCTCTTCTCCTCTCTTTTTCTCTCTTCTCCTCTCTTTTTCTCTCTTCTCCTCTCTTTTTCTCTCTTCTCCTCTCTTTTTCTCTCTTCTCCTCTCTTTTTCTCTCTTCTCCTCTCTTCTTTCCAGCTTTGTTACTATCTAACATCAATCCATCCATCCTGTTCCTATCAACCCCTTCATTCCAAATTTGTTTCTTTCAATCCATCCCTCCAATCTTTCTTTCCAAGTTCGTTCCCATTATTTGTCTACCCAATTCTGCTGTCTCTACTCCTCTATCAATCCAAGTAGGTTTGTGTTGTTTTTCTAACCTTATAGTTATCCAAATATCTTCGCATCTATCAAAGTCTGTTTGTTTTTCAGATTTTTACAATCCACTGATTCCAGCTTTTTTTTTTAATATAATTAATTCTTGTCTGTTATCTTTTTTTAAATTGATACTTTTCACATTCCTGACACATTTGAACACCATGATTTCACACCGACACGCAACCATTTCTCTGCAAACAAAATTATTTTTCATGTTTACTGTTTTTTGTTTTTTTTACTTATAAACTCTGTCACGACAATACGCTGTACTCGCAATATCGAAGCACTTTCTATAAGCACATGTATACTATTTACAAACTTACGATCCACTTACCTTTTTATCGAATTATGCCTGTCATATTTATCGGTATTTACCAATCGAACTGGTTTGCTCAATCGCTCCACACGGTTTGGGCGTTATCTGTTTTTAGTACCACGTTCTGGCGAATTCATTCTTCAGTCTTTATAAAGTTTGTAGGGAGCTGTAGAATACATTGACTGCACCTCTGCAGAGGGGTAAGACTTCCCCAACGAGTGTCCTGGATATGACACTAAACAATCTAATGGTGAGGTTCCTGTAATGCTGGAGCTTTTGGGAGAATGCGGAGTACCCCTTCATTGCCATCGCTCCCCAGGTCTACTCTGGTCCGGAGTGATAGCACCTGGGTCCTATCTATGGGTCAAATAGAACTCAACAGCATACAGCGAGACTGAACTGTTCAAAATAAAACAGTTTTTACATTTAACTGTGTGTAAATAAATGACTGATGTTCAACTGAATTGTCAGTGATACATAGCAATACTTGGAACCATTTAACTTTGTTGACATACTAAACTGAATAGTTTGAAATAGATATGTTTTTGATTGTACTTATGCTTAACTGAATTGTCTGAAATTGAACTGTTTTGACATTTAACTATGTGTGGACAAAAACTATACTTATACTAAACTGAATTGTTTGAATTAGAACTGTTTGACTAAACGGAAGAGCTTGAAATAGAAATGTTTTTGACAATTAAACTGTACGCATACTAAACTGAATTTTTTTTTTTTTTTTTTTTAATAGAACTGATTTGTATAAAAGAGGATTTGGCGTTAAATAGCCGAAAGTTGATATTCCATAATACCCAAACAACCAACCAACTAAGATTAAAGGGCCTTTGGAGACCCCTCTAATTTTGGGTCGTTTGTTGTATTTAAAATAATAATCATAATAGGTTATGGTTGTAGAGGAAGGTTACAGAACGAATAAAAAAAAAACACATTAAAAAAATTTTACATTTTTAAGATAAAAATGAACGTAACGATTGATGACGAATACTGGAAACGCCCTGTAAACTCATAAGGTTCTGGTTGTAATTGCGATCCATTATGATATTGGTACTTCTATTTAGGAAAAGTGAAGAACTCATATTAGCATTATTTCATATTAATCTCTGTTATATCGAAAATTTACTTGATTTGAAAAAAAAAAAAATACATCCAACTTCCATCTAGGAAGAAGTGAAGAATTCTAATCAGCATTTTTATTGTTACGTTTGTCATATCGCAAATCTTGATGCTTAAAGTTGAAAGAAAATGCCGTTCAGCAAATTAGTTTAGAGATAGCGATAGTTTGAGAATTTTAAGTATTATAAAAAATTAATAAAGATATCTCAAAGACTTGCCGCTTTTTGTTAGTTTACATACCTAACCACACGCACACACGAACAATAAAATTGCGACCCTTTAAAGAAAGAGCTACCTATAATGACTGGGGTACATGTGGTCTAGAAATCTATCCAAATCTTCGTATCCATTCAAGCCTTCTGTTCATCAGTATATTTTGCTACGTATCTATCAGATTTTTACAATCTAATCATTCTAGCTACTTTATTTTTATAATTCTTCACGGCTTCTTGTGTATATTACTTGATACAATCTGTATATTTAATCATTTAAATAATCAAACTTTTCTCATATGTATGTATGTATATATATATATATATATATATATATATATATATATATATATATATATAATGTGCGTGTGTGTATATATATATGTCATTGAGATACCAATATATGTTTGGTCAATCTTACGCTAATAATTCTTTTTTAAATTCGTGAATTATCCTATTTACCAACCCCTCCGCTCAGGTCAGTTTTTAAGCGGAGTTTAACAGGTGTGAATTCAGAGTTTTCCTTCTCCTAGACTAGTCGCCTCACCAAGGCTGAAGAACCTAGTCTGCCCTACTATTTACCCATAGTTGGAGGGAGAATATTTGGATTCATACCTTTCCCAAGGGTATTAGTGCAATGTGAAATGTAATCAGGCTCGTCCTGAATTTGAACTCGTGTCGTTGTGTCTACATCCTGCGACGATAACCATTACACCACGGGCACCTCCATAAAAAAATTCGTGAATTATACCCCTGATGGCGGCGTTTAAATTGATCGAAACATCGTGACAAACAATATCAACAAAACAAAGTTACTTCATTGCTTGAAATATCATTTATATGACGTTTTTATACACAACCCTCTTTTGCTACGAGGATGTGACAATCAATTTTAAGTGGAGTAGTTAGATTGATATCATTTTTTCCTTTTAGAACAGTTGCCATGTCAACGTTTAAGAGTCGTGTCTACCTTACGGTTTACTCTTAGCTGGAGAGAAAATGGTTGGGTTCATGACTTTCTCAATAGTACTAGCGTTATATGAAATGCAATCAACCTCGTCCCGGATTTCAACTTGGGTCAATATTTCTGCGACCATATCTGTTATGCCACTAGTACCTCCTACTTATACTAACGTCCAAATCTGTTCGTATCTATCTACCTATCTATCTATTCCGAGTGTATTTCTATCTATCTATCTATCTATCTATCTATCGCCTCTATCTATCTATCTATCGCCTCTATCTAGTCTCATTTTAATTTACAATTTATTTTGCCTTAAGACTACAAAATATTAAAAAAATGAAAACAAATAAAATATGCTAATATAACTAAAACTCCCACACTCTAAAGGACTGTTGATTTTTAACCTGGATACAATGTATATAATGTCTAAGTACTATTTATGATACACCCTTTATTCTGGAACCTGGGCGTGTATCGATTGCTCTTTGATCATTTCGTGTAATCTAACTGTTATTACCCGTACTTATTGACTATATTGACTTAGTGGGAGGGGAGTTGTCATATTCCATCTATTGCATTTAATATATAACATAACGTATTGCATATAATGTATAACAATTGAAAGAGGAATTATTTTGTTGATATCTTATGCTATAAAAGAATCCAAATTGTGACTATGGTTTTACTGCACATTGTTCTTAAGTTGTGACGGAATATGAAATTTGTCTCTAGTCTGTGAAATACCAGTGCTCTTTCTTGGCCGTTTTCTTCCAATATATTAACTTGAAGTTCTGATATTATTTTAGGACCTGTGTGCATATTAATCCGCATATTAGTTTTCGGTAAATCTAGTTATATAATTTATTTGATCTTGATTTATCTTTAACGGCGGTTTGTCAGGGCATATTTTATGCCTGGTGGTTAGGGAATCGCGTTTATTGCACGTTCATATTTACATTTGTGTTTATCGTTTTATTTCATTTATTTATTTAGCTGTAGGGTTTCAAGTAACTAATTATCTTTAGTAAACGATACCGGCTCATTCGCCTAGAGGTTAGTGTTCGCCAATGGTCCGGGAGATCTGGATTCAATCCCAGGTCGCATCATACCAAAGACTTTTAAAATAGTACTTGATACCTGCTTGCTTAACACTCGGCAATATAAGGTACGTATCAAGGGTAAAGTGGAGCAATCCAGGGAAAGAAGTAGCGCCCTCCCCAACACCTCGGTGTGTTAGCTATTGAAAAGGGAGGCTTCTGGTCACCCTCAACTACGGTCGCCAACTTAGTAAACGATTGTGTTAAGTAACTATTTGTACTAATAAGTCACGATTGTTTGTTTGTCTATTCCATTTTTCGCGCCGAAAAACGTTACGCGAACAACTTCGTCCAACTCTGCTTGCGTATATGAATGATATCAAGTATTTTAATGCCAATAATTTTCAAACAGTTCTATTTCATCCATATGTTAGGACCCTAAATCACCCACAGAGGTTGATTTGCAGTTAAACAAAACTCGAATAGATAGGACCCTAACAGGTACTTATTTACCTAACCCCTCCGCATAAGCAGGATGTAATACAAGGTTGTTTATTTTTCTAAAGCCAAGTTTAACAGATTTGAATTCAGTTTTCTTTTTTGCTATAGCAAAGTTAAAGAACCCAATTTGCCCTATTATTTCTCTATCGCTAAAAGGAGAATACTAGGATTCATATCTTTCTTAATGGGTATTACCGCTATATAAAATGCAAACAGCTTCGTTCAGGATTGAACTTGAGTCGCCATGTCCATTTCCAACGACCTCAACTATTACACTAAGAATACCTAACGGGTATCGTTACTCCAGGTCAGAATAGACCTGGAACTAAAAAAATGGGGTGCTCCACACTACCCAGAACTGAATCCTCACTATCAGATATAGTTTAGTGACATACTCAGGATACCTTCCATTATTTATTTATTTATTTATTTATTTTTTTTTTTTTTTTTTTTTTTTTTTTTTTTTTTTAGAGTCAACATAGTTTACGCTCCACCGATAAGACGTCATTTATTAAATTGAAATAGATATTCAAGGTGTTTGAATCGTTTTTTTTTTTTTCCATCTTCATTTAAACAATCATGAGAATTTAAATCCTAAACAAACGGGTACTTTCTCAACAGGAAGATCACAAGTCTGGCGGTTTCCTTCGTGGCCTCGTTGGGTACCTTCATCTTAAACGTTGACATTTACTAATTACAGATTTACTTGTGTATATCAAATGCGATTCTTTTTTTCGTTCGCGAAAGGTACTAATGTCAAAAACGGCAGTAGAAAATAGAAACTGTTTTATCACAGAATTGGGAGGGGATGCCTGCTTGATTGATCTATTAAAACTAGATAAATAAAGAAATCGATTCTCGTTTATTTGCATTTAAGTGCACATACATTCCGACAACGACATCGTCTGTCTAGTACATCTCAGTCGAACAACCCCGACTTGGGATTTTTATTTCTTTACCATATAAATAAGACGAAGGTACGAGGGAGTTGTCGTAACAGTTTACGGTGTGAATAATGGTATCGGCAAGCCGAGTTAGTTTCGGCTGACTGAAACTGTTAAAGATCAACTTAACAACTTCGGAAAAGGCATGAATTCATTTCCGCCTGTTCCATTTTGTCTCATCACCGGGTATCTTGACTTCGATCATTGACGGAGAAAAAAACGGGTGGGGTGAGTGGACACTCTAGCAAACCACTCTCCCATGAGTTGCAGCCGAGTTTGTAGTAACTTTTTAAAAAAAAAGTGTTTACGCTCAGTCAGCCTTGACGGAGGGCAGAATAGAAATAAATTTAAGATACAAATACATATTATTGCTTATGCACGCCTTTGCACGTAAGTTTGACATTTTCATTTGTAAGTATAGATAATTTCCGTTGATACTATCTTAAGTTAAGGAGTGCGTAAAGTGGTTTGGCTTGATGTGGTTTTATGGCATATCAACCATTGTAGGTTATAAATGCCAAATCCATTTTCATTCATATAAATAGTTCTATTTCAAATAATTCAGTTTAACGGAAGTACAGTTTAGTTCTATTTGATCCACAGATAGGACTCTATCGGGTGCTACCACTCCGGTCTAGAACTGACTTAAAAGCGATGACATTGAAGGGCTACCCAGCATTCTCTAAAGCTCCGGCATTACTGGAGCCTCCCCATTAGACTGTTTTGCGTCATATTTAGGACACTCGTTTGGAGAGGGGTCTTACCCCTCTGCAGAGATGCAGGTGGTGTATTCTACAGCCCCAGCCGATTGCGCAAGTGTGTAAAATGTTTAACGGGTCTTGTTTGTTGTTTTTTTTTTGTTTTGTTTTTCTCTCTCCAAGATAGGACCCCAACAAGTACTAACACTCCAGGTCAGTGGATCTGGGAATAAAGGTATACTCCACACTTTCTACAACTATCTCACTGCCAGATGCATTTTGGTGTGATAACCCAGACAGCTTTTCTTTTGGGGGAAAGGGAATGTTTCTCTCTCTCTCTCTCTCTGCAGCGGGTACAACCAGTACACTCTCAGGCCGCAAGCCCAGTCAGCTGGAGTTGCATTATACACCGACAGCATTTCTGCAGAGGGGTGAAACCTCCCTAATGAGTGTCCTAGATATGACGCTAAACAATCTGTTGATTGAGGCTCCAGTAATGCTGGAGCTTTGGGGAATGTGGAGTACTTCTTTATTGCCATCACTCCCAGGTCCACTTTGGCCCGGAGTGGTAGCACCTGATAGGGTCCTATTTATGGGTCAAATGGAACTAAACTGTGTACTTCTGCTAAACCAAATTATTTGAAATTGAACTGTTTCTATGTATAAAAATGGATTTGACATTAAATAACCTACAATGAAAACAAAACCACCAACCAACCAATCTCTCAGCCCGTCGACAATATCGAAAATAAATCTGACATCAGTTTGTAGTATTTTTTATGCTGATTTTTTTTTTTTTCCTCCTTTGCGCTACAAAAGGGAAAAAAGCCTCTTTACAGAAGTGTATATTACACAAGGAAAAGGGACCTAAAATCTACTAGCTGAAGGGTCGTGTAGAAAAAAAAGCTTTAATAATTCTGTGGATGTTAAGAACTTTTAACACGCGCGATTTTTCACTTGAAAGCACAGGGAAAATTTGTCCATGCCTCCCATCCGGCACACGAGCCTCGTAAGCAACTATAAATAAACCTACATTAGAAAACAAATTAATTGCAAATAAGTTTTTGTGCACTATCTGTTACAAGGAAAGTAGTTTTATTTAACGTTTTGGATTTGACTGTGTGTGGTGGAGGGGATCAAATTATAATACCGACAAGTTTCCGTAAATTGACTTGTGGATTATTTTTACTTGCTCGACTGTCAAGAAACAACTTCTTTTTTTTTTTTTTTTTTTTTTTTTTTTTTTTAAATCGATAAAATCCTGATTTACTCGCACGACAAATATAAATTGAAATCATATACAAAAATTGATTTTTAACGTTAAGTCAACCTGACCGTGACAATTTTAAGTCTAGCGGTTAGGGAATCGCGTTCATTTAAATTTATATTTTTTATATAGTTGTTTTTTCATCGTTGTTTTAGTTTTGTTTTTCTCTTCTACACCTTTTTATATTTATATTTAATACAAATATTTTGCACACAGTTTCATGTTGTTTAAGTAATTTCTGCTTTAATATATCATTTACCGACCGTCTTTTGAGTGTTTGTATCTTGTGGATTTGGGAGTCTGAAGCTCTATAATGAAAACAATAAGTCACTGACGGTTTATATCGGATCAATGAAAAGTTTCCGGCTAAATATATATGTAAAGTAGTTTGTAACTTAATAATTTAAAAAAAATTTACACGTTAATATTTCGTATATAAGGGAGATAAATCTGAAGTAAATTAACACATGAATTATATCTTTGGCTACTATTAAACTTCATCTTAATCGCCAACTTTTTTTTTTTTTTTGCGCAACTCAGGCCAGCTGTCATTTCTATGACAGCGAGAAACAGTGTACATCGGAGGCAAGAAGAAATAAGTTATAATTAGAGACTTTTAACCGGGCCGTTGGCCTAATGAGTAAAGTATTCGCCAATGGTCCGGAGTTCAATCCCAGGTCGAGTCGTACCAAAGTCTGAAAAAATATAGTACTTGATGCCGCTTTGCGTAGCACTCAGCATTATAATGTGAGGATCAAGGGTAAAGGGGAGCAATCCAAGGAATGGAGTAACGCCCACCCCTACACCTGTGTAGTTGCTATTGAAAAGGGAGCTTTCGAGTCACCCTCGACTAAGGTCGCCAACTTTTTTACTTGCTGTCCCGGTTGTAAAATTAAAAGTGAAAAGGATAAATACCTCTCTCTAACTAGGGAACTGAAAAAAAACTGGAACATGAGTGACGTTTTTACCAATTATAATTGGTGGTCTTGGTACAGTTAGTAAAATATTAAGAGACTGGAAATAAGTGGACAAGTGTCGACCATCCAAATTACGGCATTGAGATCGGCCAGGATACTGAACCGAGTCCTGGAGACTCGGTCTCTCAAACTCCAGTGAAAGAAGATCATTGATTTTTTTTTTTTTTTTTTTTTTTAACAGCATATCAACCCGTTAAGGGTTATTTTATGCCAATAGGTTAAGGAATCGCATTCATTATTCAAAAATATTTACATTTTTTTCTGTGTTTGTTTCTACAGAATTTTTTTAACATAGCCCTTGAAATACGAATAATTTTTAAACAGATCTATTTGACCGGTTGATAGAACCCAACCAGGTACTACCAATCCCGGTTTAGGCTGGCCTTGGATCAGTGACAATGAATGGGTACTCCACACACTCCAAATCTTGAGCCTCACCATATGCAGTTTACTGGTATACCTGAACAGTTCCTTTTGTGGGAGGGGCATCTTACCCCCTCTGCCGGGGAATTCACACAACATATTCTAAACCTCGTCAACAACTGACAACTAAAGATTAGGAAGATGAATGATAATAATATCTTGTCGAAATGAAAGTTAATGAAGATTAACAGAACGAAAATATAGTATTTATTCCATCTAAGATGCCAATATCTGTCACCTAGTACAGGATTAACCTGTAAACTATAGCTGTGGGCCACGTGGCCTTAAAGCCTTATTTATTTTGTCCAGTCGGCTGGGGCTGTACAATACACCGACTGCATTCTTGCAGAGGGGTAAGACCTCCTCCCACAACGAGTGTTTTAGATATGACACTAAACAATCTGATGGTGAGGTTCCAGTTATGTTGGAGCTTTGGAGAATGCCGAGTACTCCTTCGTTGCCATCACTCCCAGGTCCACTTTGACCTGGAGTGGTAGCACTTGATAGGGCCCTTTCTAAACTGCCTGCTTATGCTAAACTGAATTACTTGAAATAAAATTTTTTTGATATTTAAACTGCGTACTCATACTAAACTGAGTACTTATAAAGTTGGTGACCGTAAACGAGGGTGACCAATCCCTTTTCAATAGCTACTACACCGAGGTGTAGGAGAGGGCACTACTCCTTTCCCTGGATTGCTCCACTTTACCTTTGATCCTAACCTTATATTGCTGAGTGTTAAGCAAGCCGGTATGACGTGACCTGCAATTGAACCCAGGTCTCCCGGACCATTAGCGAACACTCTACCCACTAGACTAATGAAGTGATTGAATTAGAACTGCTTGACTAAACTGAATAGATTAAAATAGAAATGTTTTAGTGTGAGTATATGTCTGGTCACCATTGGCTACTTTTATTTATCTATTTATTATCTTATATATAATTTTTTTTTTTTATTGAGATTGATGGAAAATAACCAAATTTATAAAAAAAATTTATTTAATCATGCTATTCTTTAGAAACAATGAGTTGTCAATAGACCAAAAGTGTTTCATTATATTCGTATTTTTTTTTCCCCGGGAGACATTCTATATTTATGTATTGCATTTCATGTGTGCCAATAATAACCAGGTTCCTATATGTATGGTGTGATTTTTTTTTTTTTTTCTCCTTTTTTAAGAGCTTCAAATTTCATATAGCTCAGGGCCTAACCAGCTGATAAAGTCCAGCCCTATTGCCACCCCCAGTTTATCCCAAGGGATAAACAGATTAACGAATATTTTTTGGTCATATTTGTAAAAATTCTATAAACCTATTGATGACTTTGAATCGTTAATAACACTTGTTTACTATGCATCATATGTTCAAAATGTCTGAAGTAGCAGTACGGTTCTAAAATTAAAAAAAAAAAAAATCAAATCTGTTGATATTACTGGCGTATTAACAATTATTGTCGATCCAGTTATTCGTCTTTATATAGTCGGTTTTTTCATTTTTTACCCGTGTGTCGACGATCTACACCAACCTACACAATTTGTTGAGCGCTTTCAATAAAGCGACGGTTAGCAAAATGTATTTTTTGCGGGCGAGTAAGATCGACCTCTGCTGGAAACCGCAATCACACCAACATGTAGCAGATTTGAAAAGCTTATGATAGTGAAGCCCATCTGCTCTCCAAGTAATATGTTGTACTGGGAGACTTCCGTAGTGACGTTGTGGCTAAAGTGCCAGACTGTGACATCATAGTAAGCAACTTCGAACTCTTTCCCTTATCGGTGATACCCTTGTGAAAGGCATGAATCCATCTCTTCCACTCCAGACTATGAGCAAAATAGGCTGATGTGGGTTTTTTTTTAGCTTGGTTTAGGCAACCAGTCTGGGAGAAGGAAAACTTTGAATTCAAACCAGATTCATTTTTAAAAAATGACCTTGTCCCATATCCTGCTTCAGGTGGAGGGGTGGATAAATACAGAGTAAGGCAGACTTTCTTTTAGTCTCCGTTAGGCAACCAATCAAGGAGAAGGAAAACTCAGAAATAGTACCCGTAGCAAGAAATGTTCCTTGATCTGACTTGGTAGTGTTTGTATTCTTATTAAGTCGCTTACAAGATTTACTTTCCGCGGGCAATTTCAAGTGAATTCGATCCTCACTAGGTGTTTCAGCATTGTAGGCAAGATAAAATTTAGTATCTTGTACATCTATTTATTTCTCTCCTTCCCACTATAACTTATTTGTATATATCTTATTCTAGAATCCAACGCAACCCACGCCTCATTATAATTCAGTTACAGATTGGACTGGAAATTATTTTATTCTCTAAGTTAAATCATCCCTAGTTTATTGCTCTAATAAAATTTTCGTTATAATGTGAAGTTAGGAATTTTTTTTTTTTTTACTGTAACATGTAAACAATGGAATTTTAGTGATAGATTGTTTTAAATCATGGTGTAGTATGCTAAAAAAATGGGGGGGACTTTGCTTGCAATATTTTTCTTGGAACTGCAGTACAAAATAAGTACTCTCGAATATTTTTTTAAACAACTGATGACTACCTCCCCCCCAAAAAGGCACGTATACATTCACACGCACGAATGCCCGGCCTGAGAGAGAGAGCATTTTCGTATACAACAGGCACCCCTTTCACAATATTCCACCTTTTTTTTCTCTCTTTCTTCAAGGATCTTCTCCAAGTAGAAGATGGCGACATTCTGACGTTTTTGTAATTTTTAAGTGGTTATTTATTTTATAAGAAAAATTTAAAAAAAACCCTCTCTCTCTCGTATATTTGTGTGTGAGTGTGTACATGTATATTTGTGTGTATGGGTATATATTTTTATGTGTATGCAATTATGTATATAGTCATTTTAGGTACTAACAAAATTGTTTTTTCACCCTAGTTAAAACGATTTTAAAAAACGTTATTATTCAAGGTTGAATTTTAGTTTTATTTGAAAGATAGTAACAATTATCAGTATTAAAAGCTAAAAAAAAAAAATTACATATCTAATTAATTTTTAATAATTTAAGCATTTAAATCAACAAAAAGTTGAAGTTACCCAACTTGACTTTACGTTCATTTTTTTAAAAAAATGTTTAAGTTTTTAAATTCATAAAAGTTATTTTGAATGAAATTAGTTACAAAAAACATAAACCGACTTGTGTAAAAATATTACTCACACATTGTTAACTATATCACTTACTATGGTATTTAAATCCAGTTAGTTGGTCAAAATTAATGACAAGATATTCAACGTCACTTTACAAAAAAACTATTAAGGCACTAGTTTCCCACAAAAAATTTATACAGAAGGCCAATCATTTACACACACAATTCAACTTTAAGTATTGAAAATCCTATCTGCAATACTTTATTTTTTTTGTATTTAATCTTGAAAAAGAAAAATAAGCGCGTTAACATGGGTTTTGAATGTACAATTTGTTAGAACTGTTAAGCAACAATATTACTTTAATTGCCTTTTTAAGATTTAATGTTTTTCCTGGTAATAATCTTCAAATCGTTAATTACCCCTTAAAACACTAATTTTTACCTTAAATAGTAATTTACAAAGCTCTTTGCTTCGATGTGGCACAAGGCCGAATGGATGGGGCGCCCAATGAGACTCTAACTCACTCGTGTAGGTTTGCTAGTCTAGCTTGCTAACCGTTACACCACCTTAAATAGCTAAGATAAAATAATCTTTCAAAATGTCATGAGCGGAATGTAGATGAAACAAAGTTCCAGTGAAGCGTACTAAAGACATTTTTAATCAGAGTACAAGAGACCATGAGCCTAGTGGGTAGTGTTCACTAATGGCCCGGGAAACCGGGGTTCAAACCCAGGTCGAATCATACCAAAGACATTTTTAATCCGAATACAAGAGACAAAACTAGAAATTGATTACAAATGATTGTTACTAAACTTATTTGTCAAACTTTGTTTTACTTTAAAAAATGAAAATATCTAAGCAAAAAAGCTCCAAGGTTTTTGCTTTTTAATTCATATTTTTGGATAGTACAAATATTCTTTAATTATACGTTTAGATTTGCCTGTAACAGGAGAAAAGTACGCCAAAATTTTATGTAAATTGAAGATACCACTAACTTTTTAAATTGAACAAATATTGATACATGATTATTTTTTAAATAATTTTATATTTACATTTGGGGTACTATTTTCTTCTAACTATGGTATACAGAAAGTATATGCCATATCCTATATCCCTACCAATTTAACAGCGCCACCTACATGGTGGCGGGTAAAAATAAGTGACCTGAAAAAAAAAATTAATAAACTAATGCATTATAAGTCATTCTACGTGTATGAATACAGAAAATTTCATTAAATTCGAATAATTCCCTGATTCTCCCTCCAATCCGTAGTTTTTGGGTTTTTTTAAGAATGAAAAATCCATGGTAGCCATGTTGTAAGTACACACATATATAAAATGTGTGTGTGTTATTATTTAGACAAGTTTTGTTAAATATCACGTCTCTTATGATTTTTTTTTCTCTAGCTTTCTTTCTAGTTTCTTTGTGTAGGGGTCCAGTTGATATAGAAGTTACCCTAGATTCTGCTCCCAACCACTTTCGATCATATCGATTAATCGTCTTTGTGTCGTCATTATTGGGGCGGGGGGTATGAAGATAAAGAAAAACCTAATCGATAGTCTTTTACATCTCATCTAAAAGCAATATTTTGCTAAGAACTACCGACCATAAAACAAACCCTAATAAACTCATCAACCAGCAAATAAACTCTCTTCATACCATCAACCCCAAATTACAATAACACTATTATTTTGTTTTACAGGAACCAAATGCACAAAAACAATAAATTACATGATCAAACAATGACCAACATTTATACACAGACGCACGAAATTCTCCAAACACCTGAAACAAATTAAACTCCTTTTTTAAATTTAAAGCATCAAATCAAACCTTAAATCCTATTAGCCCAGTCGGCTGGAGCTGTAGACTACACAGACTGCATCTCTGCAGAAAGGTGAGACTACCCCAACGAGTGTTCTAAACTATCTGATGCTGGAGCTTTGGGGAATGTGGAGTACTCTTTCATTGCCATCACTGCCAGCTCCACCCTGGCTCGGAGTGGGAGCATCTGATTGGGTCCCACCTTTGGGTGAAATAGAACTAAACTGTGTACTTCTGCTAAACTGAATTGTTTGAAATAGAATTGTTTATATGTATACAAATGGATTTGGCATTAAATAACCTACAGTCGTTGATATGCTATAAAACCAAACCTTAAATCCTATCTGAACTAAACAAATGTAGTTTACGAATTCCCATATCCGTTTTGGGAGTGTCTCCTGAATAACATGTGAACTCCTAATATCTACATTGGCCAAACAGCCACCGCCCTCTCAATGTCTTAATTCGAGCGATCAAATAAAATATCGTTAAATAACAACTCGGATAAATTCTCATCTGTGACCAGACCCACTTTAAAAAAGCCTCGTGCCATATTCATCCGGTGGTGAGACCGATGATAAATCCACAGTATCTACTTTTCGGCTTTTTAGCTGCGAAGGTGGTCATTGATGAGTAGGAATAGCACTGGACTTTGTTGTCCAGTTCAAGCTATAATCTGGCATTCGTGCCTGAACCCATGTTTGGGTCCATGTGCAGTTAGGCTCACATTGCACTAAGCGAGCCGATGACCTGCAAAGTCCAGCAGGGTTCGAGCCTCTGCTCGAGCCCGATCTCTCCTTCCCCTAATCCCCACTTTAAGCCGGCTTCGGGTCTTTGACCTCGTGTCAAGTCCTGTCTAGTGGTGGGAGGCCGACAAATATCGCTTCGTGGTCTTTTGACCCCCGGATCCGGGTGTACCATGTCAAGCAAAACATAACATTCAACCTTCGGGTCTAGTTTAAGCTACGAACTGGTATACGTGCCGGACTCGCGTTACATCTAGTGATTTCAAGTCCATCTGGCTTATATTGCACCTACTGTGAGCCTATGGCCAGCAGAGTCCAGCAGGGCACGAGTCTCGGCTCGTGCCTGACCTCCCCTCACTATATATATATATATATATATATATATATATATATATATATATATATATATATATATATATATAAAAGACCTTGTGTCAAATCCTGTCTAGTAGGAGGCACGGATTTAATATCACCACAACAATATCTACAAAATAAATCCCTTGAAGATGATCAATTGATATGATAGAAAGCAATTTCTCTATCAACTGGACAATCATACAAAGAAACTAGCCAAAAAGCTTGAGAAAAAAGCCTTATGTAAAAGGAAAGTTCTGTGCTTTTAAACGAACTTGATTGAAGTGTGTGTGAGAGAGAGAGCTACCCACATGCTATGTTAATCCAAAAACATTAAAAACAGACGAAATTGCACGAATGCAAATATTCAGAAAATGTTGTAAAATCACAATGTCAGTTAATTTTCAACTTACGTGCAAGAGATTTAAACATAACCATATTAACTCCAACCAAATTTACCCCGCATTATTTTAATCTCAGAATTTAAAGACGCCGTGAAGTTGATTGTTTTTTGTTTTTTAATCCAACCAAACCTTCGGCTGCCCAGCAAGTATTTAAAAAGAAAAAAAGTTAAATTATTTTTTCCAATATTATTTTAAGTCTCTGCTAACTCGGCTTGATAAGCTAGCCTCATTGAACAGTCATTAATTTCTAGTTTGATGGAAAACCAAGGCTTTTTTTTTTTTTTTAAATTCTAAATCAAAACCTCCCTCTCCCACTAAGACTGTTCGTTTTTAGCGATTCAACAAACCTGTTAATTTTTAAATTCGGTTAAACAAACTGACCTCTTCTAGTTGGAAAATCAATTTTTCTGATGTAGTTAAATCTGTTCGTTTGCAAACGACCCTCAATTCTTCTAGTAAGTTTCTATTGTCAATAAAGTTAAATTTCAAATGATCGATTGATTTTTTTTTTTTTTTTTTTTTTTTTTAACGGCATATCAACCCGTCTATAGCTATTTTATGCGTAAAAATTAAAGAATCGCGTTCATTGTGCACTTATATTCATATCAAGTACTGTCTAATAGTGTTAATCATATGGTTTCACGTGTTGGCACACAATTTTAGTTTTTATTGATTGATTTTAATGGCATGTCAACTTGTCTGAGGTTATTTCATACGCAGAGGTTAGGGAATCGCATTCATTCTACGTTTATATTTTTGCTGCGCTTGAGTTTTTTTTTTTTTGTTTTTTTTGTTTCAGTCATATCAAGTATTCCTATCTAATAAGAATAATTAGAAATAATCTAGATAAATAATTATAGCTTCAAGTAACTATTCTCAATAGAAATAGGTACGATTGTGTTGGTATCGAGTAATCCAACCGAAATCTATTGATTTTCAAACAGTTCTATTTGACCCATACTACCCTAACAAATACTATCACTCTAAGTCAGAGTGGACCTGGGAGTAATGGTTATGAAAAAGTTCTTCAGAACTGCAAACCTTCCTCATCAGATGTAGTTTAATCGCATACTCAGGACACCCACCTTTTTGTTTTGTTTTTGGGAAGGGTTTCTTATCTCATCTGCTGGGGACATAGTCAGAGCATATCTTAAGTCCCGTCGACTGTTACTTTTTTTAAAAGTAAAAACTCCAAAGTGAGGATCCAATTTACAGAATACAATAATGAACTGATCCCTGACTTCCGTTTTTGAGAAAACAAATATTTGATTTATAACGTACATTTAATGCTAAGATGGGTTTCTCTCTCTTTCAATAATAGGGGTTTAATTATTTTTATGCTTGTATGTAAACGGCAATGAAAAGGTTTAACAAAATTTTGTTTAGAGTTAAAACCTGGAAATATTTTCGTTTACTGTGATAAAGAAAAATAATTATAGAAAAAAAAAAATAGCAAGAGAAAATAATTAACATTAGTACAGTCTCCCCTCCCCCAATATTTCTTTATTTAAATTTTTTTTTATTTCAAGTCTTCGCCAACATTTATTCGTATGTAAAAGGGTATTGGGGGTGTTGGAAGAGAAGTTAAAAGATTTTAAAATGTTTATATTAAGAAGAATGAAAAGCGTTTCTGCATGAGAATAAACAAAGTCTGAAAAAGAAACTGACTCCGCGTCGGAAATGCGACAAGAAAACAAAATAATTATACTGAAAGGGACGCCAATGTGCGCCTTGAATTTATTTAGGAAATCGCCAGGTAAAAAAAAAAAAAAATAAAACAAAGAAACAAAAAAAAAAAAACAACAAAAAAGACAAAGAAGAGACTAGCAAAGAAAAAGAAAGCGAAAGAAACAAATAAGCAAAAAGAGAAAGAAAAAAGTTAATTGATAAGTGAAAGAAAGAGTAAGAATGAAAAGGAAACCAAAAAAAACAAGAATGATCAAACAAACAAAAAGCGAAAGGATGAAGCAAAGGCAAAAAAAAAAAACTATCGGAAAGAAAGTAAAGAATCAAACAATACGAAAAGAAAAAATGCTGAGGAGGGGACACACACGAAAAGGAACAAATAAAACAAGAAAAAAATCAAACAAAGCGATGAGACAAACAAACAAACAAACTAACAAAAAGAAAAAAATATATTTATCAAAATTTTTGAGTGTGCATGACACATGTCAATCACCGATCCAGTTTGCCATTCTTGGAAATCAAGTGAATATCAATAAGTTTTATTTCACAATTTATTCTCATTCAGCAAGAAAAGAAAGACTTTATGATCTTAGGGTAAAAATGTGTAATCGCAATCTTTTGTCTTATTTATTTTTGCTATTTATAGGCGCGTTTGATTTACAATAAAGATGCTCAATATTTATACCCCTTAATCTTGTGCACAATAAAGAAAAAAAAAAAATACTAGAACCGTGTTTGACTTTCCTCATCGAAAACATGTTTTATTATTGATGAATTATCACCTTTTTGTCGTTGTTGTTCCTGCCTGTTATGATTTCTGGAAAATATTCCTCCGATACATAAGGTTTCTTGTCATTTTGTGCATAGTCAATATATTGGTAGTTTTATTTTGACTGAAAAAAACATTTTTAGATAAACAACTATTCCGTTTTCAATTTCGACTCCTTCGTTGTCACATGATTCTTTAATCCAATACTTTTCTAATCTCATAATCTGAAATATTATACTGCAGAAATTTCAGATCAAAATTCTGTTAAAAACTCCCTGCCAGCTCACAAACATATTCAGCCTCACATTTAAACACACACACACACACTTACATTGTTTCTCTATTGCGGTCTTAGTCATGTTGATTTTATTGATATTCTGAAGATTAAATCGAACGTTAGGTTGAAATCTACCCAGGCATTTAAACACACGCACGCACACAAACACTGTTTTCTTGTCGCTGTCATATACATACCATCGTTTTTATTGATTACATAGACTTTCTGAAGATAACATCGATTGTTTGGTTAAAATGTACTAAGGCATTTAACAACACATACACACATCAAGTCCGCGAAGATATTAGTGGGGAGGGGTCCTGTGGTGTAGAAGCTGACGTGCTGGTCTGTGACATCATAGTAAGCGAGTTCGAACTCCAGTCGCTCCATTACGTTCACTTTTGGAGTAATACCCTCGGGAAAAGGTATGGAACCCCCCCCCGATATTGGTTAAGTTTATACATGGATGTTTTTGCATTAAAAACCCCTCAAAGGTTGATTTGCAATTAAATAAAAAAATCGAATCCAAGTTTGTTTTTTTGTTTTGTTTTGTTTTTTTGTTTTTTTTTCTTTTAGTTTAAAAAAAAAAGTATAGTACAATTTCACGTCAGCCTGTTAAATCCAATAGAAATAAAAACTTAATCGATATTGAATATTTGTTTTCTTTTGATGAAAATGTGAGTAATCAGATCAAAAACGGCGGTGTGTGTGTGGGGGGGAGTAATTTACGATGATTTTAGGAAAAAAATATTTAAAAGAATTCATGAGGGCATTTTTAGGAACTATCGGATGATTTACTGAACAGAAATTGATATTGTATTAGTTTTCTATGCCAAGATATTTTTTACGTTGATGTAAGATAGTTTAAAAAAAAAAAAAAAAAGTGAACATGCCCTATGTGGCATAATAAAAATAAATAAATAAAAGTAATTTAAGAAAACTGTTCATCTTGCCTGTTCACACTTCAAACGAACCGTTATTTCGTTCATCGCGTTAGATTTCTCCACTGGAAGAAATACCATTAATTGCTATATTCATTTATATATATCATCTTTGTTCACACAATAATGATCACACACACACATACATATATATACATATATATATATATATGACGGTGCACCAATAACTTCATAGAAATATTCACTGTATAATGCTTGATCTGTACTCGTTATCTTCACCATTGTATTAAATGAATTTCAATGAAAGATAATTTTGAAAATATTTCAGTGTGTAAAACGTAGTTGCTTGAATTTTTTTTTTTTTTTTTTTTTTTTTTTTTTTTTTTGGACGGCATTTCAAACCATTTAGGGTTATTTTATGCGTAGAGGTTAGGAACTCTCGTTCATGGTACGTTCATATTTGCATTTTTGTATAGTTATTTCTGAAGTTTTTTTTTTCTCGGTGGGAGGGTTGCATAGTCTTTTTGAATACAAAAATATTTTTGAATATGTCTATTTGACCCAAAGATGGTACCTTAACAGGAACTATCACTCTAGGTCAGAGTGGAACTGAAAGTAATAGTTAACAGGCTCGAATAGAGAGTTCGAGCCTCATTGGGTGCTCTGTTCATACGGCCTTGTGCCACATCTAAACAAAACGCTGATTAAATTACTGCCAAATGCTGTACAATGTTTTATCGAGGATAACTCGACGTACTTGAGTTATGTTTATTATCTATATATATATATATATATATATATGTCAGCATTTCTTCGTTAATACAAATTTCATTAAACATTATAGACATTTTATGTCTACATATTTTCTTCTGGATCCGTTCGAATTCCCGTATTACTTTTATCGTATTCGGGGGGAATTGATTTATGTATTGTCCATAGATTCTCGAAGCACTACATATTAGAAACATGCAGTCGACACTTAATAGAATTAATATTCAAACCAGTGCTAATGTACTTAAATGTCTTTAGCTACCGACACTAATTATAGAAACCCATTTAAAAGCAAACGCCATAATCTTCAACGGTAAAGACGCTCTAACATAGTAGTAATATGCTAAAACAAAAGTTACATCACTTTTGTAATAGATCCTCCCCTGATGATGTCCCAAAGTCGAGCAGAAAGTACTAGAGATACACACAACTATGGACGATGCATAAATCAATCCCCCCCCCCGAATACGATAAAAGTAATACGGGAATTCGGACGGATCCAGAAGAAAATATGTAGACATAAAATGTCTTATGTTTAATGAAATTTTTGTGTGTGTGTGTGTGTGTATATATATATATATATATATATATATATAATATATATATATATACCCATTGCCTAAAGGGATAGACTGTTCGCCAATGTTCCAAGTGACCAAGGTCAAGTCATACCAAATACTCAAATGGTACTTGATGCCTCCTTACTTAACACACTGCTTTGTAAGGTATAGATCAAGGTTAAATAGAGAAAATCTAAGGAAAGGAGTAGTGTTTACCTCTACTCCTCGGTGTTGTAGCTATTGAAAACTGACCCTTCGGGTCGCCCTCCTTATATATCAGAAGCACTTGGCGTTACCTGGTATAAATAATACCAAAGTACATTTGGTTAAACAAAATTTAATTTTGCTTTTTGGATGAGCTGATGGCAGAAAAAAGATGTTACAAATTATCCAAACCACATTCCTCAGGTTTGGATTTCAGTCTTTTCTTCTTCCGGATAGGTTGCCTTACGAAGGTTAACGTGCTCGGTCTATCCTTCTAAGCGCCCTTAGCTGGCGGGTGAATAGAAAGGACATTTACGTGAAGAGAAAACTCGAACAGCCTTATACAGGATTGAACGTGCCTCGTCAACTCCATTTCTTACGACGATAACTTGCCGGCGCCCATCCCTTCTCCAACTAACAAACATCAGTAGTTCCCAACCTATTTTGGGCCCCCACTTTACTAATTATAAAATTCTGATGCTCCCCCACTCCGTAATATTCAATTCTTACATATTCAAAATTTTACTGCTATTCACGTGAAGGAAGCTTAAGGGATCATTAACTTGGTCTTTAAACAAACCCCACCGGTGGGGCATGTGTCCCACGTTAGGAATTAGCAAGACCCCACACGTCTCACAATCTATTTAAGTCATCGTAGCCTCATGCCTAATGATCCACCTTCATAACACGTCTCTAGACAATTAGGCCTATTTGAGGGCACCTATCTCTTTAATAATACACGACAGGTTTTTTGCCCAGTCGGCAGGGGCTGTAGAATACACCGACTGCTTCTCTGCAGAGGTGTAAGACCCCCCCCCACGAGTGTCCTGGATATGACACTAAACAATCTGATGGTGAGGTTCCAGCAATGCTGGAGCTTTAGGGAATACGGAGTACCCCTGTACTGCCATCGCTCCCAGGTCCACTCTGGCCTGGAGTGGTAGCATCTGATAGGGCCCTATCTATGGGTTAAATAGAACTAATAGCATTCTTATGCTAAAATGAATTGTTTGAGTAAACTGAATAGCTTGAAACCGTACTTACATTTTAAACTGCGCGCTTATGCTTAACTGAATTATTTGAAATAGGACTGTTTTTCGTCATTAAAATTGTATTTACACTTAACTGAATTGTTACATATAACTGTTTGAATAGTTTGAAATAGAAATGTTTTTGACAATTAAACTGTGTACTTATGCTAAACTGAATTGTTTTAAATAGAACAGATTTACAGAAAAATGGATTTGGCGTTAAATAACCTACAAAGGTTGATATGCCATAAAACCCACCAAACCAAGCCAAACCAAACGACAGGTTTTACTGGATTGCATGTTATTCACACCGTAGAGATCCTTGTTATGGCCTATTATCGAATGTCCAAGACGATTATCCAATTTACTCAGTTAAAAGGACCCCCAAATCTACGGAAGAAGGTTGAAGCCCTTTCCAAAGGGTATTACTCGGAAGTGGATGCAAACTGTCCTAATATGAACCCTGCTTGCTGATACCTTTCTCCGTACTGTTAACCTTCACACAAAACCACACGCATTGGAGGCGCTATGAAATAGACATGACTCTAGTTTAAACCCTGGTCGAGGCTGTTTGTATTTCATAGAACGCGGATACCCTTGGGAAATGCAGACTGACATATCTGTGAGAATGAAGGATTTATTCAACCTCTCACAAGGTAAAATTTGATATTAAGTCTTTTTAAGGGGGGGATGCACACACGAATTGATGCCTACGCCAAGCGTCAACGAATTATGGCGCCTCAGGCGCCATCCTATTAAAAAGCTCTGCTGAATAGGTAGTGCTTGGTGGGAAGGTCCCTGCGGACTAAGCGATTAACTTAAAATCACCCCACTTGGCACGAACGAGACAATTTGTGATTTCAAACGATTTTCAAATTGATTGTAAAATCATATAAGAGAAAATTTATTTATTGATTTTAGATGAAGTTTAGTAATTTGAATTCACATTATCCTTGATCTTCTTAATTCCATCTGTTTCTATGGCATCTCACTTTTGTAGTCACTTCGATATTGAGTGGAGTCCCTGAAGCGTAGTGGGTTATGTAATGCCCAAACTATCCTTGGTGAAAAACAGCTGTGATACTATTTAACACGTATCTGGAAGGAATAAGAGTGTTCATAACCTTTTCCAAGAGTCCGAAATGAAACAGTACGACTTGCTTACTACGATGTCACTGTCCAACGCGTTAGCCATTACGCAGTGGGGACTCCTCCCAATATATATATATATATATATATATATATATATATATATATATTATTCAGTCCAGTTAAACCGGAGTCGGGAATATTTCCGTCAGGACAAAAAATCATTCAACTATGAACATTTAAATTTTCCTGGTAAAGAGCTCAATGTAACTGACATCACAGAGCAATAATTCCTTTAAGAAAAACAAAAACCGGTCACATTTGGTATAATATATATATATATATAATGATTGATTAAATGTATACCATCTTTTCTCTCCCCCCTACCCCCAAAAACGTGTATTGATAGCAATAAATTCCTGCATAAAATCGAAGATTACTTAAAATCAGTCGCATACTCTTCGTTTAGCAGCCTTGTTGGTGAGACTCAATATACACTAACTGCAACTTCTGAGAGATATTGGGGGGTATGACACGAAGCTACATCCGGTGCTGAGGCTCTAAGATATATAAATGCTATTTTCTGTGCGTATTTTAAGTTTTAACCTACAAGTTAAATCGTTTATACGTATGACCAACGTGCAATGTACTAACAAATGGCATTCATCACACTCGAGGAATATTTAATTTGGATAAGGATTTTAAAGAGCATGTATTAATCAATAACTGTTCCATGTTAATCATTTGTACTTTTGTTGTTCGTTTTTTTGATATGTAAGCTATAGTTTGCGCATATCGCAAGTGTTTGTTTTTGGCTGTTACATATTCATATCGTCGATCAGTTTCAATGCTGCAGAGTTTGATAGTATGTAATTCCAAATAATACTCGTCTTAATGATCTACTAAAAATAAAATCTTGGCATCATTGATGGGTTTTCTTTGTACGTAAGTTCCAACGAATTTATCAACTATTGTGTGTGTGTGTGTGTGTAGTTAAGATGCCGACCATAGTCGAGGGTGCCCAAAAAGGCTACCTTTTCAATAGCTACTACACTGAGGTGTAGGGGAGGGCGCTACTCCTTTCCCTGGATTGCCTCACTTTACCCTTGATACGTACCTTATAATGTTGAGTGTCAAACAAGGAGGTATCAAAATACCATTTTCAAAGTCTTTGGTATGACGCGACCTGGGATTGAACCCAGGTCTCCCGGACCATTGGTGAACACTCTACCCACTAGGGCAAAGTATAGCGTTTCACGAAAATTGATTATCATTTCGTAATCTAATAACTTGACCACTTCTCATTCAAATCATTTCAAATTTTAACACCATGTGTAAAAACAATTAAAAATTTTCTTTTGATGGTAAACTCCTTTTCTTTCCCTGTGAATGACATTCTATATATGCAAAGAATTTTTAAATAAATATTCAACATAGAATTTTGAGTTGATTCTACACATACTGTCAAAATTTTTGAAATACCTTTTTTATGCCCTTTCATTTATTCATCAATATTGTCCGGAAACACTTCTGCTAGTTTCTCAACGAAAAGCACAGTGGTTATAATATAATCTTTTTATATATTGTTTTTTAAATCCATTTAAAAGTTTTCAATACTTTTAATCTGTATTTCAGTAATCATAAAATCTCGTCCAATTATTTTAACACGTTTAAAAGAAACGTGTGTACAAGGGACCAGTACTTAGCCAATTTTTGATCCTCGCCCGACCTGCCTGGCACCCATGTTTTGATCTATTGCTGATCCAATTAAGTTGCCTCTAAAGGTGTCGCTACAGGTATCATTTAAAATAAGATACCTGCTGTTTCGGGACGGGAAAATCTTTTATGGCATTCGATTTTTTTCCGCCCCCTCCATCTTATATTGACTAGAATTGCAAAATTAAGCAAATTATATACTTGTAAAATTGAGTAATGGATAAATACTTTTTAATTACAGTCCTGTCTCCCGTTTAATTTAGTTATACACACACACACACACAAGATGACATTTTATATATATATATATATATATATATATATATATATATAATTGTTATTATATTTATTTTTATCAACCCCTCTACTCAAGCTGGATGTGACACAAGGTCAATTTTAAGCGGAGTTTGTGGTTTGAATTCAGTTTTCCTTTTCTTATACTAGTTGCCATACCAAGGTTAAAGAGCTCAGTCTGTCCTACTATTTACCTATAGCTGGAGGGAGAATAATTGGAATCATGCCTTTCCCAAGGGTATATTCGTGCAATGCAAACTCATCTGAGATTTGAACCCTGATCTCCGTGTTCATTCCTTACGACAGGAACTATTACAGCACAAACGGCTCACTCTAAACTCTTTCATATATATATATATATATGAGTGAGAGAAAGCTGTAAATTTTCTTTTAAACGTGCTAAAAGAGTATCGAATCTAACACGCAAGCCGAAGGACGCGCATTTTAAAAGCAGCCGATTTTGCTTCTTCTCTTCTTCCGTACAAGCGAAACATAATCGTTTTGCTGATTGAAAGTGGAGTGACAGAAACAAAGAAAGATCATGTTTGCACACACGCCTGCCTTGTCGACAAGGTGCGCACACACAGACACAGCCGTATTGGCAGCGTGTTTCTTTGGCTGCGAAACAAATTTGCGATATTCAGCAAATAAAGTAAAAAAAAAAAAAAAAAAAAATGGAATAATCTGTCTTTTTGGCTTGTTTATCTACTTCAGTTGATTCATCTCTCGCTTTTCCACCCCACTATCTCTTGATACACCTCTCTCTGTTTCTTTCTCTCTCTCTCTCTGTTTCTCTCTCTCTCTTTCTCTCTTTCTCTCTCTCTCTCTTTCTCTCTCTCTCTCTCTTCTCTCTCTCTCTCTTTCTCTCTCTCTCTCTTTCTCTCTCTCTCTGTTTCTCTCTCTCTCTGTTTCTTTCTCTCTCTCTCTCTGTTTCTTTCTCTCTCTCTCTCTCTGTTTCTTTCTCTGTTTCTTTCTCTCTCTCTCTTTCTTTCTCTCTCTCTCTGTTTCTCTCTCTCTCTCTTTCTCTCTCTTTCTCTCTCTCTCTCTCTGTGCTCTTCTCCTTCTCTCTCTCTCTCTCTCTCTCTCCTCTTACTCCTTCCTTTCTCTATCCGCTTGTTCATAATTACCTACCCATATCGGTCAATTTCGCATATCTTAGTAAATTATCGCAGTCTCAGCTTAGAGCATAAATTCAGGGCACCCAGTGAGAGTCGTAGCAAGCGCTTAGCCCAACCTCCAAAGCATCACACATACACACAAGCGTTAAAACGTTTGTAGACCTCGGAAAATCCAAGTCTGTCTCGTGGGAGACAGACTGACAGCATTTTTGTGTTTACATATCCACCACTCAGTTTGCAGTTTAGATCCCAACAGGAGCGCTCGAAACATCCATATTTGATTTAACTCTCCATTCTCAAATCTTCTCCCACCTCCCCCCCCGAAAGATCCATATTTGATTCGTCTCACCTACACCTTCTCTCTCTTTCCTCCCATTTCTCTTTCCTCCCCCTCTCTTCTTCCTCCCCCTCTCTTCTTCCTCCCCCTCTCTTCTTCCTCCTTCTCTCTTCTTCCTCTCTCTCTCTTCTCTCTCTCTTTTCTCTCTTTTCTCTCTCTTTTATCTCTTTTCTCTCTCTCTCTTTTCTCTCTCTCTCTCTTTTCTCTCTCTCCTCTCTCTCTCTTCTCTCTCTTTTCTCTCTCTCTCTTCTCTCTCTTTTCTCTCTTCTCTCTCTTTTCTCTCTTTTCTCTCTCTCTTTTCTCTCTCTTTTCTCTTCTCTCTCTCTCTCTTCTCTCTCTTTTCTCTCTCTCTTTCTCTCTTTTCTCTCTCTCTTTCTCTCTTTTTTCTCTCTCTCTCTTTTCTCTCTCTCTCTCTTTTCTCTCTCTCTCTTTTCTCTCTCTCTCTTTTCTCTCTCTTTTCTCTCTCTCTCTCTCTTTTCTTCTTCTATTTACCCTTTTTCCCTTTCACTTATTCTTAAATTTTCTACCCTCCCCCTCTCACACTCCCCAAATTAATATGATCATCAAAATGTCTTTCTTTCCTCATAAAAAAAAAAGCTTTTTATGAGCACTTGTCACCCAGGAAATTCTCTTCATTTTTTTTTTTTTTTTTTTTTTTTTTAATCTTATTTTTTTTATATTAGTGTTCGTCGTGGATGAAGTCGATGAGCCGACATGTTATTTCTTTGTTTTGTTTTTTGTTTTGTTTTTTTTAATTTTATTTTATTTTGCGGGTTAAATGCCCGACAAATTTGTTTTCCTGGCACCATCTTCTGTTGACACAATTTCAGATTTTAATAATTAACAATCCTGAATCACATTCTCTCTTGCTCTGTTTTCATTCAGCTGATGAGAAGGCTCGATCCTCGTATGTTTGCTGTCGCTGCTGCTGCTGCTGCTATTTGGCTCTCATCTCGTGTCTTATGCATCGCTTTCGAATTTCGCCAATTTTCATTCATTCATTCTATTGTGCTCGACTTTTATTTAATTTATCCCCCCCCTCTGAATTTTCTAAATAATACTTTTTTGACCCCCCCCCATGAACTGGAACGGCTGGGTTTTTTGATGTGCCAATACCCAGGAAATATTTAGCCTATAATTTTTTTCATATTCAGAACTCCGAACCGAAACCTTCATTTAATCCACAGGGATTGATTGTTCTAATTCCGTTAACCATGACCACGTACAAGTGGTAAGCTATAGTAAATATTCCTTGTTAGTCTTACATGTAGTTGGGATTGAACCTGAAACCTCCAGGTGATAAATGTCCAGTTGGACACTAATTCACTTCTGTATGGGCTCCAGTGTTCGGCATGATAAATTCTTATTTTTAGTCTGTACAAATTCTAAAAAGTCAATGTGGTTGGACGGGGGGGGGGATTCTCCACAGTGGCTAACACTGCGACATCATAATAAGCGAGTTCGAACTCCAATCGCACTTTCGGAATAATACTTTTTGGAAAAGGTGTGAAACTCCTAATCAGCTTTCCTTCTTTAGAAAGCATGACATTGGTATTAAATAATATATGACGGTTAATAAAACTCGGAGTCCAAAGTTTAGAGTGTTTGTTATACATGTTTGCGTGTTATACACAAATAATTACGGTAATACAATTTGTTTAGATAGTTGATCCTGGGGCCTCTTAAATAATTGTATTCTTTCCAATATTCCGTTGTATTTTTTTTCCTCTGATTTCTTCATCTTCTCTCGCCATTTTTTTTTATTTTATTTTTTTTTTTTTTATTTATTTTTTTTTTTTTAATTTATTTATTTATTTATTTATTTTATCGAATTGAACGAAGTCAATTCCCAACAAATCCATGAAAAGAAAAAAAAATGAGGGAAATATTCCACTTAATTTTTGAATATCTAATGGAATTTTTTGTTTAATTTTTTTTTTTTTTAAGCTTTTTATTGGTCTCTAGGTCGAGGTCGTATTTACAACTCATTCTTTCATATTCTTTTTTTTTTTCTTACAGATTATTCGTGTCAAATATTATATTTTGAAGAAATTGTTTTTTTTATATTAGCTGCTTTTTTTTTATCCCTTGTCTTCATTGGTATTGGGGGGGTTGTCATGTTTGTTTTTTTTCCTCCTCTAGGTGAAAAACACAGACTGAGGTGTTCGTCACCTGAGGGAATCCTGAATCTCATTCACCCCATCCATCTTCATTACAAATTTTCTGCATTCGTTTCTTTATTTGGCAGAGATGGGTGGATATTTTGATTTTATTTAATACATCTAATTTTTTTTTTTATTTCTCTTTCCTTGTTTTTCCTCCTCTTTGTCTTTTCTTTCTTTCTTTTTCTTTTCTTTCTTTCTTTTTCTTTTCTTTCTTTCTTTGTCTTTCCTTTCTTTCTTTGTCTTTTCTTTCCTTTTCTTTCCTTGTCTTTTCTTTCCTTTCTTTCTTTGTCTTTTCTTTCCTTTCTTTCTTTGTCTTTTCTTTCCTTTCTTTCTTTGTCTTTTCT
>CAUZXS010005064.1:0-12500 GCA_963585895.1 Sepioteuthis lessoniana | reverse complement strand
CAGACTCCCACCCCTCTCTCTCTCTCTTATATATAATTCAATTTATTAGTGTGTGTGTGTGTGTGTGTAATATAATATAATTCCTTCTAACGGTCTTTTAATCAATAAAATGTAGTTTTGTTCAACCGTTCTTTGGTCAGAACCGTCCTAATGATCCGTTTAGGTGAAACTAAGGTAAATTTTTTTTCTGATTTTGTAGGTATATATATATATATATATATATATATATAAAATGAGAGATGGGGTGTAAGTTAATGTTGAAAAAAGGCATTTATATTCATCATATATCAAAGAATTCGGCGGAAATTTCAAAACAAAATTCAATAGGCCACGTTACGGACTTATTGATATACTGCGTTAGATAGATATCAGTCTTAGATTAATAACACAAGAGGAAAAAAATCTTTCCTATATCCAACGCCAGTAGTCGGTGATCTAATATAAACTAGCCTGGATTTTAAATTCTACCTTTCTAGTCTGACGCAATACAATCTTCCCTCTTCATTTTTTAACGTGTGTGACAAAGGTGCAAAAGAGAAAGGTCCCCCCCCGTTTTTTTTTTTTTTTTGTTTTTTTTTTTGTAAATACAAATGGTAGTCGAATTTGCTTCTGGCTAACGTTCCTTTCATCTTAATAAAAAGTCTGAACTAAATAAAATCAAAAAAAAAGAGAAAGAATAAAGAAAGAAAACTCACCGTATTTCTTCTACCAGTCCGACTCCATCCCTATCTCCTTTCTGAGAGAAGAACTTTGTGTCTGCAAAAATCGTTTTTTCATAAATGGTGCTAATGTACCTGACCTCATTTCTTCGAGTGTGTCAAGAAGATGATTCTTTTTAGAAGCAAATCAAATACGGAACGAACTTAAAAGAATTGAAGAATCCTTAACGTTTTCGTCATCAAAAAAAAAAAAACCCATATTAAGAGAAAAAAATAAAATGTATCATTTCGAAAACAGGCATTTCGAAAAATGTGTTCATATAGGTGTTTTGAGAAAGAGAGGTTTACTGCCTCTTCTCTTGAATTTTATTAAATGAAGCATTGTTAAACATTATTCAATTTTTACCAGCACTTCTTTCGTCTCACTGGGGTGTATCAAAAGAATTTCCGCATAACCCTTTTGCTTCGGCATTTTTCAGTTTTCAATGCCGTAGGGAATTCGACAGTAATTGCGCAAGGGGGTGCTTAAAAACCCTTTTTGAAAAAATAGGGGGCCCTCTCGTGCTGTAATGGCCAGCGACCGAGTTTAATTAGGCCATTACTAGAGTTTGGAGGTGCCCGTGGTGTCATGGTTATCGTCGCAGGATATGGACACGGCGACACGAGTTCAAATCCTGGACCTAACTGATTGCATTTCACATAGCACTAATACCCTTGGGAAAGGTATGAATCCAAATATTCTCCCTCCAGCTATGGGTAAATAGTAGGGCAGACTAGGTTCTTCAGCCTTGGTGAAGCAACTAGTCTAGGAGAAGGAAAACTCTGAATTCAAACCTGTTAAACTCCGCTTAAAAACTGACCTTGTGTCATATCCTGCCCGAGCGGGGGGGGGGTAAATGATTACTAGAGTTTGGTTCTCACTGAGTGCCTCACCAGCTAAACCAGAGGGTAGAATTTACTGAATACCGAATAGTTCGTAGTATGAAATTTTGACTATAGTCGCACACAGCAATGGGAGGGTTAATTTGAGTGTTCATGCAAAAGCTCAGATGAGGTATATATATATATATATATATATATATATATATATATATATATAATATATATATATATATATATATGGCTCCATCCTAGTATATATTTACCTACCTCTCCGCACAAACAGGATGCGGTACAAGGTCAGTTTTTAAGGAGTTTAACAGGTTTTTGCATAGTTTGTCCTACTGTTTACGCATTGCAGAAGGGAGAATAGTTGGATTCATACATTTCCAAAGATTATTAACATTATGTGAAATGAAAAGTCTCGTCCAGAATTCGAACTCGTGTCACCGTGTCTATTTCTTACGACAGTAACCATTACACCACCTACGCCTCAATCCAAGTAAAATAAACAAGACATGCTGTGTACTGCTGGGGAAGAAAAGACTGACTCCCTAATGTTCTTGTGGTCGCTACAGTGTTAGCTAACCAGCTAGGACTTGCTTATATCAGTTCTGTGCAGACCCTGGATACAGTCTAGAGGACTTGCCAGAAGCGATGGATAAGAACGGATGGTTAGAAACAGTCTGGAACTTGTAGAGAAGAGGAAAATCTCGTATTTTGGTTTGGCGCTCAATTTATTTCGACACTTAATTTCAACCAATCAGGATGACTAATCCTATTCAGCCCGGACCTTCATTTCCGCCCACCAAAGCTTGTAAGCTGACAAACTTAGTCTCTTTGGCTTGGGGACGCAGACCAGAACAGACGTTCCCCTGGCCGTTCCTACTTTGCGATGCTTTTTAGCTAGACAAGCCGCCCAATGTAGACATCTCACTGTGGCTCTAACACCAGCAGCAGCAACATGGACACTCACGAGGGAACCATCTAATTTATGGATTCCTTACGAGGAATCCCAGTTGAATATGAATTGGATGCATTCAGCATGCCTTCCACAGGCACCACTACATGTCACCCCAAAATGTCGATCTGAGCGTAACTCCGCTCTCGACCACATGGAGATAGCGCCTACTCTCCTCCCCCAAAATACCAGACACACAAAACTACACGGTGACTCTAAACAATCCCTCACACGTCCAGCAACACACGCTGCCATCTCAACATCTCGCTACGCCATTTCGTCTTCAACACTAACAAGCCTAAACTCCACGAGTCTTGCAGCACCAAAAGCAAACCATATTCAATGCTGCAAATAAAAAAACTTTCTTTGTTGTGTTGTTAAAGAAAAGTTTCGTCATTTATTTGTGTTGCCTAAAAAAATATAGTGTTAGAGAAATTAACAATTTCCCGAAACGCTATAAACTCGGTACTATCTATAGGAGGTGCCCCTGGTGTAATGGTTATCGTCGTAGGAAATGGACACGGCGACATGAGTTAAAATCTTGGACGAGACAGATTGCATTTCACATAGCACTAATACTCTTGTGAAAGGGTTCTTCAGCCTTGGTGAGGCAACTAGTCTAGGAGAAGGAAAACCTGTTAAACTTCGCTTAAAAATTGACCTTGTGTCATATCCTGCCCGGGCGGAGGGGTTGGTAAATATGGGTATATGACTTGATGAGATATATTATGGACTTTGCCGTCAATCTTGACATACGTGGGCCCCAACAATCGAAGAATAGATGTATTCATTAGATTTTAATTGCTAACTGTAAAATTACTGTATCAACAGCTCTCGTCAAGGAGAGCGGAAAAAACTGGAATATCTCAGACCAGAACTGCTCTGATTACTAATCGAAGGATGAAGGCCTGAATACCGTAATACTAAAGAATTAAAAAAAATAAAAATAAAAAAAACAAACTAATTTTGAAACAAAATATTTCCAGTAGATCTGGTGGAGGAGATTAAATTAGAAATGTATTTTAAATCTCCCCCCTTTCTTTTTGTTAGTAACCCTGTGTAATTTTGAAATTCAACCATGATAGAAAAATAAACATCCCTTCCTAAGCCCCAATGGTGGTGGAATGTGACAGAAAGTCGGTTTAATGTGGGGAGCGCACAGGAAGCGTCCCGAGGAGGATGCAGAGACAAAACTGCCCTGTCCACTCAACATTCCCCTGTTGAGGCGTCAGACAAACTCAAACCTTGCCTCTTTTAGACAGGTGCTGCTTAGAAGGATGGCTCTCTAGAGTCGGGATTTAATGTATTGGCATCTGAGATCAAACTCCGACAAGTGATATGATGGGAAGGATACAGTGGAAATCTTAGCTTTAAATATTAATTCTACTGATTAATGGTTTCCTGACTATGAATCAAAAGTCGTCTTTTACACGAGTACAGAATAGCCAGCTAATTTTGTCACTTTTTTTCTCCCTTTTACCAAACTTCTATTAGTTTCTTTCGTTTTTTGTTTTTGTTTTGTTTTTTGTTTTTTCTCCTAATTTTTGTTCGCCTTGTTGAAAGGGACTTGAAATAAGCTGACGATATTGCCTACAAAAGGGTAGCACTCACCTTAAAAAAATAAAGGTGGTGAAGGTCTTGAATTTGATATTGAGGCTCTAGTTCTGAAGATCTGAGATTATCCTGTCGGTTCCAGTCTAATCCGGATTACTAGTACCAGTTAGGACCATTCTATGGCTTATACAAATATGAATGTACAATGAACGCTATTCCCTAACCTGTAGGCATAAAATAACACCAGACCGGTTGATATGCCATTACGATAGAAAGACTTTTTTTTTTTTTTTTTTAAACAGTCATTGAATTTTTCTTTTTGATCATTAGTTGTTTTTTTTTTGTTTTTGTTTTTGTTTTTTGTTTTTTTGTTGTTTTTGTTTTTTTCTGTACTCTTTTTCTTTTCCAATTTTCGATCTTATCTCCGATTTCTACTCTTTTCAGTTGCATCCCTCAAACTTTTCTTTTTTTTTTTTTTAAATTTAAAATGCCTTTATTTTCTTTCTTTCCTCTATTTTTTTTCCCTTCATTTCCCCTCCCCCCTTTCAATTTCATTTTCTTCAATATTATTCTTCATGAAAATTGCTAGACAAGATAAGCACACTGGATTTATATCTAAGCATTGGAAACGCACGTTTGAATTTTATGCAGTCAGATAAAAAATACCAGCCAGGAATAGACCTAACCACTGGACACCTATCATTTCAAAGTCCTATATATTTACGAGTAACTGTGTGTGTATATATATATATATATATATCTCATCCACAGACAGATCTGTTTTGTTCTATCAGAAGTCAACAGTGTGGCTAGACATACTAGCTTCCTGTAGCTGAGATCGAAACCCGGTTGAATATATATATATTTATTCCCTCTACATGAAAAGGATACGAGACAAGGTCAATTTTTTTTTTAAGTGGAGTTTCCATTCAGGTTCCCCATACCAAGGTTACTGTCTTCCATACTTTTTAGGCATCGCTGGAAGAAGAATAGTTGACGGCATACTTTTCCCAAGGATATTAGAGCTATGTCAAATGGAAAACGCCTGGTTCAGGATTTGAACTCTGGTTGCCATGTCCATTTCCTACAACTACTACACCACGAGCGCCTCTGTCTCACACACACACACACACACACACACACACACACACACACACACACACACACACATACATATATATATGAGATTGTGTGTGTTCTTTTGATATGATCTTATTGACTTACGGTCTTGTGACCTTTTTACAAGATTTATATGGAAATTTTCCCATCTTTGAAGACTATTTTTAGTTTTTAGCGTTGTTGGGTAGATGGGAGAGGAGGTGTACAGGGTTTACATATCGATTTTTTTTCTTCTTTCACATATCTATATATGTTAACACAAACATTACGCACAATGGGGTTGTGGGTTGGGCGTTGCGTTTACTGCAGCAAAAGCGCAATCAACAAACCAAGTTTGCAATCTAGCAGAGGCTTTTTGCGTTCACGTCACTTGAGAAAGGCATGAATCTGCTTTTTCCCTTACAGCATAAAGTAAACGTATTGTAAAACCCACCGACAGACCAGTTAAGTTTTAGTTCTAAATTCAAAAGAAATAACGAGTTCGTAGCATTATCTTTTCGATATTGAGCTATACTTGGTCTGTTCTGTATATTAGTCCATTTCTCTACTGACAAAAAATCAAATTTACCATATATATATATATATATATATATATATATATATATATATATATATATAAAGGGTTAGAAGCTTGGATTGGCGTTTGAGTCAACCGGGTTTCGATCCCAGCTACGGGAAGCTAGTATGTCTAGCCACAGTGATGAGTTCTGATAGAACGAAACAGATCTGTCTGTGGATGAATATATATATATATATATATATATATAGTAGTTAATGTCTCCTTGATTAACACTCACCCTTTATCTGTACCTTATTAAGTGGGGCAATCCAGTGAAAGGAGTAGTGTCCTCCCCTACATCTTGGTGTAGTAGCTATTGAAAAGGGAGCCTTCGTGTCTTACTTATAGAGAGAGAGAGAGAGAGAAAATCCATTTGTTTTCCTTCTTCTCCAGCTTTTAGAAAATAGAACCGGTCGGGTTCTTTGGTCTTAGTTAGGCAACCAATCTAGAAGAAACGCTCTACATTCAAACCATGTTGATTCTGCTTAAATATTGACCTTGTGTAACATTCTGCTCGTGGTCGCGGGATTAGGTGTGAACTCTTGGAACACCGTGCGTATGTATGTAATGCACGCACATAGACAGAAAGGATTCTAAAAGAGTTTATCATTTGAGATGTTCATAACCAATTTGACCAATTCTCATTCGAATAAGATCAGATTTTAATGGCATCTCTTGAAACAACTCAAAATTCTGTGTTTAATGTTCAAACGTATTTTCTTTTCTCATTAATGTCATTTCTATCCCTGAAAATAAAAAAAACAAAACATTAAAATTTCAGATGATATGAACGAGAATTTTTTCCAGTTGTTAGATTACGAAAGAAAGGAACGCAGACACAAACCTCAACACAGATTCACACGCTTCGGGTGTGTGATGAAATATTCAACAGAAAATCTTCCAAAATTGCCTTTCTTGATGCCAGTTATTTAACGTCGATGATTTTTTGGCAAACATTTTGCAGTAGCCATTGGGGGAGATTTTTCTTTGGTTTCAAATTCCACAAACTAGCCAGTTTCAACGCAGGTTATGAATGTTCATCTATAAATTTTTGAGATAGCATTGCAGATTCCTGTTTATTTATTTATTTATTTATTTTTTATTTTATTTATTTATTTTTTTTTGTTTGTTTCAAGCAAAAAATAGACTTCCAAACAGTCAAAATTTGAAACAGTGGGGGCAAAATTATTTTAGAAAAAAAAATCTAAAGTTAAGTCGTAGTCCCATAAGACGCGTGTACGACCCCCCTCCCCACCCCACCTCTCTCTTTACACATACACTGTATACATTCTATCTACTCCGGTACGTATTGGACAAAAAATTATTGCAGATACGGGGGTGGCTCTGGCCCCCACCCTCGTTCCTACAAATTGGTGGGAGGTTAAAATCCTATTATACGGCCAAGTTTAATTCATTTAACTAAATCTATAGAGAGAAACAAATCCCGTGTGTATACAAGTATCAGTGTAGGTAATTAAAGGATTTTTATGGGCCTTTTATTTAATAATTAAGCATTCTCTACACCCAGTTACATCCCCGCATCACGCCTTTAAGAGGCGGAGGGGGGTTCTATATTAATCCTCCGAGTTCTCTTATAGTGTTTAAATCTCTACGCACGTGTCAAAATATACAGAGCTTGTTTATATTATATTATATTATATTATATATATATATATATATATATATAGCGCGTACACACTCAAATAAGAGAGAGGGGGGGAAAATAGAATTAATATTGTGTGTGTGTGTGTATATATATGTGTGAGAGAGAGAGACAGGATATGTTTGTGTGCGTGTATAGACAGATGTGAGAGAAGAAAGGAAAAGATTATATATATATATATAGAGAGAGACAGACAGACAGATATACCTTGAGAGATTTTTTCTTTACTGTGGGAGAAAAATATAGATGGGTCGAGGGAATTATATATGTGGTCTGTATGAAAAGTAATAGGACTGGGTATGCTCTGTGAGTTAGAGGCGAAAGAGGGATAGGCAGATCATGTAACATGACATCTTGGAAGGTATATAACTTTAATCTTAACTTTCTACAACCATTGCATTTTTTCCTTCACTGGCTTTTGTTTACAAGTTGTTCACCTATGAGCATTGAAGTATGAATCAACCTGGAATTTTTTGGTCCGGTTGAGGAAAACTTAGTCACATGCACTTAAAATGCTTCGGGAAGTGTATGAAGATAATACCATGTGTGGCAAACGTGACACAAGAGGTTTTAAAATGATTGTGCGGGGATGAAAGGGGACCACAAGAGCGGGAGGCCTTTCACATGCAGTTTTGAGATTAACATCGAGTGGGTCAGGCTTCAATTGACTATTTGAATGATCGCGAGTCAGGTGGACATAAAAAAAAGGACAGTGTTTGAAAGACTATCACAGAAGTTTTCGGTATGACTGAAAAGCAACAGGACTGGGTTTGTTGAGCATCTATTAGTTCCTGGCCGAGACGAACATCACTGCACTGGACAACCCCCGCCCCTTATTCAACTGACCTTGCTCTGTGCGACTTTTTCTTTTCCCCTAAGCTCAAGAGACTCCGTTTTGAAGGTATGGAGGCCATCAACTGGGCCATAATGACGGAGCTGGTGAGCATCCCAGAAGAATTCTTCCAGCAGTCCGTAGAAGCGTGACAGAGAAGGTTAGGAAAATGCATTAGACTCGAGAGAGATTACTCTGAAGTTTTTTAGATTTAGAAAAAAGTTTGATACCAGTCTTGTTACCACACACACACGTGTGTGTGTGTCTGTCTGAAAAGAAACGACTGATATCACACACACACACACGTGTCAGTATGAACACACGTATGAGACAAGAAATCTTTTTAGATAAAGCATTGTCAACTTTTATTACATTTTTGATAATCTCTTATATCAACTTAATTTCGTTGCTTCTTATCGCTACGTTAGGTCGTTTTTACTGTCTACAACCGTCAAGAAAATAAGATATTAAATTCCGACAAGATCTGAACTCCTATGTCGTGGCGGTTTCTTAACCCCACCCCAACAAAAAAATGACCCAGTAACACTGACTTTTTGGGTGATAAAAAAATATTTACGTTTGTTGCATGGTGATGAAAATGATAAAAAATTACTCTTCGATAGGTACCTTGCTGTAGTTACCCATGAAAAATGTTATTCATCCAAATTTTGATGTGAGCCGGGCTGAAGTTTTGGGGTCCATGGGAGTGAGAATATTTGGGATTTCTCTTTTAAGGTTGGAGTCGTGGGCAAACTGTTGAATGTTGAACGGGCAGAATATTACTGAGACGCAGGAATTTTTTTTTTTTTTTTTTATTTTTTTTTTTTTTTAAGAGTGGGTCGTTGGGGGAGAGGCTAGGATGAAAGCATAAGAAATTTTCTTAATAAATCTTATTAAAAAAAAAAAAACGAAAATATTGGAATTTGACTTCTTTAACAGTTCTCCATCCCCTTGCACTGTACTCCCTACCTCTCTTTCTCACTTATTCCCCCTGTATTTCTCCTCCCTCTCTCACTCAAATCTAAATCACGTGGAGATCAATCATATTGTCAGAATTCAGCCTCCAGGTTTGTTTGTGTGTGTTTTGTATACTTCTGTATTTGACTTTCTATGAATGTGCCAGAGAGAGTGAGAATATGCCTGTGTGTCGATTCAAGTTTGTGGGAATGTAATGTGTGTGTTTGTGTAAAAGTTTGTATTAAGCTTGTTTGTGTATATTTATCTATTTCTATAAGTATACGTAAGTGTATGTAAGTCTATATGGTTATGCCTGTGTCTGTGTGTATGTGCACATATACACACGCACACACGAGAGCCTACATAACTATTACTGGTGGAAGTGCCTGTGGTGTGATGGTTACCGTCTTGGATAATAGGCACGGCAAGACGAGTTCAAATCCTGGACGAGGCTGTTTGCTTTTCACATCGTGCTAATACTCTTGGAAAAGGTATGAGTCCAATTATTCTCCTTCCAGCTATGGGTAAATAGTAGTATAAAATGGGCTCTTCATCCTTCGTAGGGCAACTGGTCTAGAAGCAAAACTGAATTCAAACCTGTTAAACTTCACTTGAAATTAATCTTGTATCCATCCTGCTCGTACCAAGAGGGGTGTGTGTGTGTATATATATATATATATATATATATATATATATATATATATATATATATATATATGACATGCGAGACACAGCTAGAGGAGCAAAGCGACGTTCTCCAATGTACCCCTTCACACGGACGCGCAAGTGTAGGATGACCTGCTAGAAATTATCTACAACAGCTCTGTACGGACACAGGATGTAGTTTAGGAGACCAACCAGAAACGATGGCGAGAGAGACAGAGAAATCTGCTAGCAGCACATGATGGTGATGCTAAATGTGTGTGTGTGTGTGGTGGGGGGGTTATCTCTCGAAGTCTAGACATTCTAGTACTGACGTACTGATCAGGTTTGCTATTCACGCGTACGCTTTGCTTATTTCATCACACAAGGTCGGATTATGGGGCCCCTAGGAGACTTGAGCTCTCTAGTAATAGTTAGATATGCATTTACCAACCCTTTCGCATGAGCAGGATACGGCACAAGGTCAGTTTTAAAGTAGAGTTCAAGAGGTTTAAATTTTTTTCTTTCCTAGACTGGTTACCATACCAAGGTTAAAGAGCCTAGTCTGCCCTACTATTTATCTATAGCTGGGAGGAGAATAATTGGATTTATAACCTACCCTAAGCTCATCTAGAATTTGAACTCTGATCGCCAAGTTCATTTCCTAAGATGATAACAATTACACCACGAGCACTTCCTCCAGTAATAGTTCCGTCGGCTCTTACTGTAACGTAATGGATATCCTATCACGTGTCCCAGACTGCCAGGCTTTTCAAAATAAAAATCGAAAATGAGGGGAAAACGAAACAAAAGTTCATAGGAAAAATTCCTGGTGTGAGTTCAGAGTGCTCACAGTTGCTGAAGCTACTGAAATGTAAGTGAGTAGGGTAAGACGAAGTCACAAGGGAATTTGGGGGCCACACTTGCTCTCTGTTTTACTGTATGCATTGCCAGCTGAGCTGTTCTCTCTTCTCAGTACTGAGTAAGCATCTTGATTACATCCGCAATTCAGGTAAGACTAATCGGACATAACTAGACACCTTAGGAGTTCAAGGAGAGAGGGCTGAAGAAATATGGCCGATGACCGAATTGTCTTGTTGACGTAATTTTGGGACTTTACTGTTCAGGGAGGAAAAAAATATGAAGTAAAATAATGTAATTTATATAATGGTTACATTCATCATTCAGATTTCGATACAAGCCTTTTTAAAGACACTCGTAGTGTAACGGTTTTCGTTGCAGGAAATAAACATGGCGATACGAGTTCAAGTCTTTGACGAGGTTGTTTGGATTTCACATAATACTACTATCCTTGGGAGGTATGCATCCAACTATTCTTCCTCCAGCAATTTGTAAATAGGTCTTTAACTTTGGTATGGCAACCGCTCTAAGAGAAGGAAAACTCTTAATTGAAACCTGTTTGAACTCCAGTTCAAAACTTGGCCTTGTGTCGCATCCTGCACATGGTGGAGGGGTTGTGTAAATACATCGACATATTTTGTACTAAAGTAAATTTATCGGTGAGCTATTCTGTACAAGCATCAATAAAGTGCATGTAATCTTATTGTTGAAGCATTCTGTGGGAGCAGAGAGTGCACCAACAGAGTAGCACTCTGATTGCTGCAACATTCCTGTCATGTCAGGAACAGATTTAAGCTATTACCAACCATAGGTCAACATAGGTAGTATCGCTAGCAGTAAATTTTATTTATAAATTAAGTCTCCAACGAACGAACCAACAAATGAAATTGCTAGCAGCCCTCCTCTTGTACAGAGATCCGAGAAAGGGAAATTTCCTATATGGGAGCAGGGCAGGGCCAGGGGCCAAATTTAAAGCCTGGATGAAATATAGTCTGGAAGGAAATGCATCATGTTTTAATGTCTCTGGGGCCGGATATTAAGAACATACCCCACTAATCAGTAAAATGTTATCTGAACGTTTATTAAAAGCCGTAAACACTTATACAATGTCCGCGCTTAAGAAGCCGGTGCTAGTTTTAATTTTCTTAGTCTTGCATTATTCATTAGCTGTATCATGTACAAAAGCTTTTATATAAGAATAGTCGGAGAAGCCACAATTAATACGAAGATGCTCCGAAAGAAATACCTCCCTATTCATTTCAACAGAAACTACAACTAAAAGAAATGCGTTGAGAAGGCCTAAGATCTCTTTCAAAAAGTATCGAGACTGAAGCTGTATTTACCAAGACTGGAATGAGCAATAAACGAAAGGTTAACTTTCTTCAAAATAGGAGGTGTGTTGAAAATAGTATCGAGAAGGAAGCTGTATTTATCAAGACAGAAACGAATAATGATTGAAGCGTTAATTTTCAACGAAATACGTAAGTAAAGTTGGCGACCATAGTCGAGGGTGACCCGAAGGCTCCTTTTTCGATAGCTACTACATCAAGGTGTAGGACACCTCTGGTGGTGTAATGGTTAGCAAGTTAGACTAGCAAACCTACACGAGTGAGTTCGAGTCTCATTGGGTGCCCCATTCATTTGGCCTTGTGCTAAATCGAAGTAAAGACCTTCGTAAATTACTACTACATCAAGGTGTAGGGGAGGACGCTACTCCTTTCCCTGGATTGCTCCACTTTACCTTTGATCCGTACCTTATAATGCTGAGTGTTAAGCAAGGAGGCATCAAGTACCTTTTTTTTTTTTTTTTTTTT
>CAUZXS010005063.1:82500-87209 GCA_963585895.1 Sepioteuthis lessoniana | reverse complement strand
CACACATATATATATATATATACACACATACATTCAAATAAATACACGCACACACCTATATACATATATATGTATATATATATATATATATATATAGAGAGAGAGAGAGTGAGAGAGAGATAGAGAGAGGGAATGTTTATCCATTCATAACTTAACAGAGGCATACTGAAGTATCAACTAAAACATGAACATGCACTAACAGAAAATAGAATTGCAACATATTGAAGTAAGGCGCCACTTTTGATCTGGCTAGAGTATGTATATATATATATATATACATATATATATATATATATATGGTCTGAGTAGTGTTGATAGCTCTGCATACCATATTTCTCTGCATATAAGATGCACATTTAACATGAAAATAATTCTAAGCCAATATCACACAGAATCCCATTTGCTGCTATTATGACTTGAGGGTTATTCACTGAAGTTTGAAATTGACAGCTTGAAAGGATAACAGTATGCAGTAGTCCCTCAAATATCTTTGTAAACCATGTGTCTTACATTCATGGAAATCAGTAATAATGATATGTGTTCATTTACTGAATAATTCAGCTATATTACCTGGATGTTTAATATTGATTAAATTGAAACACTTATTCAGGATTCAACAGTTTTTTTTTTCTTTCTATATATTTATATTACATGTACTGGATAGATAATATTTTAGCAAATCTACAAGATACTCTCTTGTTAGATAGAGAAGATGGGACTGTCTATTTGGAAAAAGACATTAGAATCATAACATTATAATATGTACATTATTAATTGAAATAAATTAATTCTAGAAAAGTAACTTAGAAAATGCTCAATGCTTATAGAGCAGAGATAGTTTCAAACTTAAAAATTACTAATCCTGTGCTACACTTCTTATAAGTTAGACTCATGTATCACCAGACACAAAATTATATATATATATATATATATGGACAGATGAAAGAAGAAAAGGATTCATACAAGGAAGACATAGAATAAAACAGAACAAAGGAATAAAAAAATTAGAAATACAAAGATGTGTTATGAATTAAAAGAAAGAAGAAAAATATAATTAGACAAACAATTAAAGAAACAAAAGAATGGATAGACTGAAAGGAACCACTCGATGACCATGTGCACTCATCTACAATAACAAATATACTTGCATACATGTATGTAATCAGAACATAATAGTCATGCTCAAATTATATATATATATATATATATATATATATATATATATATACACAGACACGCACATACACATGTGCATTCACACATATGCATATCTTCCAACTATTCAAATATATATATATATTTATATATACTAGAACATACTGTACGTGCTCGAACTATATATACTGATATATATATATAGGTGGTAGTCGTGGTGTTATGGTTACTCCCATTGGAAATGGACATAGGTACCTGAGTTCAAATCCTAGACAAGGCTTTTTGCATTTCACAATTTGCTGATACTCTTTGGAAAGCTATGAATTCAACTATTTCCACTCCAGCTATGGGTAAATAGTAGGGCAGACTGAACTCTTCAATTATATTATGGCAACCAGTCAAGGAGAAGGAAAATTGAATTCAAACCTGTTAAACTCAGTAAAAAAATTGACCTTGTGCCACATCGTACTTGTGCCAAGCGGTTGGTAAATATACTGTCGAGTTGCCATGGTACAGTGGGTAATGTGCAGGTCTGTGCCATTGAAGTAAGCAAGTTTGAACTCTTGTCTTCCAACTACATTCACCTTTGGACTAGTATTCTTTGTAGGATATGATACCCTTTTATCCACCCAGCAATGGATGATATTGTACCACTACTGTTCTTCAAAAGAGATGGCTTTGGTATTAGATATCTCAAGAAGGTTGAAATGTTATTAAAGATTGAAACTAAATTACACACACACACACACACACACACACACACACACACACACACACACACACACACACACACACACACACACACACATATATATATATATATATATTTATATATATATAGGGAAATGGTAGATTTTGGTGAATCTGATAAGATGATAGAAATAAGTGGAAAAGTCGAGAAACTGAAACACTAACAATGGGTTTAGTAGTAATATTTCATTCTTTATTCACAGAATTTCTTCAGACTCAACATTTTTTTTATATGTCTATATACATATAGCCACATCAAATCTAGAGCAGGGGTTTATGAAATTCTATATCAGGATTGTAATAAAAAATCTAAGTGAACCTTCTTATTGTCTTCAATGAATTTGCAAGCCCACAAAAGATTTTTTAAAAAGTAAACAAAAGTAACAGTTTGATCAAATAAAATTTAGAAACTAATCTCAACTTTAATTCTGAAGATGGTTTTTGGTTGGTTGTTTGGGTTTTATGGCATATCAACCTTTGTTGGTTATTTAATGCCAAATCCATTTTTATACAAATAATCAGTTCTATTTCAAACAATTCAGTTTAGCCTAAGTATACAATTTAATTGACAAAAGAATTTCTATTTCAAGCTAATCTATTTAGTCAAACAGTTCTAATTCAAACAATTCAGTTTAGTATAAGTATAGTTTTTGTTTACACACATTTAAATGTCAAAACAGTTCTAGATTAAACAATTCAGTTAAGTGTAAGTACAGTTTCAATGTCAAAAACAGTTCTATTTCAAACAATTCAATTTAGCATGAGTACGCAGTTTATATGGCAAAACAGTTCTATTTCAAGCAATTCAGTTTAGCATAAGTATGCAGTTTAGTTCTATTTGACCTATAGATAGGACCCTATCTGGTGCTACCACTCCAGGGAAGAGTGGACCTGGGAGCAATTGCAGTGAAGGCGTACTTCACATTCCCCAAAGCTCCTGTATTACTGGAGCCTCACCATCAGTTTGTTTTGGGTCATATCAAGGACACTCATTGGCGGTGGGAGGGGTCTTACTCCTCTTCAGAGATGCCATTGGTGTATTCTACTACCCCAGCTGACTGGGCAAAATTTTGAATATTCCAAGATGTTAGTTCATATACATGATTAACAAACATTAGAAAATTGTTAAATCAAATATCATTTCCATGACTCCTTATTTAGTTACATTAGTACTGTAAAGTTATAAAGTCCTTTATTAAAATTAATTTGGCTTTATTGTTTATACATACTTATATATATATATATATATATATATATATATATATATATATATATATATATATATATATATATATATATATGTATATATAGGTAAACAGTTGAATTTAACAGACAGAAAGAAGAAAGCTAACACTGATAAAGATTGATAGATATGTTATAGAATAGGTAGATATGAACTAATATAAAAGTCAACAGTTAGATTGATAAATAGACTGATGTGATGTGTTTTTTTTATTATGAATAAATTTAAGAACTCTATCAACAAAAATAGAATGTTTTAAAACTTTGTCATCTTTTTTGTTTCATTTAATAACTCACACAAACTGATAAAAGTCTTAAACACCAAACATCTTTGTACATTATCATACTGTCAAATTCTAGTTTTTCCCATATATATATATATATATATATATATATATATATATATATGTGTGTGTGTGAGTGTGTGTGTGTGTGTGTGTGTGTGTGTGTGTATCAATTATTTTTAGAAAAGTGAATAAAAATGTACTTTTATAACAAATCTAATTTAAAACCTGAAATTTCAAAGCTTAAACTTTGAGAATACAATGGGACTGTCATGTTACAATAATAAATATATCTATTGCTAACTTCAGTGGCAAAAAATAATTTGCTTTAGCATGTACTCATGTGCACAAGACATAAATAGAAAAAAGAAAAAAAAATAAGCAAAAGTGTCTAACTGTTTTACTATATGTGCACATGCTTATAGAAACTGGTACTGCATCAAATAACTTATATACATGTGCACAGCTGCATACGTAGTGGTGCTTCATGCTTAAACATATTTTATTAACACAAGAGTATGTCAGTATGCAGGTAAATATTTTAAGTCATCTTCATATCCCTTGAGTATCGATAGATTATATACATATATATATATTGCTTTAAAAAATGTGCATGGTGTTTTTTAAAGTAATATTTAGATTCTGTACCTACTACAAGATATGTATATATATATATATATATATATATATATATATATATATATATATATATATATATAAATATTTATGTTAGGGGAGTATTTGTGTATATTTTGGTTTATTTAATGGTTTATAAATTCCTTATGGGTTACTTAATGCCAAAATTTTATACCTTTGTCAATGTTTTTTTTTAAATGTTCCACTTTTTAAAAAAATTTCACTTGGTCTATAATCATTTGTTTGCATATATTAAGAATTCCTATCTAATTTGATTAGTTTATACACAATTATGTTTTATATTAACTATTTCTATTTAATAATATCATTTGCTTTCACATTTATATGGTATCAAACATTTCCATTTAACATTAATTCTATTTAATAATCACTTGCTTTAAGTTATATTATTTTATGAATACCTATTTAATACTAATACTCTTCAAACAATCTTATTTGACCCGTAGATGGGACCTAAAAAAGTATTACCAATCAAGGTCGGAGTGAACCTGTGGGTAATGAGTGGGTACTCCACACTCCTTAGAGCTTTTAAACTTGAGCCTTCCCATCAGGTTATTGTAATACCCAGGGCATAGTGTATGTTTTGATATAAACTATTAAACCCTGGACTCTTGTACAATT
>CAUZXS010005063.1:0-80000 GCA_963585895.1 Sepioteuthis lessoniana | reverse complement strand
TTTTTTTCGAGTTATTTTTTTCTTTTAAGAAAAACAGGAAAGAGATTGTGGGGTTTAAAAAATAACAGAAGATAAAGGCAAGTTGCACAAAACAAAGAAGAAAACAGAAAAAGAAATAATAGAATAGAATAGAGAGAAGGTGTGAAGAAGAAAGAGAAGAGAAGGTGTAGGAAAGAGAAGAGTATATTGATAGTATAAGAGGGTAAGCTTTAAGGTAAGCCTAAGTTACTAGAAGTGGAAAGAAAGAATCTAAGACCAGAAAAGACAAGGGCACTCCCAGAAAAATGAATGGAATTAGTCAGTGGGGAGGGGTTTGAATCTTAGCAGGCTCACTATGCAATGTACTACATAATATGATGTCTCTGTGATAGAGTTCAATTAAAAGAACTTACCAAATCCAGGAATGCCTTCTACGGGCACTGATTGAGTCACTTCCTGGTACAGACAACATCGTTGTTCGAAGAGGCATCTTGCGGTTTGCTGCATAGAACAGTCGCAAAGAGGTGTGTGCGTATACAGATAGATAAAAAATATAAAAGGTATATATCCAACAGAAGACAAAGAAACAAAAACAAAACAAAAATTGTGCAATCCTATAAGTTGTGCTGTGTGCAAGTACTACCTTTTTTTTTTTTTGTTTTGTTTTTAAGTTTTGTTTTGTTTGTTTCTTTTTCTTATTTTTTTTTTTTACTTTCCTTTCCTTAACCCTTTTCCTCTGGGCAGTTGCGGCTTGGGCACTTCCAAAGGTAAATCACCCTTCCTCTGACGTGTCTTTTTATTTCTTGGGAGCATCCACCCCGGAAAAAAAAAAACAAAACACATGTACGCAACCTGACCGAAGATGTGCGTGCACTTTTCCCTTATGTAGAGTAATCAATGCAGGCTATGGCAGCAGCTGTGGAAAGAACAGTAGTAGTAGTAGTCGTAGTAGTAGTTGTAGCACCAGTTGTGGTGCTAGCAGCAGCAGCAGCAGTAGTGGAAGCAGTAGCTGTACAGTCTATATGGCTAAGACCTCCTAAAAATTCCTCTTCATTGATCAGTTGGTACTGAATTGGGCAGCAAGAAAGGAAATCTAGGTGGCAGCAGGCAGTGGGTGGAGTGCAGTAGAGAAAGCCTTTGGCTGTCATCAATGTTGTCCCTGCCACATGGAAAAGGCAGTCAGGCATGGCATGAGGCTGTAGTCTGGGTCCAGCTTTAGAGTTATGTGGGTGAGGAGGTTGGGGTAGAGTTTTCCAAAGGACATGTTTATAGGCTCAAGTGCTCATGTCAGAGTGAGCAAGCAGGCATTAGATTTGATTTGGAGGAAAGAGAGAGAGAAAAAAAAAAAAAAAAGGATTTTTATGATTTCTAAAAGCTTCCTCAGCCCTTAACTTGACATCTTAACATCAAATGTTGAGAAGTGGGGGGGAATCAACAACAAAAAAAAATAAATTAATATGATGCATCAGAACAGAAAACAAAGAAGGGAATGAACTTAGCTGAATGAACTAAGTGACCAGTTGAGTCCCTATAATTATTGCTAAAAAAGAAAAACAAATTGAAAATCTGGGCACTTCAAATAGACTGATTGGAGTAACACTTTATATCTTTCATTACACATATAAGTAGGCATAAACATATATGTGAATTGAATGTTATATACATGCAGATGAATGTGAACTTTGTGTATATATATATATATATATATATATATATATATATATATATATATATATATATATATATATATTTAGTCAGATGTATTCCATACTGGTTCACCTGGATTGATAGCATGAAACTTGGAGTTATTAGATTTTATTCTGTTTTATATCTTATTTTTTATATGAAATATACTGAGATAAATTCTTTCACTTTCATGCAAGATTTTATAGTTTTAAAGCACTCATAGCGTTACCTTTTAATCACACACACACACACACACACACACACACACACACACACACACACACACACACACACACACACACACACACACACACACATATATATATATATATATATATATATATATATATATATATATATATATATTTATAAAGCACAAATACATGTCAGCAGTCATACATTAATACAAAATCTTTATATATGTTGTATATAAGAATATATTTCTATTTGCTTAAATACATGTATAAACATGTACACATATGTACATTAGTCTCTTAATTTCATATATATACATATATATATATATATATATATATACATATACATACATTATATAAAATATATACACACACACATTATATATACATATATATATATATTTATATCAACATATATATATATATATATATACACACATTATATATATATATACACACACACACACACACACACACACACACACACACACACACACATATATATATATATTTTATACACACATTATATATATATGAGAGAGAGAAAACTAAATACATAGGTGTGCATTTTCTAAACATGGATAAATGCAGACATTTCCTTTGTATGCAAATAATCACGTATATCTCAAAATCTATCTTTATACATCACTCTCAGTATGTATGTGTATGTGTGTATGTGTCTGTATATATATATATATACATGTACATATACACACATATTCATTTAACAAATGGATATGTCACATTTTTAGTACACTGTTTTATATAATTATTGTGGTTTATTTATTTGTTTTTTGTATCTGAATTCTAATTAAAAACTTTACCTTCTGATGAGGTCTACATGATTAAAACAACTGAAAACAAAAAATTAGATTTATCTATTCTGACTCACTGTGTATATATATATATATATATATATATATATATATAGAGAGAGAGAGAGAGAGAGAGAGAGAGAGAGAGAGATGTATAATGATAAAGTAATAACTTGCTGAGTAATCAATATTTTATTGTCAGCACATGTCTAAAAAATTTATACATTAAATGCTTTTATATAATAGAATGCATATAGACACAGACGCAGAAACACATGAAACACACTGATATCCATCTGTCTTATTTAAATATATCTGTTAATCTATCTAAGAATTTGTATTTGTTCTCATAATACTCTGCTAAATAAACACTATATATATATATATATATATATATATATATATATATATATATATATATATAATATGCATAAAAATGCTCATGTAAAATTCTATCTCAGATGCACATTTATATTAAAAGTAATTTCAATACAAATTTGAGTATAAAACTATATTTATATATGTACACCAGAGTAATTGTATTCATATGAATTATATGGACTGAAATTTTTATAAATATCCATATTATATTTAAATATCCTTTTTCAAAACACATAAAAGGTTTTATCATGGTAGAAATCCTTTTCATGTGTGTGTGTATTTGTATATGTTTGTATTTGTGCGTGTATGACTGAGTCACTTTATATAAAAATACCCCTATAGTAAGTGGTTAATGACCGTAATCGAGGGTGACCCGAAGGCTCCCTTTTTGAGAGCTACTACACTAAGGTGTAGGGGAGGGCACTATTCCTTTCCCTAGATTATTCAAATTTACCCTTGATTCATACTTTATAATGCGGAGTTTTAAGCAAGGAGCCATGAAGTACCATTTTTTCAGTCTTTGGTATGACTAGACCTGGGATTGAAGCCAGGTCTCCCAGCACATGGGCAAACACTCTAACCATCATGCCAATATCTGGTTGTGATAAAAATAAGTAGAAAAGTGGAAAAATCAGACACTTATAATGGGTTTAGTAGTAATATTTTGTTCTTAATTCAAGGAAAAACTTCTTCTGACTAAATCAAATAACAAACAAAATATTACTATTAAACCCATTGTAAGTTTTTGATTTTTTCACTTTTCTACTTATTTTTATTGTCTTGTCAGATTTAACAAAATCTACCATATATATATATATATATATATATATATATATATATATATATATATATATACACAAACATCATTAGTGTTTAACAGTTTCAGTATCCACAGAAAAATATATTATGTATGTAACACATAAATATCATATAAGTTAGGATATTGTAGACACAGAATCAACACTGATCAAATGATCTCATAGTCAAGAAACTGAAAGTCACCAAGCAGCATTAACTATGTATATACTATTCAAACTTATATCTACATCCTGGACCCCAGATATTGAGCTCTATTTATTTAATGATAGAACAAACTGTATTGATCCTATTATATGCGAAACTGCTTGGTAAAACTAACAATATTTCATTAGAAATGCTAAAACTAAAATTCTCATTATATCAAGCAGAAAAAGATTTTTGGGAAAAAATATATTTAAAATTATCCAACTTTCAGAATAAAGCACTTTCCAGTCTTATCTAAGACTGAATGATAATTTTTTGGAGTCAGCATTTTTGCTGAACATTGACTAAGGAGGCAACCGCAGTCGAGGGTAAACTGAAGGCTCCTTTTTAGTTATCTACTACACTGAGTTGTAAGGAAGGGTGCTACTCCTTTCTCTGGATTGCTCCACTTTATCCTTATAAAGTTGAGTGTTAAGCAAGGTGGCTTTAAGTACCACTTTTTTTTTTTTTGGTATGATTCGACCTGGGAGTGAACCCAGGTCTCCCGAACCATTGGCAAACACACTAGCAATTAGGCCAACATTGACTTAACATCATCCAAATTCTTGTGATAAAGGAGATAACTATGAAATTCTGATAAGAATATTTCACTCCCTCCTGAATAGAAGCATCAATATCATCATGGGCCCCGGTTACAACTGGAACTCCCTGGGTTTACCTTTTAGTACACACACCTGTGTACAGAGTTCACTAAAAAATGTATGCAGACTTTAGGAAAGGAAAAATATACATAAATATTTAAATACTATATTTATTCAATATCTATTTCATAGAGAGTTTTCCTTTCCATTTGTGTATATACATTTTTTGGAAGATTGTGCGTTTCTTGGTCCAACAAAGACTGTTGACTATCTATGCTATCCTAACTTAGCTTTACATTCTGTATCTTTTTATCAATAACACACACACACACACACACACACACACACACACACACACATATATATATATATATATATATATATATATAGTCATCCACAGACAGATCTGTTTCATTCTATCAGAACTCATCAGTGTGGTTAGATGGGCTAGATTCCCGAAGCTAGGATCGAAACCCGGTTGACTCAAACACCAATCCAAGATTCTACTACTCAGCCATGAGGAACCTAGTGCCAGCGAAGTAAATTTAAATGGTTATGAATCACCATCATATATTATAAATAAATATGTATTAGATATATATATTTAATACCATAGAATTTAGATATAAATATATATATCTAATATACATTTATTTATTATTATTGTATAATAGCTCTATTCTAGATATTGAGCACTCTCCATATTATATTACTCTTGGTTTGCCACAAACCCACAAAGTGATTTAGTGACAACCAACACTGTTATAATATATATATATATATATATATATATATATATATATATATATATGATATTCATAATGCATATACATGCAAATAAGAGCCTTAATAATAAATCTCAATTGTTTCTCTAAGAAACTTACTGAAAAATCTAAGTAACCAGGACAAAGCCACACATGTTTAGTGAATAGAAATGAAGGAGCATTGTGAAAATGCAGATGGGTTTGTGGAATGTCTAGTTTTCAAAAATAAACTTTTCTACTAAACTCTATCAGAAGCATCAATATTCTAGATAATTTTAAAGAAATCTTTTGAAACTATTTCTTTTATAGACAAGCTGTATATTCATCAAAATAACAAACTAGATTTAACAGCTATAAAGACTATCATAGCTAAGTACCCTTGCTTTTATATAAAACTGAGTTGTCAAAGCAACAAGTTTCAGTATAAGTTTAGTTAGTGATTTTGTATTCATGGGGTTATTTGATTTGCATATTTTGCTTTAAAAAAATCACTTTTGTAAAAAAGAATAAATATGAATGAAAATGAATCTGTTTTACTTTTCATTTTTTGTCATTTTTTTAATGATCTACTTTATTTTTTTTTTAATAAGTGATTTTTTTTGTTGATCATTTTTTAAAATCATTCCCAACTGCAATAAGACTTCACCTTTTTGTGAACTAACTAAAGTAGATTTATTGAAAATCAAACCATCTTAACTAATTTTTTCTAAAAAAGAAGAAAACATTAGATTAAAAATAAGAAGAATATATTTATCACAAAAAGTTACTTAGTTATATCACAAAACTTCACCTATTTTTGTCAATGTATTGTTTTAATTCAACAAATTAAAAAATACAAATCAACAATTTATATCTGAATATTATTCATCATTAAAGTCAATAAAATTGTTATCTATGTATACTGTGAAATTCCCACTGATAGAGAAGGATTTGATTGTTTTTAGTGAAATATTATACAACCCAAAATGATCTTACAATTATTATAGCACTGTAGCCAAAAATAGGAATATATAGTAGTCCAAAAACTCTTTATATAAATTAATTTTACTTTACTGAAATATTGCACACAGCAATTTATCTACTGTAGATTTTTGGTCATAAGTAAATAATATCTATTGATTGCATAATATCCCTCAAGCAATAATAGAAATACTAATATATTTGGTTAGAAGGAAAACATCATAAAAAAATTGGTTGTACTTATTAATGGGCAATTATATAGAGAGGGCATTAATTATGAAAGCTAAAAATATCCATTCTTATCAACATCTCTTTTAAACATAGCGATAATGTTCTGGCAGTGTTTGTCAATCAAAACTTCTTAATAATTAGAATCAAAAACCCTTGTGTCACACACCAATATATACAAAGAAAATTTGGTTTTATTTTGTTTTACGGCATATCAACCACTGTTGGCTATTTAATGCCAAATCCTGTTTTTATATATATATTAAATATATAAGATTTGTAAATTCATTTTGGAGATATATTTTTAAATCACAAATATTTCTATTTACTATTAATCATTTGTTTGCACTCAATGAAGTAATTACAAATATTGCTATTTAACATTACTCGTTCATTTTAACTCAGTTAAATTATTCCACGTATTGCAATCTATCACTAATAATTCAGTTAAACCTCAGTTTTCACAAAGTTAAATGATCAAATAGTTCTATTTCCAACAATCCAATTTAGCATAAGTCATTTGTCTGCACTCAGTTTAAATGTCAAACTGTTGTATTTGACCCATAGATAGGTGCTACCACTCTGGGCCACAGTGGACCTGGGAGTGATGGCAATGAAGGGGTACTCTGCATTCCTCAAAGCACCAGCATTTCTGGAGCTTTACCATCCGATTGTTTCGTGTCATATCCAGGACACTCATTGAGGGAGTTGGGGTGTTACCTCTCTGTAGAGACACAGTCAGTGTATTCTACAGCCCCAGCCAACTAGGATGAAATGGTTTAGTATCACATCCAGGACACTCAGTGGTGGTGGGGGGGGTTTACCCCTCTGCAGAGATGCAGTCAGTGTATTCTACAGCCCCAGCAGACTGGGCTTTATACACTGAAAATTTATGATCCAACGAACACATTTCTTGCAAAACTCCATAGAAATACCAAATAGAATAGCTAAAAAAACTTGGAATAAAAAAGTCTTTTTGGCAACTCTTCTATAGATTTTTGTCCCCAAAAGAATTCACTCATATGTACTCACTGTTCGCCAATGGCCTGGTAGACCGGAGTTCAATCCCAAGTCGTCATACCAAAGGCTCAAAAATCGGTACTTGATGCCTCTTCGCTTAACACTCAGCATTATAAGGTACAGATTAAGAGTAAAATGGGGCAATCCCGGTAAAAGAGTAGCCAAATTTACTTTTTTACTTTTAGTATGTTCTCAAAAACGAAATAAAAAATTGTGAGATACCTCTTGTCAGTAATCTTTATTGAAATATGCATCAAAGAAAGATTGCTGCCCAAATAAGCAATGAAATTATACACTCACACACACACATAGGGTGGAGCTAGAGTCACTTTATTTTTAGAAATTAATAACTTATATATATTCTATTTATTTTTGTCAGTGATATTTAATAAAATCTTTGAGAGATTTACTATGAAAGACTAAACAACAGAGCAAAGAATGAAGATTGTTGATTTTATTTTGAAAGCACCTTCCATTTTCCTTCTTTATTGAATATTCAAGGGAAGACTAATTTGATTCAAAACAGAAATGAACTGGCCACCACTTTCACCAGATTTGACAGCTACCAATTTTTTTTCCTTTGGGGTTATCTCAAGGAAAGAGTTTATGCAAACACACCTTGAATATTCCAGGAGCTAAAGAATAATAATCAACAAGAAATGAGAGCATTGGAGCCAGAAACATAAGTTATGGAACTCATCCAAAAAAAATTGCTCAACTCTGCAAAGCTGAAAACAGATAGCATTTCAGTTAGGTTTGGTTGATTTGTTTAATGGCATATCAACTCTTTATGGGTATTTCAATGCCAACATTTGATTTGTGAATATTTGATTTCAATCAGAAATATGAAAGCTGTAAAAACAATAGCTAAACATTTTTTGTTGTTTCTTATAAAATAGGAAAAATTGATAATGATTTCTGTCTTAATTTCTGTGCAGATAAGGCCCACACAAATGGAGAATGGTGAGTGACAAATCAAAAATCTGAGGGAAATGCACAACTTTCTAAATATGGTGCTAATTGTTTACATTATTTACATTTTTCAAACTATTGTCCTCATGTTTGTCATGATGTTTATCATAACGTTTCGGCCATTGTAGGCTCCAGCCTTCTTCAGGTGATTGGAATGTCAAGCGTAACCCTTTATTTCGCTTACTGGGGTAGACATCCACAGATGTCCTCAAGGACATATGGTACAGTGGATAAAGGCGTTGGTTAGATCCAGTGACATACCCAAAGAGTGTGAGTTCAATACCCAGTGAAGGCAGTGGAGAACTTTCTGAGGGGAAATTAACAGGAGATAACTGATTGCTGACATCCATTGAACATGGCTCATGGAACTAGAACAGTCTACCCCGGTAAGCGAAATAAAGGGTTAAGCTTGACATTGCAACCACCTGAAGAAGGCTGGAGCGTACAACGGCCAAAATGTAGCGATAAACATGGCAACAAAGATGAGGACAATAGTCCAAAAAATGTAAATAATGTACGTAATACCTCATCTCAGAAATATAGACAGATATTGATAATTATTTGTTAGCATTATCATATCAAAAATAAAACATTTTCAAACAGATCTACTTGACCCATAGATGGGATCCTAACAAGTACCTCCACTCTGACTTTGGGTGGACCTGAGAGTAATGCCAATGAAGATTGGTTGTTTGGGTTTTATGACATATCAACCTTTGAAGGTTATTTAATGCCATATCCATTTTTATACAAATAATCTGTTCTATTTCAAAAAATTCTTCCTCTCTCGATTTTCTTTCTTCTTTTTTGCCAGGAAATCAAACATTGTTTGTTTGTTATTTATTGTCTCACAAATGTGTTTCAACAAAAATGATTTTTTTGTTGTTTGTTAAACAACGGGTTTTCAGTATTCTTTGAGTTGGTAGACAATCTAGCCACTCATATTACCTGACCGTCAGAAGAAGATCCGGCTGAATTGTGTAAACCCCCCTTCGTAGATCTTTCAAACACAGCATGGGTACGGAAGGATTTGACAAAGCAAACAGTCAGAAGCTAATGTGGTAGTCACAAACACAATAGCCACAACAAGTACTGTGACTTGTAATCACACTACATTGGGCTCCATGACTAGCATAGGACCACAGCATGAGTACACAGTTTAATTGACAAAAACATTTCTATTTCAAACTATTCAGTTTAGTCAAATAGTTCTAATTCAAACAATTCAGTTAAGCAACAGATATCAAAACAGTTCTATTTCAAGTAATTCAGTTTAGCATAAATATGCAGTTTAAAAAAAACAGTAAACTCTCAAAACCACCATTTAGTTCTACTTGACCCATAAATAGGACCCTGTCAGGTGCTACCCCTCCGGGTCAGAGTGAACCTGAGAGCAATAGCAATGAAGGGGTACTCTGCATTTTCCAAAGCTCCAGCATTACTGGAGCCACACCATCAGATTGTTATGTGTCATATCCAAGAAACTCGTTTGGGAAGTCTTACCCTCTGCAGAGGTGCAGTCAGTATATTCTACAGCCCCAGCTGACTGGGCAAGCCAATGAAGAGGTATTCCACACTACCTAGAGCTTTATAAGAGCCCCACTACTGGATTTAGTTTAATATCCCACTCAGCACCAGAGAGCATTCAAGAGATATTTTATTACACAATTAATTCAAAGTAATTTTCAAGTGTCAAATTAAATATCATGAAAAAAAATTCCCTTCTATTTTTTTTCATTCAAAGGTTGTTCAAGTTTTAAAATGGTTAGTGACATTTGAACTAGCCTGTATCTTGTGCAATACTTTTCTACATCACCAGAAAATTCTGTTAGAAAGATATGGCCAAAGTGAACAATGAGAATATCTATTGTTATGGTAACATTAGATATCCTTGTTTAGAGTCATATTACAATAACAACTAGAAAGTTTAAAGAACAACAGGAAATCTATGGAAATAAATGTAAATATATTCTGTAGTTTCTCTGCTAAAAAATAAAATGACTCATTGAAATTTAAACATTTATTTTTTATGCATAATAATTTTTGTTATAATAAACATCAGCTATTGTACCTCTTACAGTTTTGATTGTAAACCATCTTTATTGATGTTTGCCATTTGCAATCAATTGACCAGACAAACCTGATATTGCTAAACAAGGAGGTTGATTTCAACTGATAACCTTGCATTACTTCAACATTTAGTACTTCACTCTTTTTTTTAGGATAAATATTTCTTATTGCCACAGTGTTTAATTTTGAAGTAATGATTGGAGATGATATTCACAAATTTTGTAAACATTTTATTAGGTTTGGTTTAGTTAGGTTTTATGGCATATAAACCATTGTAAGTTATTTAATGGCAAATCCTTTTCATCCATATATATTAAATATATATGATTTGGTTGTTTTCATAGCATATCAACTGTTATAGCTTATCTTATGTCAAATCTTCTTTATACATATATATTAAATATACTTGATTAGTAAACACATTCTTACATGAGGCAGAATTCTTTTTTGCACACAGTTAAATGGTTTCTTGTATTGCTATAAAACAGTCACAATTTAACATCAGTCATTTGTTTGCACACAGTTTGTTCTATTTGACCCATAGATAGGACCCTATCAGGGGCTGTCATTCTGGGTCAGAGTGGACCAGGGAGCAATGGCAATGAAAGAGTACTCCATATTCTCCCAAACTCCAAAACTGGGGCCTTGCCATCAGATTGTTTAAAATCCCAGCCAGAACACTTGTGTGGAGGTTCTTACCCCTCTGCAGAGATGCAGTTGGTATATTCTACAACCCCAACTTACTGGGAACTTTTTATTTGTACAATGTCTTAAAACACACATAGATATCTCAGAAAAATGATAAAATCAACACCACTCATAAGTTGAAATTTCACAATTTCTTGGTGATCAATATTTACTCGGTGATGAAACTCAAATTTGTGAGTTGACTGATTTTATAGATTTTTCTTTTTAACATTATTATTGGTTTATATTGGCTTTGTGATATTTTTGTTTTGAGCAATATTTTGTTTGTTATTGCTGTCACTGCATTTGAGTGTTTTGGTATTCATTTTAAAGTAAAATGCAAACACCAAACACACACACAAATATATATATTTCTGCATGGGTTATTTTTATTAAATGAAATGAAAAAGAAAGTTTTATAAATATTTTATTTCTGCTGATAGTGTTTTGTTTTAAATTTGTTTGATGTCCTTAGAATCTCAGTTTAATCCAACTATAATTTTTTGTAATGTTTCTTGGAATTTAAAAACCCTTTTAAAATTACCATTCTTTATATTTGAAATTCCCTATGAAGAGTCTGAAAGCACTTGGGACAATTTTGGTAAATTTATCTACCAACCAAAAATCAAAGTACTAGTCAGGAAACTTAAAAGGATCCTTATAAAATTTTGTAGACATGTTTCTTTATCTTTTAATTAAACCTGCTTAAATGAAGGACTGCTGCCCAACTACTTACAAACCCACACACATATATCCTCAAACACACACACTGTGGGTGTTTTAGAAAAATCAATATCATTTTGCTCTCAAATTACTTGACTAATTCTAATTCAAATGATCTCAGTTTTAACAATATCTGAAAAACAACTTAGAATTCTCCGTCTGATGTATTTTGTCTTTTTTTCTTTTCAGGTATAGAAATATGATTCATTGGACCAGAAAAGGCATTTTGTGCATTAGAGTCTGCTTGAACAGTCAAACAAGACAGTCCAGTTTGTATTTGAGTAAGGGTTTGCTAAAAAAGTACCATCTACCATACAGATTTGGACATGGCACAAAATGTTTAAAGAGGAGGGTTGTCTGTTCAGAGGGCAAAAGGAGAGAGACAACTGACTTGATGTGTGCCATATCACAGGCAGTAGGAATATTAAAAAATTGTGAAATCATTCATGAAATCCATGGAAGCATTCCTGGTGTAATGGTTACCATCATAGGAAATGGATATGGTGACCAGAGTTCAAAACCTGGACGAGGCTGTTTGCATTTCACATAACACTGTTACTCTTGGGAAAGGCATGAATCCATCTATTCTCTCTCAAGCTATGAGTAAGTTGTAGCATGGACTTGGCTCTTTAACCTTGGTATGGCAACCAGTCTAGGAGAAGGAAAACTCTTAATTCAAACCAGTTTGACCTTGTGTGGCATCCTACTTGTGTGAAGGGGTTAATAAATATATTCAGGAAATCCTCATAACTTTGAATTTCTCATTCAAATTTTGATGAATAAATTTGATTTTGCTCAACATTAAGCCAGTTGAATTTTATTTGCCATGACTATGGAGTTACTCTCATATTTAAATCACAAATGATATCAAAATTTTTAAAAACATCTACCGAGTGTATGTGTGAGTGTGTATATATATATATATATATATATATATATATATATATATATATATATATATACCAATTAGTTTGATGATTAGTAGTAACAATTGTAATAGTAATATCAATCATGATGATAATTCTTAATATGGTATTATCTATAATACTTGGTATAATTCTAATTATAAGAATAATAAAAATTGTGTTTTAATAGTTATATTAGGAATTCATAGTAGTTCATAGTAATTGATGGTAAATTATTATTTATGAATTTAAGTATTTGAGGTTTAGTAATAATATGAATAGTATTATGATAATGCGTAAGATATAATTCTAATCTTGAGGATATATAATATCATGTATTTTTTATAATTTTAGATTATAGTCTTAAGAGTAACTGGTATAATTTTTATTTTTACTTTTGATGTAATCAATTATATTGAATAGTATTGAAATATTGGTATGACAATTTTCTTAGTTTTTTTTATGAAATAGTAATAATATACAATATAATATTTTACAATGTAATCTAATTTTATTAAGAGGTTATTAATACTCATTTAAGTTGTTTAGAGTTGATAACTTTCTCTCCCAAATTCATTTAGTCTTTTATTCTTTTATTTATTTCCTTCATTTGGGTTAAAAAGTTTGTTTGCCATTATATAAAAACAAAGTGAAAAGGAAAGAGGAGTCAACAATTGATACATCTTGATCCAGGAATAAGCTAACAAAGTATTGCTATGTATCACAAACAATTTAATTAAAGATCAGTCATTTGTTTACACACAGTTAAATGATCAAACTACAACAAACAATTCAATTGATCATGTCATTTGTTTGCACTCAGTTTAAATGTCAAACAGGAATTTGAAAATACATGTGTGTGTGTGTGTTTGTGTGTGTAAGTATATATATATATATATATATATATATATATATATATATATATATATATATACACATGTGTATATGGGTGAGCAATGTGACAATATGTAAGGAACCTCTTCAGGTGAGTGGAATAATCCTTAAATGTCAAGATTCTAGAAATTGTTTACCTGTACATATTACATTCACATATATTTGCTCTTTTTTCTCAATTTTTCTTTTTGTAAAAATATTTTAGTGTATTTATTGTGTATTTGGATAGCATTTCTTTATTAATACATATTTGATTAAACAATATAGACATTTTTTTGTCTACACATTTCAGTATTTATTCTTTTGAATTTCCTCTTATCCATTGGGAATTGGTTAATAAACCTCCCATAATTAATTGGTACCCAAGTACTTACTGCTTGATCTTGGGCCATCATCAGGGGTGTGTATATTGCAAAAGCGATGTGACCTTTGTCTGTACATAACTACTTTATGAAAGATGAGTGTTAATTACTTCTACTGGTGTGTTGTTTGAACATTTATTTTCAAATTTGGTTCTATAAGTAGCAGCAGTAGCTTAAGATGTTTAAGTATATAAATACTGGATTCGAAATTGATTCTATTGAGTTTTGGTAGTTTCTTTCTGATGTGGAGCACTTCAAGAATCTGTAATTTTTGTTTGTTATTTTCTTGTTTTAATAATTGTGTTTTCATTAAGAATTTTCTGAAACTCAATTTTTGTGCTGGAATGTTTTTTTAGATGTTGTGTTATTGGACTGGTATCAGAGAAATACATAGTGAGTCATCTTGATAGGGTAGTTGAGGTTAAACCAAGATATATTGTCATTTTCAGAGATACAATCTCCTAAAGGACATTCAAATTGATATATATATATATATATATATATATAGTGGTCCCCAAAAAACAATTGACAACTTGATATAATGCTACAAAATTTGGTATGCATACTTATTTCTGTAAACACAAAATGTTGTTCTTCATCAAGATCAGAGTCTCTTCGATAATAAACTATCAACAGAAAACTATTTTATGGTAAAATCTGTTCATAAAGAATTCAAATTTATTAATTAAAAAAAAGCATTAGATTTTTTTTATTTCTCAAATAAGTAGTAAAGTTGGCGACCCTAATCGAGGGTGACCTGAAGGCTCCCTTTTCAATAGCTACAACACCAAGGTGTAGGAAAGGGCACTACTCTTTCCCCTGAATTGCTCCACTTTACGCTTGATACATACCTTATATTGCTGAGTGTTAAGCAAAGAGGTATCAAGCACCATTTTTAAATTCTTTGCTATGATGCGACATGGGATTGAACCCAGGTCTCCATTGGCAAACACTCTACCCACTTAGCCATACCGAATATTGGCATGATGGTTAGAGTGTTTTCCAATGGTCTGGGAGACCTGGTTTCACTCCCAGGTCAAGTCATACCAAAGATTCAAAAAATGGTACATGATGTCTCCTTGCTTAACAATCAGCATTATAAGGTATGTACCAAAAGTAAAGTGGAGCAATCCAGAGAACGGAGTTGTGCCCTCCCCTACACCTTGGTGTAGAAGCTATCGAAAAGGGAGCCTTTGGGTCACCAACTTTACTTATTTCTCAAATTATTCATATATTACTTCTTAGGTTTATGGCTGGTTATTCAATGTGGAGAAAAAATAAGTACATAGATTGTTTAGTTAGAACAGACAATCTAAACAAAAACCTACCATATCAACTCAGGCTATACACCACCAACATCTCTGCACCTGTTGGCCATGGGTGGTGTCCTTAAGAATGGGATCCTAGTGGTTGAGTGGTCCCTTATCCAGGTACTGGCAACACACCACTTCAGCCCTTACTTGAACTAGAAGGGAGATCACAGTGGCCCAATCTGATCAATTGGTTGGTCCTGTCAAGCCCAAGCACCTCTATAATTAAGTCATGACTGTATTCTTACAAATTGCTCATGCAAAAAAGACATACCCAAACCTTTTTATCAAATAGATGCTAGAAGGTGATGGCTGATGATTAAGAGAAACAGTGAATGAATCATTTATTCAAAAAACAAGATTTGGCATAAATTAGCCCACAAAGACTGATATGCCATTAAACAATAACGAAACTAAACTAGACAAAAACAAAAATGCTTAAATTGATAAGTCCTTTAAGTATTGCTTAAATTCTAAAAAAAAATAAATAAAAAACTAAAAAACTAATCCTTGATAAAACGGTTAAATCTTTCACCGAACAATACTAAATTCATAATCTATAATCTGTGATTTTCTTTTCTGTTATATGGAATTATCTTGTATAGCAACAATTACAGTTCATAACAGTTTGGTTTAAATCTTTAATAAACAAAGATAGTACAAAAGATATTGTTGAGTGGAATGAAATGAGAAGAAATTTTTTTAGTCAGTATAGATCAAGATCAATGGTAATGAATAGGTACTTGACATTCCCCAAAGCTCCAGGACTGAAGCCTCACCATCAAATTGTTTAGTGTCATATCCAGGACACTCTTTAATGGGAGGGGGTTCTTACTCCTCTGTGTATTCCTCAACCCCAGCCAAAAAATCTATGATTTCTTAGAGATATGTTTGTCTGCATCCATGTGCACAACTCTCACTTAAGCCACACTATATATATATATGTATATATGATCTTGTTGGAACAGATTGTTTATAACACTATCTATATCATAACTGGAGGACTTTTAGCTGCTAACCCCAGCTGAAAGGTCTATGATTTCTTTGAGATAATACAATTATTCTCAAAAACGATTTTTATCAATCTTGTGACGAGTTTAAATTTTTTTATTTTCTAATTTTCACATGCATAAAATCATTTTCAGTAATCAAATTTTTATACATACATATATATTTAAAGAATGAAGATATTGAGATTTAATTTTATTAGAAACAATATGCAGAGGGTTATCTTTGAACCTACCGAATCAAATGCGCTAAAACGATAAATAGAAGGGCAGACTGAGTTCTTTAACCTTTGTATGCCAACTGTTCTAGGAGAAAGAAAACTATAAATTCCAGCCAGTTAAACTCTGCTTAAAAATTTGAATTTGTGTCTCATCCTGCTTGGGCTGAGGGGTTGGGTAAATACATATATGAAATCAGGTATTCCTGTCTAATACAAATAATTTATAAACAAATCTATTTGACCCATAGATTAGACCTGAACAGTACTGGCCAGTGTGGACCTGGGAGTAATGACACTGAAGAGGTATGACACCCTCTCCAGGTCTCTAGAACTAGAGCCTCACTACATTAGACCCTAAGGTCATATCAGGACCTTTTCTTTTTGCATGAGGGATCTTACCCCTTTGAAAGGGATACAAACAACATATTCTAAGCCCTGCCAACTTGGAAATTTCATTTCTTTCTTTTTTAGCATAAACATATAAAATGTATGATAAATTTTATTTACATATCATAAAGATTCTATATACTTTCACGGTGAATTTGAAACATTGTGATTGGGAGCCACAGCAACTAAAAGTCCTCCAGTTATGATATAGGTAGTGTTATAAACAATCTGTTCCAACAAGACCATATATATATATATATATATATATATATATATAGAGAGAGAGAGAGAGAATGGTTTGAGTGAGAGTCATACACATGGATGCTGACAAACATATAGAGAAAAAACTAGATGGGGATTGCACAAGAATGCAACAGCTGTACAACCACCAACCCCCCATCTCTAAAACCATCCAAATAAGATAAAGACAACATGTGGGACACTGCTGAAGAAGTAAGGACAAATTCATAAATGATGTTCTCCTATGGACCCCTTAACACAGACATGCAAGTGTTGGCTGACCAATCAGAACTTATCAACAAAATCTTTGTACTGACATAGGATGTTGGTTAGAAGACCTGCCGGAAGCGATGGGTGAGAGAGATGAATGGAGGGAGAGAGTCAGGGAAATCCATGCTGGCAGTGTGGCATGATGATAATGATATATAGTATGTGGCAGATGTTTGTGGGAAATCTATGATAAATTTTCATTTTTTTCTTCTAGTCAATCAACCCTGCACATTATTTTTAAGAAATCTTAAACATATCATTGGATATTAAAATGTTTATATTTCTATAGAATAAATCCTTGAAGAAATTAAGTTATCTGAAATTTTATTTGAAATTTCAGAAATATAGAAAACAAGCTCAAAAAATAAAAACTGCAGTAAAACTCAAAAATTATTTGTAAAATACTTGTTGATTTCTAACTACTTTCCTGTAAATACACACTGTAAATAAACATGATACACCTGGGCCTCCGAGTGAAATTACTGCTGCACCTGATAAAATGCCAATATCAACCTAGTTTTCTTTTGTATTATTAGAGTCAATTTCTGTTTTATTCTCCTTGAACTGTATTTTTCATTTTGTTTTTCACCTTATCGCTTCATAACTATTAAAATGAATTGAAATGTTACACTGTATTTTTTATTAACTTCTTTGAAGCTTTTTTTTCATCTAAGAGAAAAAAAAAATTTTTGAAGACATGTTGAATAACACAATAAAAACTCAAAACAACATGCATTTGTCTTATGTCAGAACCAATTTGATGATTAAGTGGCCTGAAGGAATCAAGAACTAATTTTAGAAATATAAAGCGACTCTATCTGGAGGTATACAAAGAATTAATCTATATACACATATATACATCTAAACTCATGTATATAGAAGCACACACACACACACACACACACACACACACACACACACACACACACACACACACACACATATATATATGTATACAATCCTCCACACATTAATTAGCATATATATATATATATACCTCCACATATACATACACACATATATATATGTATATATATATATATATGCACCTCCACACATTCATTAGCACATACATATATATAAACCTCCACACATTCATTAGCATGCACACACACACACATACACACACACATCTGTACATTCATTAGCGCATATACATACACACACATATACATATATATATACACTTCCACACATTCATTAGCATATATATATATACACACCTCCACACATTTATTAGTGCACACACACACACACACACATACACACACACATTCATTAGCACTTATACACACACACACACACACGCACACACACATATATACACCTCCACACACTCATTAACACAAATAAACACGTATATATGTATATATATATACCGCCACACATTCATTAGCACATATACGTACACACACGTGGACAACTTCGACATACCCATGGGCTCTTGTGACTCAGCCTAGATAGCTGACTTAAGAGGGATTTTTATCTTGGACACGTTGGGTTATATTGTTAACTTAGAGCAGGTGGAGCTTTACCGGGATAGCAGAATGATGTTCATCCTGGACAGTAACAGTTCCAAGACCTCTAAAATACAGAAGATTATTAGAGCATTTGAATTACTAGGTCTATGAATTAGAATAGCCTTAAACTTAAAGACAGTCAACTTTCTTGATGTCACACTCAATTTAAACTATGGCACCTTCAAACCTTTTAGGAAGAACAATTTCGCCCCCACCTACGTAAATACTGACTCTAACCACCCAAGATCATTATTGAAGCAGATTCCTAATGCTGTGAACCAGAGGATTAACAGACTATCCTCATGTAAAAGAATTTTTGAGGAGAGCAGCGGTATATATGATGAAACTCTCAAAAGCAGCGGATTCCAAGGTAGACTGGAGTATGTGAACTCAGTGAACTCCGACTCTAATGGAAGTTGTGGGACCTGTGCACTCATCAAGTTAGGTAGCACCTATAATAATCACTCAAATAGATAAGGAAAAATAGAAATAGAAGAGTAATCTGGTTTGACCCGTCATTTTGTAAACTTACCCACATTAACATAGGTAAATACTTCCTTAACCTCCTGTATAAGCACTTTAATAGGGACAATCCATTAAGAAAAACTTTTAATAGGAACATAGTAAAAATTAGTTACTCTTGGACAAAGAATATGCATAGTGTCTAAAATAACCATGACTGGAAGTTACTAGATGAATTAAAGAGAAATAGTGGGGTAGCAGATGTGGCGTCTTGTAACAGTAGAAGTAAAGGGGTATGCCCATTGGGTGGATGATGCAACTCAAAAGACATTGCATACAAAGGGTGCATTTCTCCCTTGGAATATAATAATGATGGGGAGAGGGTCTATGTAAGTATCTTCGCTGAGAATTGGAAACAAAGGCTTTATAATCACAGACATTCTTTCTCCAATCCACAACTTAGAAACCAAACCACTCTATCTAAATATTTTGGAACCTTAAGGATGAGGAGCTAACCCCCACAAATAAAGTAGAAAATAGACAGGCAGTCTTCAACTGTGAATAGCTTAAATGGTAGATGTTAGCTGTGTATTGATAAAAAAAAATTAGTATGATTAATTTTAAAGATTGCAGACTACAGCTAAATGAATGTAATGAGCTTGTGTTTAAATGTAGACATAAAAGTAAATTTAAATTATCATGACTGGGGGCCACCAAGGCCTCTACTCTAAACAATAGCAGGGATATTGATGCTGGATGATTTTTATTGGAAATAATAATATTTATTTCAGTTGTTAATAGTATTATATGATGCAAAGATTTATGCAGAGGAAGAGATTTTAGGAAATTTAGATATTAATTCAAAATTAGGGTTTTTAATTTCTGGAGTAGTCAATTCCCCTTGACCATTTTTGGGGTTAGTTAAAGGCACCTGGTGGCTGCCAAAAACTGTTTTTATTTTTATTAAGGAGGATGTCTAAGACCACATTAGCTGAGGGAATTAATATATGTATAAGAAGTAAGTGAAAACTATATGAGGATAATCTTTTAGTTTACAAGCTTACATTATTCAAAAAGTTCCACCAGCTATGAAAAATCTTGCATATGTTCAAAGTAGTACGGGTTAATTTACAGGAACACCCTTTTTCTGGTTTCTTAATTTTTCTAACACTTTATTGTTTTAACCCCTTTTACTTTCGCCGGAGAATCTAAAATTTATATAGATATAGATTGTATTGTCAATAATCTTCATCTCTACATCAACTGTTAATGAAGCTACAAATTTGTTGATGTTAGTTGAAAACATAAATGTGTTGCTAATGATAAGGGACAAGTCAAGGAAGATTATATATGTATATATATGTATATATAGGTGTGTGTGTGTGTGTGTGTGTGTGTGAATATCTTGGATACATTTTTTTATAAATGATATATGCCAAATTGTCTTTTTTTAAAACATCTTCAGAGCAATATAGTAAGTAAGTAAAGTTGGTGACCTTAGTCAAGGGTGACCTTAAGGCTCCCTTTTCAGTAGCTACTACACTGATGTGTAGGAGAAGGCACTACTCCATTCCTTGGATTGCTCCACTTTACTCTTGATTGTTACCTTATAATGCTGAGTGTTAAGTAAGGCGGCATGAAGTACCATTTTTTGAGTCTTTGGTATTGAACCCCAGTCTCCCAGCCCACTGGTAAAGACTCTACTTATTAGGCTAATGGCCCAGTACAGGGCAATATAATAGATGTTAAATATTCCTTCCTCCTCTGAAAAAAATTCAGCTTATAGGTTTGTGGGGATTAATAAGAAATAAATAGATAATAAAATAGATGAATTCAAAAAGTAAGTGTCCCATGAGTCCTCTGACAAGACGCAAGAATGGCATATACCTAAAGAAAGGGGGCTTCCAGGTGCTGAAGGGAAATTCTGCCATTCAGCCATTAATCCTGCTCTTAAAAGGACCTTTGTCTCTCGGCTGTTAGCAGTGACAACTCATGCTGAATGGGTCCCAGAGCTATGGCTTCTGTTAGCAAGCCAAACATATCTCACAGAAAACACCCATTGGACAAATCAACTTTCAACTCACCAAAAATGACAATAATATATTTCAACATGTTGTCAGGGAGATGCGACTGTTTCTGCTAGTTCAGAAAAGCCTTCCTTACCACAGAATAGTTGTGGACCTAAAAATAAACTTTTGAGTTAAAAGGTATCTTTCTCTTTCCTTCCTTCCTTAATTCTTTGCAGCCTTCCACAGACAAAGAAGCGAACATGTTAATAAAGTAAGAAAAAAAACAAAGGAGTCAGATACAAAACCCAAAATCATCTCGATAGAACTTAAAACCACAGACAACCTACAACAACAATAACGAACAAATAGCAAAAGACTTCTTATACACCTAAGTTCACTGTACATGAAGGAGATATATGGAGACCTTTACATGAACCGTCTATACAATACCATTTCTTAGCAGTCTATTGTTGGAACTACTAAATTGTATGTACAAGTATACCAAAACATTCAGTTCTGGTAACTTGCTGTTGTCGAGTTGAAACAAAAACAAAGTGCTGTATTGATCGAATTTTTTTTTTTGTTCATGTGAAATTTAAGATATACGTATTAAGGAATTTATTTTCTCACTACAAAAAGACTTTGTAACTTTTGTTTCGTCTGTAAACTAAAGGCAACATAATAGATGTTTTAGCTGAAAAACTCATTTAAAAAACAATATAATAAATAATAATAATAATAAAATTAATTGCAACTGGGGGCGTCATGGTTAAAGCACTAGATTGTGAAATCAAAGTAAGCAAGTTCAAACTGCAGTCACAATATTACATTCACTTTAACACAAATTCCCATGGAAAAGGTCTGAACCCCCTTATCCCACCCAGCTATGGGTTAAATAGTACCACTACAGTTCTTCCAGAAGGGTGAATTCAGCAAAAAGTTTGATATGCCATTAATCAACCAAACCAAACTAAACTAATTGCAAATGAGAAAAGTTTGCATAAAATGTGTTTTTTGTGATTATTTCTGAGCAGATATGAAATCTACAAGATATAGTTATGAACACAATAAGTTAGTTATTTTAAGTTTCAAGTGATTTGAACAATTATATAAAAAAAAAATTACATACAAGGACTGTCACAAAAATAGCAGTTTTGCTTCCAGTAAAGTCTTCATCAGATGATGAACCTGAGTTCAGTCATGGTTTCGGGGCTGAAGCATCATTACCACTAACCCAGGGCACCTCAGCAGTATCTCACAATACTACCAGACTTTATTGGATGGTGTTTGATCTGTACAAATGCCATATCCGCACAGATGCAGTGACAGTCTTGTTTTGGATCTTTTTTATAAATTCCCTCTTCTCTGTAAGTGAAAATCCAAGTTTGGTTAAAAATGTAGAGGTTGAGTTCAAAATAAAACCTTGAAGTCCAATCTCAAGAGGAAATATGTCTGTTGACCAGCCATTTTTAACACGCTGCTCTTGGTCTTCATACTTTTCCAATTTATGCTGATGTGCCCAATTGATGTTGACCTCGAAAGGGATCGTTAATTCAGCAATGATAACTTTCTTTGAATTAACTGAACAAATGACTAGATCTGGATGCTGGCAAGTTGATGTTATTTCCATTGGAAAAGTGAGTTGCCAATCTACATCAGCAATAACGCGCCAGTCCGTGCAACCATCAAACAATGTTGGTTTGTACCTATTTCTATGTGGACTTTTTGAAACGTTTCCTTCTTTCATAAACTGTATACTTGTTTTTATACATGAAATTTTAATGGCAGTTTCACCACACATTTATGCAATCTCAGCAATAATCCCTAAAATTTCATTATGTCTCCATAATATATATGAAGAATCTAACTGTATAGGTTAAAAAGTTACATTAGAGTTTGATGTCAGCTTGTACAGGAAGATGCTGAGAAATGGGATGTATAGAGAGATGAATCCCATTTGAAGATAAATGACTGTTGAAATGATATTATTTCCGTTGGGCTCAAAAAAGAATTTAACAAATTATAAAAATTTTTTGACAACAGAAGAAGCAAGCAAGCATTCACTAAGATGTATGTAGAATTTACTCTTCAGTGAATGAAAATAATCTCATTCTGTCTTTTTACCAAGTGAACAAGTTAATTTAGTTGTTTCACAGTTGAAGTCCCAACTGTGCAACATTAATTCTCACAAGGCAAAATTATCTGCCCCCTCATTCTAGGAAGAAACAAGCAAAAAAAATGCATTTTGTTTATATATATATATATATATATATATATATATATATATATATATATACGTGCCAGTCCTTTGGCCAGAAAGTTCTCACAATGAAGACAGGTGAAAAAAATAAATAATAAAAGATAAAAATACTCTTGAAATTGTCTGAATTTTAAAAAAAAATCACACTAAAATATAAAACCACAATCAAGAGAAAAAAGAGAAAAATTCATTATGTCAAAGTGTTGTCTAAGAAATTTAGACAACGTAACATGACTACAACTATTGTAGGTTTGGTCTCCTTGTTAAATAGCATTTTGTGGATTATTTATTGCCAAAGTCATGTTTATTAAAGAAAAGTTGTGGTACTATTTAACTGATAGCCAGAAGAATTAGGGATTTCATACATTTCCCAAAGGTTTTAGTCTAAAATGAATACAAGAGAGCAGTTGGTGTTTGAACTCACTAAGATGTTGCAGTCTAGTATGTTAGTCATTCTACTACAGCGACTTCCAGCTACTATAACAATGAAAAAAAGCAAGAAAATGTTTGATCAATGAAATTCAGATTATTTAAGACTACTACAACTACTATATAGAAGCAACAGAAGTAAGATTAAAAAAATTAAAAAAAACAAACAGTAATTCTTCATTTAAGAAATTTCTACAAGTTCTGACTTACTATGACATCTAAATGAGCATCAGAAATAATATTTAAAATTTTTTTTAATCAATATTTATTCATTTTTAAGGTTAATTTTTCTTACCCAAGTAAACATTTTGAACCTGTTTTGAATAAGGTATATATTCATGTTTGGGAACACTATACATTTATCATGGGAACCTTATAAGGACATATGATGTCTTCTTTTATAAATACTTTCCTTGTACTTGTTTCGTCATTCCCTTGGTAAAAACAAAACAAATCAACAACAATCAATTATACCATACGAAAGATATGCATTTATATTTGTGTATCTAAGTTTTTATTAGTCCAATAGAAAATGGGGATGACAAACTGCCTGTTGATACTGAAATCATTCATTTGATGTCATTGCAATAACATTTTGTAAAAGATCAACATTTTTTTTTTTTTTTTTACATAAGAGTTTTACAGTTCTACAAATGTTTTAAAAATGCATTTCACTATTTTACAACCAACTTACAAAATTAAATAAACTTGTAAAAAATATCAAATCATTATTTATGTATACATTTGACTGATTTATTTTAACAACATATCAACCCATCTGAGGTTATTTTATGCCTAGAGGTTACAGTTTTTATTTAGCTAATGATTTTTGAATACCAATATATGATATCAAGTATTCCTATTTTGTCCAAATAATTTCCCAACTGATCGATTTGAGCTATAGGTGAGTTACTAACTAGTACTATCACTGTAAGTTGAACTGGGGGTAATGACAATGAAGGATTAGTTTAGTTTGGTAGATTTTATAGCATATCAACTATTGTAGGTTATTTAATGCCAAATCTTCTTTATAGATATACATTAAATATATAGGATTTGGTTTGGTTTGGTTTTATGGCATATCAACCATTGTAGGTTATATAATGCCAAATCCTGTTTATATGTATAAATTAAATATATATATGATTTGTAAACACATTTTGTAGATAGCATTCTTAAATGAGCCTGAGCTCTATTTTTTAGTCAGTTAAATGGTTTCAAGTATTGCTATCTAACAGTCACAATTTAACCTCCGTCATTTCTTGGCATTTCTAACACTCCTGCAGAGATGCAGTGTATTCTACAGATTGGGCTAGGCAATGAAGGAATACTCCACATTCCTCAAACCACCAGAACTGGAGCCTCACCATCAGATGCAATTTAATGTCATACCCAGGACACCCATTTTTGGGAGGTCTTGCTTCTCTGCAAGAGATATAGTCAAAATATCCAAAGCCTCACTGACAAGCTGTTGTATTCCTTTGAATGAAAGATGCTTTTAAAAAGAGAAGAGAATTTATGCAACAATATTATCCATGTAGTACAACAATTCTTTTTTGAGATGATAATATTTCATAGCTGAAATGATGGTGTCATGAGCTTGTCTCATTCAGCCATCCATTCCTTTGTACTGTGTCAGCATTGTCAGTTTCTTACAAATTTATGAGAGATGAATCTAATGTGAAATTTCTCCTGTTTTTATTTTTCCAACATGTTGATACTTTCACTCAGTTACTTCATTTTGGGAGGCTGTTAATGAAAAAAAAAAAATGAAAGGGTTCAGGTCAGCGAAATTTGTTAAAGTCTGCTAAATTCCTTGATGTATCTGACTGTTTAATTAGTTCATTAAGAAAATCTCTTGGAAAGTTTATCTTTGAAGATTAGCATATCAGCAACATGTATTTTTAGGTCAAGTTAAACTGAAAGTGTTGGTTCCTGCTAGATCACTTAAGTAGAAGCCCAGTCAGCTGGAGGTAGAGAATATGCTGACTACATCTGTGCAGAGGGATAAGATCTCCCGCTAACAAATGTCCTGGATATGATACTTAACCATCTAATAGCAAGGCTCCAGTCCCAGAGCTTGAGACAATATGGAGTACTCCTTCATTGGCATGACTCCCAGGTCCACACAGACCCAAAGTAGTAGTACATTTTAGACTCCTAATTATTGGTCAAATAGAACTGTTTAACCATTTAACTGTGTGCAAACAAATGACTGATATGAAATTAAATTGTTAGTTTTACAGAGCAATACTCAAAACCATTTAACTGTGTGCCAACAAATGAGTTCTGGCTTGTTTAAAATGTTTCCTACAAACTATTCATTTACAAATCATATTTATTTCATCTATTTTTAAATAGGATTTGGTATAAGATAAACTACCTGGGTTTATATGCTATAAAATCCAACTAACCTTAAGTTGCGATGAACCTTTTCAGTACTTGGGTGGGTGGTGACAGTGATGTAATTGTTATTCTCTTAGGAAATGAAATCTGCATACTGAGATCAAATCCTAGACAAGACTGTTTGCATTTCACATGGTGCTAAAACCCTTGGGAAAGGTAAAATTCCATCCCCTCACAGCTATGGGTAAAATAGTTGGGAAGACTGGGCTCTTTAGCTTTGATATAGTAACCAGTCTCGGAGAAGGAAAATTCCGAATACAAACCAGTTACACTAAGAAAATAATTAATACCTATCTAGTGTGACTATCTCAGTTTGCCATTATACTTTTTCAAATATTTAACATTGGAATGCATTTTATCTGCTCGGATAAGATGATTATTATATTGTATCATTGAATAGAGTCACATTTCTTTATGAAATATAAAGCACACAAAGTCATTAATGGCATACTATGGCCAGTTACTTTATCTTTTAACTAACATATCTGGTGAGAGATGGTCTTAGAGAAGGAGAACTCTGAATTCAAACCAGTTTATGACCTGAAGAGAGACGGGCTCCAGTAGCAATCTACTTAAAAATAGACCCTATATTACGTTCAGCTCATGACAGGTATTGAGTAAATATTGCAATTATTTATGAATAATATGCACATTTTTTCCTCATTTTTTCTTCTAAACATCAATGCTTCTTACTATAAACAAGAACTAAATATCAACTTTTTATTGGGTGAAAGAGATTACCATATCTTCGGGACAGTTTAACTGAAGTTATATCTACGGCCCAAACAACCTAATGTGTAAAAAAACATTTCTGAGAAATGACTACTAGAATGTGTGTTCGTTTATAATTTTGATTCTCTTCATTTAAGCTTATTTTTGTTACAAGCTTTTGGTATTTTTGTATGAACATGTCCGTGTATTTGTTCAAATACTGCTGTAGAATAACAACAATAATAATAAACAATAACAATTATGGACCTAAGGGTTCCCAACTAGCGTCCAGTCGGCGGACAAAAATAAAACAGGCTGTATCTCAATACAGTCCCTGATATTTGTGGATTTACCCTCGCACGCGCGAGTATGACACATGGCCTTTTTATTGTGGGAACCAGGCACAGGACCATAGTCCACACATATTCGGCGGTTCCAAAAATGCATTGAGCCCCGTCGGCATTCCTCTAGAAAGGCGTGCCTCAAGCGCCAGGCGATTAACCTAGTCCCTCCGGAGAGGGTTAGAGCCTTGTGCGAGGGTGGGGGGCTATCTGAGGCACAAGGAGCGCCGGTCTTAGCGCACGTGACGTGAATGTCCTGAATCCACGTCAGACGGCCTTAATCAACTCCCACTGGAACCAAGACATACTCGACCTGATCAGTGTATCTGGGAACACGGCCGGCCGAAATGTGTGTCAGCCAGTCTATAACTCAAAACGAGATACAGTGCCTGCAAAACTACTAAAGTAAAAGCTGGTGTATATTTCTATCAACAAATATTCCCACGTATAGTTCAGCATCTAATCGTAATCAATGGAGTGGACTTGCCCACGTGTGTATGATGGAATGATCCAACGTGCCATAAATAAATATCCTTCTTCAGAGATATAAGGAAATTGACTCAAATGATTACACTGGTTTACAAAGAAATTGAGGCAAGCACAAAAATACACGTTTTTACCTAATTTTGAGGGTGCTGAATTCAAATTTGAAATCCGTTTTTACTCATCACCTCTAGTTTTTTAGATATGCATTTTGTGCATTTTGTGCATTTTGTGCATATACCGTACATAAAGGCGTATGTGAATTCAGGGTTAATTCTAATATTGTGAGACTTATGGCTTATTTCTTAGTTATTGTGCACTAAATGTAAGTGATAGCATTACATTATATATATATATATATATATATATATATATATATATATAGTTATATATCAAGACGGATTTTGACAGTTAAGGCAGCAGGTCTCAATTCACACTCTGGCAGTCATTGGAAGAGGTTGTCTCGCAGGCGGCGCAGGAGGTTGGTATCCCTCAACTATCGTGTTACACATCTTTTGGGTTACTAAATATTAGTATTACATTTTCAAATGCACATTTAGTTTTACTTTGTTATATTTTCAGATTCTCTAATGGCTTCAAGCATGTCAAAATGTCGAGGATGCCTCAACAAAGCCAATTCTTTCTGCTACGTGTGTGGGGACTTCACAACAGTTGCACAGGGTCGAACCATCACTTCCTTCCTCAGAACCACCTACTTTCACTATTTTGACTGTAAAATTGGTGATCAGGACAAGTCTTGGGCTCCACACATCTGTTGTAAATCCTGCTACAATGGACTAACTGTATGGTTTAATGGCAAGAAAGCGGCTTTCAACTTCGCAGTCCCGATGGTTTAGAGAGAGCCGCGAAACCATGTAGATGATTGTTATTTTTGTTTAACTAATATAACTGGTTTAAATGCATCTTCTAGGAAAAAGATCAAATATCCCAACCTTCGATCTGCTATGAGACCCGTTCCCCATTCAGATGATCTTCCTGTACTCACATCTCCAGTAAATAAGGATCTTTTTTCCTCATCAGATGAAGAAATGCCTTCAAGGGAGGATTCTGCCGAGTCAATATCTTTGGATGATATTGAGTCTACATATTCAGGAACAAGTGGCAATGAGCCACACTGGATCAGGCAAGAAGACCTGAATGATCTTGCTCGTGATTTGTATCTGTCAAAACAGCAGTCAGAGCGCTTGGCTTCTTGGCTTAAACAGTGGAACCTAGTCCAGGAAGATGTAAGGATCACCAGTTTCAGGAATCAGAACAAATAAAGTCATTGGTCTTCTTGTGGGTATGCAAGCGGGCTTCACAAAGTACTGTTGTTTTCTCTGTCTCTGGGATAGTCGAGCTGTATCCCAGCATTACAAGCAGAAAGACTTTTGTTCGTGGCGAACACAGGCTCAAGGAGAATCCTCTGATGGATATGAATAAGGTACTATTTACCAACCCCTCCGCTCGGGCAGGATATGACACAAGGTCAATTTTTTTTAAGCGGAGTTTAACAGGTTTGAATTCAGAGTTTTCCTTCTCCTAGACTAGTTGCCTCACCAAGGCTGAAGAACCTAGTCCGTCCTACTATTTACCCATAGCTGGAGGGAGAATAAGGGGGTTCATACCTTTCCCAAGGGTATTTGCCCGAAAGTGAACGTAATAGCGCGACTGGAGTACGAACTCGCGTACTACGATTCCGCAGTTCATCGCTTTAACCATTACACCACGAGGACACCCCAATTACACCACGAGGACACCCTCTGGATATGAATAAGGTACTTCTTCCTCCTCTTCACATCAAGCTTGGTTTGATGAAGACTTTCGTGAAGGCGTTGCACCAAAATGATGCTGCCTTCCAACACTTGTCTACTGTGTTCCCAGGTCTTAGTGCTGCTAAGTTCAAAGACGGCATCTTTGTCGGACCTCAGATCCGAGAAGTGCTGAAGGATACTGATTTTGAGGAGCTTCTTAACTTAAAGGAACTGAGAGCATGGGAAGCATTCAAATGTCTGTAGTGGCTTCCTTGGTAACACACGCGTACCAGATTAGCAAGCCTGTATTGAGAAGTTGCTAAAGTCTTACGAGGATATGGAGTGCCGAATGTCACTCAAGATTCATTTTCTCCATTCCTACCTCAACTTCTTCCCGCCAAACCTTGGAGCAGTGAGGGATGAGCAGGGAGAAAGATTCCACCAAGACATTACGAAAATGGAGAGCAACTATCAAGGCAAATGGAACTCCGGCATGATGGGAGACTTCTGCTGGATGCTCTTGCGTGACATCCCGGAGTCAAAATACACCAGATCTTCTAAGAAAACACACTTTTGACTTTCTCGGTTTGGTTTGGTTTCTTTGTTTAATGGCATATCAACCTTTGTAGGTTATTTAATGCCAAAGCCATTCTCCTCAAATAAGAGTAGTGGTACTATTTAACCCATAGCTGGGAGGATAAGGGGGTTCATACCTTTCCCAAGGGTATTTGCCCGAAAGTGAACGTAATAGCACGACTGGAGTTCGAACTCGCGTACTACGATTCCGTAGTCCATCGCTTTAACAATTACACCACGAGGACACCCCCTTTTAACTTTCTGTGGTACTATGAATTGTGTAATTGTGTCATTCAAGTATATTGATTCAATCAGTGTTCTTTATCTATCCTGTTTTATCTGTTATAAGCTGCTGCAACTCTTGAAATATGCACATATTTTCTCTGTTTATACTAAAATGAGACTATTTAAAAGCCAGAAAACTAGAGGTGGTAGAGCAAAACTATTTATAAATTTAAATTCAGCACACCCAAATTAACAAAAAAAAACTATCCCATTCTTGCCTCAGACCAAAAATGTTATTGATCACCTACCAAACTCAATAACTGTATAAATGTTTTATTTCAGTACATAGGTAAAACTTTACAAATTATTATTTTGAGTCTATATGAACAGTATAAAAACTTTTTTAAAAAAACAACTAAAAATTGTTAGCTGCTAAAAATTCTAAAAGGTACCTAATACACTACCTGTCAAAAGTATTTGGTTACGCTCAGAAATTTTTATTTCTCATCCTAAAAGTATTGTTTTTAATGAAACAAGGTCAGCAGCACAATGTTTTTATTTATTATACTAAATACAAGTCTTTCTGAGCCACAGTAAATACAAATTAAACCAAAAAACACAACAGTGGTTTATTGTCAGAGATTCTGCGATATCGGCCAACTTCACAGTGTCTTTTCCTCTCAGTGGATGTTAACACATTTTTTTATGACAATGGTTCAGTCACGCAAGCTGGTGATTCTGATAAAATTGTCCTCTGCATAGATAAAACCAGTAGTATCTAGCAAACAGCAATTCAACACAATACCATCTAATGTGAGTTCAAGTGGTGGTATAATGTAACTTTTAGAAATCGTTTTATTCATGCTCAGCGCTAAAGAAGAAAATCGTATTCAAATCGATTTTTCCAAAGATATTTGGTTTTACAAAGGTATAAGTTACTGAGGAAGACTTGTATTTAGTATAATAAAAAAAAATAGTGGTGCTTAACTTGTTTCATTAAAAATAACACTTTTAGGATAAGAAATAAACATTTTTGAGGGTGGCCAAATTCTTTTGACTGGTAATGTATATAATTCGTTTTTTCAGGGGATTCTTTTTTTCACGATTTCAAAACCAGACTATAGGAGTCTGTGTTTTACACAAATAATCATTATACATACTTCTATAGGTGACTACATAGAAACAACAAGTACTGTAAGCAGACAAAGATTATGAACTAACAGCACGATCGACAATGGATAATGTATGAGTTAGAAATTGGGTTAAGGAAATGGTGCAACGGTTATCATCAAAGGACATGAGCACGGCAGCTCGAGTTCAAACCCTGGATGCGACTATTTACATATTTTTGGGGACATACCTTATGCAGACTATGCTCATTCCTCTTCTTCTTTTTTTTTATTAGCGATCCCAAAACCAATACGTATTTATTTTTTCCTCTACCTTTCTTTGCTTTGTTTTCATCTTCTTTATCTCTTTAGTTCGCCTTTCTTTTTCATCTTTCCCTCTTCTCATCTCTCTCTCTCTCTCTCTCCCTCTCTCTCAAACTCTGTTATTACCCTCATATTTCTCTTACTTTTGCTATTTTCCTTTTTCTTTTCATAACCATTCTCAAAACCTACGTACATATATTGATTCCTTTACTTTCTTTTGCCTTGTTTTCATCTCCCCCCTCTCTCTCTCTCATAATAAAAATAATATTTGGATGATAACAATACGAACAAATGGTATTTTTATTATTATTAATGTCATTATTTTTCCTTATTTATTTTTGTTTGTCTTTTGAGTCGTCATTTTTCTGGTGATTTTGTAGGTATTTATTTTCCTGTCTACATTTGGATTTAAGTTCTGATCATATGTTTATAAGTTTGTTTTGTAATGGCGAAGTGATTATGGCTATTTTTGCTTGTAAGCAAAGATTACACTGTTTTGAGAGGTGGTTGGAAGCAGTAGCTACTTTCATCACTTTCCAGGTTATCTTTGGTCTGTTTTAGTTAAACTTTTTTGAGGTCCCATATGCATCAAGAAAGCATTGTTCTGTGGTTATATTTTTTCTATTGTTAAATAATATTTTGAGTGTGTAACTCCTCTGTTTCCATGTGTGTGTGTGTGGCGTAACTTTCACAATATCAGAGCACTTTGCTATCAAAAGAGTTAATTTCCTAAGTTCTGCTATGAAACTGATGATGAATAAATTCTAAATTCTATGCCAGAAGGTAAATCAGGTGTATATTTGTCTTCTCTTATGAAATGTATTTATTCTTTATATTTTGTTTGTTTGTTAGAGGCTGTTTACAAGTGGTAGGAGTAAAATACATCTGGTAATGATTCTACTTGGTTTTGAAAGACAAATGGACAGCTTTATTTTATTTTTTTTTGCTTTTTATTTCACGGCATCATTAGCTGAAGAACACTTCCTTGTGAAGTTGCATAAAATGGACAGTCACTGAAAGCCATATCTTGAAAATATGTTAGGTGTTCCTACACACACACACACACACACACACACACATATATATATATATATATATAATACTCTATTTTTCCTCTATCACAATTTGTTGAATACTTTCATTTTTTTTACATTTGCTCATACTTAGTTATAATGTTGGGTGAATCGAACTGAATAATTTGATACTGTTTCTTCTTAACAACTTACTCTTTTTTTACACTTTTTCAGAAATATATATATATATATATATATATATATATATATATATATCGGCCCATTGGGTAAACGTGTTTGGGGTTCAATTCCTGGTCGAGTCACACCAAAGACTCAGAAAATGGTATTTAATGACTCCTTGCTTAAAACACAGCAATGTAAGGTACATATCAAAGGTAAAGTGGAGTAATCCAGGAAAAGGAGTAGGGCCCTCCCCAACACCTCGGTGTAGTAGCTATTGAAAAGGGAGCCTACAAGTCTCCAACTTTTACTTATATCTTAGTGAGTGTTTTTATTGCGTATAACGTATAAATCTCTGTCTCTATCACTCTCTCTCTCTCTATATATATATATATAGACACACATACATGTGTGTGTATACATATATATTTTATACCCATAATTTATGAAAATATGTGATTATGTATTTTACACACATACTTTCATGAGCATATCTACGCGTCTCTCTGTCTCTGTCTCTCTGTCTCTCTTTATATATATATATATATATATATATATATATATATATGTGTGTGTGTGTGTGTGTGTGTGTGTGTGTATTCTTCCGAAATTAGAGGATTGAAGAATATATATATATATATATATATATATATATATATATATATATATATATATATATATTTTCCTTCTTCAATCCAGTAATTCCGGAATAGGGAAAATTCAGTCAGGAGAAATAAAATATTCAGATTTAGAATCCTTAAATATTCCTGGTAAAGAGTTCAAATAAAACCCACAGAGCAAATAATATTATTTCAAGAAAACAAAACAAAACAATATTCGCTCACAGTAAGATAATAAATTTATTTCCATCCTGTTAAGATCATTGATATGAATCAAAACTCCAAACGAATTTTAACAGGACTTCATCAGATCCATCAAGAAAATAAAACTGCGTATATATATATATATATATATATATATATATATATATATATATATATATATATATATATATATACTAAATACATTGTGTATATAGACATCTCTCTCTCTCTCTCTCTATATATATATATATATATATATATATATACATATTACACTGACGCAAAAATAAAATTTAAATACATTTTTTTTCTATTTCATGTAAGTTTGAATGATTAAAAATAACTTAACAACAATTTAAAATATTTTAAAACAGAAAAATCTTAAAAATTCAACTTGAGGAATCTTCAAATATCAGCAATGCAGACAAAATAAACACAACAAAATTCTGGTGTATATAAAAATGATATTAACACAGTAGAATGAAGTGACAATAGATTTCTATGCTAACTTGTTATGACAAGTTGTATGTATGTATGTATGTATGTAATGTATATCTGGAGAAATGGTAGATTTGGTCAATCCGACAAGTTTTGAAATAAAGAAATATTTTTTGAATTCGTTACCAGTATTTTGATTTATCTACTTTTCCACTTATTTACACACACACACACACACACACACACACACACACACACACACACACACACACACACACACATATATATATATATATGTGTGTAAAATACATATCAGAATTTTAAGGAATTCTAGGCTCTTTAGTATATTACAATTTCCATTGAAATTTTCTTATATCTTTTGTTAAGTCTATTGTTCCATGATGTATTTATTTATCGATTTTTCTGCCATGAGCAGAATGTGTATATTTAAACAGTGTACAGCCGGTTTTATTCCAAGTTTTCCTTCTCCTAGATTGGTTGAGTTTATAAAGCTGAAGAACTCACTCTGCCGAACTATTTACCCATAATTCCTGCCTTTCTCAAAGGAATTTGCATGAAGTAAAATTGTAATGGATTTGTATAATCCTTTTTCTATGTTTCTCTTCCTTCTGCCACTCAATACTATCTGTCTCTGAATCAGGTCGTCTATTGCCAATTGTTCTACCCACTGACAAATAATTATAGTTTGGTTTGTGGCACATGAACCTCACTGGTTCATTTAATGCCGACTGAAATAGAAATACAAAAATGATCATTCTTTGTGGAAAGATAGTTTGGCATAAAATCTGATTTGTTAACACTCCTTGAAGAAGAACAATTTGTAAAAGTCGGAGGTATATTTTTATTTTTGGTAGAGTTCCACCTCCTTCAGCAATCCAAAAATGTTATTCAGATTGACCTACTCACTAAAGTCCTTCAGGTCTCCAACCTAATAATGTCTAGAACGGATTTTATTGAAATCAATACATTTCACCAATATATTTTCCATCGTAAATGGCGAATGACAGCCAACACAGAATAGAGGATTTTCTCCTTTAAGCTGATATGAATGTGTCACGTATGTGGTCAACTACATAAAATTATCTATTCTAACATGTCGTTTAATTTCTTTGTTTGGCCTTGAGGGTAGAGTGTTCGCTAATGGTTCGGGAGACAAGGGTTCAATACCATGTCGAGTCATACCAAAGACTTTAAAATGGTACTTGATACCTCCTTGCTTAACACTCAGAATTATAAGGTATGTATCAAGGGTAAAGTGGAGCAATCCAGGGGAAGGAGTAGCGTCTTCCCCTACACCTTGGTGTAGTAGCTATTGAAAAGGGAGCCTTCGGGTCGCCCTCGAATACAATCGCCAACTTTACTTTACTTTATAATGTACTGATGATATGGATCTATCCATAACGGAAGTTAAGCATTTTTGAAAACTATTTATCCCCTGCTCAAATAGGCATCTTTAGCTTACAACTTGACTGTAGTAACAGATTGTTGGACATGTCTCCATTTATATGTACAATGGGATGTTTTGTATTTTTACCAATTGTTGTTATGTTCAACGGTGGATTGTTGACCAACTTTTAAAAATCGGTTTGTGCTTTTTTTCGTCATAGGAATAGACCTCGTGCGATTGTGATGTTTGCTGCTCGTGTTTTGGTCAGAGTTTCTTGGTGAGCTGAAAGTATCAAGAATTAACTGGTTATGGACCCTGACCGACGCTTTTGTTAATCTTTGTTATTTTGCTAACCTTACATTCTTCAGCATTATGAAATCATAGCATTTCTCGACCACAGAATTGAAGTGGAGAAGCTTAATGGTTCAAATTATAGGGACTGGAAATTTGCTATATATGTTATGCTGAAATGGCATGGTTTGTATATATATATATATATATATATATGTATATTACCACTTCCTACTTGGTTGATGAAGACGTTAAGAGACTCGTGTTACATTATAAAGAAAGTGATATTACTTATTCCTTTATTGTACAGTGTATTGACAAGGGGCTGTAGCAGAATGAAAGAATTTCTAATTTATTGTCTGACGCGGGAATTATTTTTGGCCGTTGAAGTTTCGATTTCATATTTTCGACCAAAGGGGATGGTTTATGCCATTGTGCTCGGATCACCTTCCCGGGCAATATAAAAGGATGTGTAACGCTCTCTCTTCCTCTCTTCTTGACTGACCCCAGCAGCAGACAGACCACATCAACACGAAGAGAGCTCATTCAACATTGGGCCACTGTTTCCTAAGGAGACCATTCCTTTATCTTCTATTCCTTCCTCCTAGACCAACTGGACCTTGAAACTTCAGATTGAATGCTTAATTCCTGCTCTGACATTTGCAACTGTTTCCTCTATTTGTACAACTCACAGTACAAGGGATTTTGTCTCTAGCTGATATTAAGGTTTTTGGAACTCACCAATATTTTCATTCACTCATTTGTTTTACTTCTTTCTTAATATAACAAGGCAAAAACCCAACAATTTGGGCAACATTGCCACACTAGACGGAGCCTCTCTGAAACTAGTCGACAAATTCACCTACCAAGGAAGCAGCGTCTCATCAACCGAGAAAGACATCGACACACGACTGACGAAGGCATGGACAGCTATCGATAGGCTCTCGATCATATGGAAGTCGGACCTAACTGATAAAATGAAACGCAGTTTCTTCCAGGCAGCGGTTGTGTCGATACTGCTATATGGATGCACCACATGGACGCTTACGAAGCGGCTGGAGAGGAGGCTGGACGGAAATTATACAAGAATGTTGAGAGCAGTATTAAACAAGTCCTGGCGACAACACCCCACGAGACTCCAACTATACGGACACTTGCCCCCATCACAAAAACTATACAAGTTCGACGAACCAGACACGCAGGACACTGCTGGAGAAGCAAGGACGAGCTCATAAGCGATGTACTCCTGTGGACCCCCACACATGGATATACAAGAGTTGGACAACCAGCACGAACTTACATACAGCAGCTATGTGAGGACACGGGATGTAACCCTGAAGACCTGCCGGAGGCGATGAATGATAGGGAGAAATGGCGAGAGACGGTCAGGGATATCCGCGCAGGCGGCGCGACATGATGATGATGATGATGATGTTATAGGACAAAGCATTCATGTTCGATACACTGAATCCGCTAAAGTTGCGTGAAATGTTGGTTGAATATGTTATAAGACATGTTAAACCTTGTAGGTTATTTAATGCCAAATCCTGTTTATACATAAATATCAAATATATGTGATTTGTTAACGGATAGTTTGGGGTAACAATTTTTACACGGGCCGGGTTTCATTTGTTTGCTAAAAGTTAAACAGTTTCAAATATTACTATCTGATACGAATAGTTTTTTCCCAAAGCGTCTTAGAGACAATCATCAAGGAGTTGTTGGTTAAATCCTGACTGCAGGCGAGTAACAATACAGGAATACTTGATACTAGAACCCGGTTATGGTTAACGGAATCAGAGCAGCGACTCCCGTTGATTAAATAAAGGACGTGGTTCTAGGATCCGTGTAGGCTCCCGAGTTCGACAAGAAACACCTGAAGAAGGCCAGAGGACACATCGGCTGAAGCGTTATGAAAATAACAAAGGTGAAGACAATAGTCTGAAAACGTTGAATGATAAAAACTAATAGTTCTATTTGCCCGAATTAAATGGTTTCCAGTATAGAAAATGATCCAACAGTTCTATTTGAACCATGGTTGGGACTCTAACAGGTCCTACCACTCCAGATTAGAGCGGACCTGGGAGTTATGGCAATACGGGGGTACTTCACCTTCCCTAAAGCTTCAGGGCTATACTGAGGTGTAGGAGAGGGCGCTACTCCTTTCCCTGGATTGCTCCATTTACTCTTGATCCTTACCTTATTGTGCTGAGTGTTAAGCAAGGCGGCATAAATTACCATTTTGTAAGTCTTTGGTATGACTCGACCTGGGATTGAACGCTGGTCTCCCGGACCATTGGCGTACATTTTACTCGTTAGGCCAATGAACCGATTCCAGGACTAATACTTTATCATTATATAGCTCAGTATCATATCCAGGACCCTCGTTGGGGCGAGGTCTTACCTCTCTGCAGAGATGCAATCGGTGTATTCTACAGCGACAACCGACTGAAATGGATGCGTGGGATGATCTTTGAGAATAGTCTTAAGAGGTTTAATTATATTGATAGACATTTTTGCACCAAAAATATCATAGTGTTCGTTACTCTTTGTGAAGTAACGGACTTGAACACATAAATTACATGAAAAAAAATAAACTGTTGAACGAGATTAAAGATAGGATTACTGATAAGCATCTCGCATGCGATTTACTTGCAAGCCTTCCTCTTGATGAATAGGAGGCATTGATTACCTCACTAGATGTTCAAGTTGAAGATTATCTGCAGTTTGATTGAAGCATCTGCTTTTACAGTCCTCTGATAGTGAAGTCTTCAATAATTCCACAAGAAAAGACAGCGAAGCAAACCTTGCAAAATCCAATCTGAGTGACTACAATTACTGGATTCCTGGCAAGCGAATAAATGGGTTACGTTATATTTGTAGCTCTCACCACCATTTTAAACGCGATTGTCCGCAGCGTAATGACAATGCATATTTGTGTGGTGACAAAAATGATTCACACAGCAGAATTATCATCAGCAAAGATATGGCCATCGAATTAACAATTGGCACCGTCAGTGAAATTCAACTAGTTATAATCCTCGTATGACATCTGTTACCAGTTCTCTTGCTTTTATTTTCACAAAATACTCTAAGAAATTTAAAAGGAAGTTCAATGAAAACAATGTCTAGATAATAGACTCTGGTGCATCTGATCACATGACTTCCAACAAATCTAATTTGTCTTATGAAAGGTTTGATTGTGCTCAAAGTGATTTTTGGTGACAATAGTGAGATGTATGCTGAAAGCAAGGGGAAGTTACATTGTTTTTTTTTGCCTTGGTGATGATAATGATAGGGTTTCAAACAATGCTCTGACACTACAAAACGTCTTATTTGTTCTACAATTGGACCAAAGTTTACTTTCAGTCTGAAAGGTGGATGAACAGAACGGACATGTATTCTAAGAAAGTAGAATTTCTATTCGACACAAGCATGACTTCATGGTGTTGGTTATTCTTGTAACTTTGTATCATATGCACGTCGTTCCTCGACATGACTTAAATACTGTTATTCACAGGGATTCCAAGCATATGTGACATGAACTTTTTGGACACATTGGTATGAAACTCTTAGAAAGCATGTTGTCCAGAGCTTGAGTATATTGTATAAGTTCCCCTCCCAATAAATTCCTTTATGAAGGATGCCAAATCCATTTTCATACGTGTACACAGTTCTATTTCAAACAATTCATCTTAGAATAAGTACAGTTTCAAAGTCAGAAAGCAGTTCTATTTCAAACAATTCCATTTAGCATAAGTACAAAGTTTCAATGTCAAAAATACTTCTATTTCAAACTGTTTAGTTTAGCATAAGTACAAAGTTTAGTTCAATTTGACACAGAGATAGGACCCCTATCAGGTGCTACCACTCAGGGGCAGAGTGGAGTTGGGAGCAATAGCAATGAAAGAGTACTCCATATTCCCCAAAGCTCCAGCATTACTGGAACCTCACCATCAGATTGTTTAGTATCATATCCAAGACACTCGTTGAGGGTGAGAAGTCTTATCCCTCTGCTGAGATGCAGTCGGTGTATTCTAGTCCCAGTCGATTGTGCAAGGATGCGTCAAGAGAAAATTTGCACAAGAAACCTTTAAGAAACAGTGCATCTCGTGCATCTGATTTGCTTGAATGCATCGTGATCTGATTGATATTCAGGTGTTGGCAATAGTTATTTTCTTATATTTACCGATAACAAATCCCGATTTGTGCACACAATGTTCATGAAACATAAAAATGACGCATTTATTAGATTTAATAAATATGTAAATTTTCTGGAAAACGTGACGGGAAAATATGTTAAGAATCTGCAATCAAACAAAGGGGGAGAGAGTATGATTCCCAGGAGTCCATTGTTTTTTGGGTTTTTTTTGCTTTTTTTTTTTATTTTGTTGCTTTTTTTGTAAACCACGTGATATCTATATTTCACGCTCAATTTCTTTGACACCAGAGAAAACGGTGTTGCAGAGCGGCTGAATAGCACAGTTTATGAATTTGCCAGTGCTTGGCTGAAAAGCTCTATTTTGCCCTATTCATTGCGGGATGAAGTTATTGCTGCATCAAGCTGTATCCATAATCCTTCTCAAACATCTGATACAGGGAATCTTACTTCATCTGAACATTGATTGGACGCTATATTCTGTCATATTGTCATATTCTGTGTATTTGTTATATAATTAAGGAATGAATTTTTTTATATTAATCATTTTTCGTTAATTATATTTTAGACCAGTCGTGTGGGTCATGCTTGTATTGATCGCAGAAGGGCTTCAGATAAGGAAGAAGAATCTTAGATTGAAGTTGCACCGAATACTGAACCTATTATTGAGCTTTTTTGTTATTACTACTGATATTGATAATCTACCTGTACAAGCAACATAAGAAACATTTATATAGACACTTTCTGTGCATGGTACAAAACGTCAAGTAAAGCCTGTTGGAAAAGTTGCAGTTAGTCTGCTTTTAGACATATATGAGCCAACATTTGAAGAAACTCGATACGGCAGAGATGCAAATTAAAGGCAAAAAGAAACCGACAACAAATCTCAGTCATTGGAAAACATGAAGACTTGAAACGTAGTTGAACCTCCAGCAAATATAAATAGTGTAGGATGTAAACGGATTTTTAAATACGGAATTCTGATAATTAAATTGACTGTTTCAAGGTACGTCTTCTGGCTAAGTGATTCCCACAAGAAGGAAAGGATTTTGAAGAAGTATTCTCTCCAGTCATACAATACCATTCAAGTTTTACTTTCAGTAGCAGCGATTCTGAATCTTCTCAATTTGGTTCCTAAAAAAGGGTATATTTTCTACTAGTTATCATCGCAGTCTGTCTCCGAAGGTGGTGCGACCCACGATGTTCTTCTAAAGGGTTTATCTGGTTCCTTAATCTTGGGGGCCCTCGATTCCTCTATTTCGGCTAATTTTAGATCATTAGCATGCGCCCTTTTCGTTGTTACACTTACCTGATCCCAAATAATGAACGAAACTGGCCAAGTCTTCTCTACTATTCGGTAATAGGGCCTCCATCTCATATGAAGTTTTCTATGTCTGGCATGTGCCTTCTAATATACAGGGTCCCCTATGCCAAATTCCACTTCCTCCCTATTCTAATTCACTCTATTTCTTTTTTTATGGGCTCGCTCAATCTTTCTTCTATCCTGAACAAAATCTTATGCTGCTGTTCAAGGATAACGTTTTAATGGTCCTCGCCAATATATTTCTTCATTGGCTTTAGAAGATTATCTATGGGAAGAATCACATCACGCCTAAATAGCATGAATTAAGGTGAAAACTGTGTTGTTTCATTTATCGAGAACCTCACCGCAGCCAATGCCTGATTCAGGAACAAATCCCAGTCTCTGCTGTTTCACTCTGTTAGTTTTGACAAAACATCACCCAAGAATCGATGGAAGCGTTCAACCTTAGCGTTACTCTTATCATGACTACAGCGAATTTTAGGGTAAGTCGCTGGGAGTAGACTTGGTACCTAGTAATCATAACATAAAAATAAGACGCAAACAAAAAATAGTCAAGAAAAACAAAGGTTCGGAAATACTAAACTAAGTTTATTTACAGGGGAATGAACAGGGGACGGGGAAGCATACAAAGGTAAAAATAAAAATATGTAAGCAAGAGGGGTGAAAGTAATGCCTTGGTAAAACCAACAGGAAATGTATTTTGGATTAAAGCTTAGAAGATTTCCTTAAGTCTGGCCATCGAAAGCAAACGCAAGAAGACCTAAATAAAAGGTTGAATACAGCAAGTGAAAAGAAAGGATTATCGGTTAGTTCCTTGACCCGGGAGAAGAATTTAAGCACGTCTTGTTCTGTCAACGGTAGGATTCATTCTGACCCTAACCGGCAGAGCGCGGGGTCACAAAACCCACAGCAGCAGTCCGAAACCCTAGCCGCAAAGCCGAAGAGGGCTGGGAGACTACAACAATGTGGGCCATGCACAATAGTACTCAAAATGACCCAGATAAAGACACACCGAAAATTCCACTCCTTGTTAACAGAGGAGACATGAAGTCTGCTTCAAAGAACAAGTTGAAAAAGGGTCCTTAGGTGGTAACACTCTGAGGGTGCTAGGGAGAAGTAGTCATATGTTGGATATATAAATTATGTAGGATTTCCCTTGTGACTTCACTCACATTTTCCTTGCCATTATCCGTTACAGACTGTAAAGGAGCTTCATACCTGGGGAATATTTCGGTTACAATCAGATCAGTGATTGTTTGGGCCCTTTTATCTGCAGCTGCGAAGGCTTCAGACCATCAACAAAACTAACTATATACATGTTACCCTGCAATGTTTCACTGTAGGGACCCGATATATCCATACTTATCTTCTGAAAGGGTTAAGAAGGAATATCTGTTCCCAGTTCTGTTTACTACTTCTCGATTGACAAATCTTGCATACATTTACATATTTATAAAATTCTTTATATGATTCCGGCCAATAATACTTCCTACTTATGGGATCATGGGTTTGTCAACTCCCATATGTCCCATCTAACCGTAGTCTAATATCCTCACTCTTACCTGATAGATAATAGAGTAACCCATCCTGCACCCGATATTTATCAATCCAAGTCTTTGGTGCATTTAACAATCTCGACAAAGACATGAGGCAACCGGAGGGATACACTGACTTTCAACATCCAAACAGTGTGCACATTGCGCAAAGAAATTTTATAATTTGAAGTAAGCAGCACATTTATGGAATATCGATTTTAATTAATTTTTGAAGTTACTGCGATTTAAGCATAGATATGTTGAAGCTTGTGTTAATATTCGCCTGGATGATCACAATGAATATGTTATTATTGCTCTTCATGTGGATGATGAGCTTCCCCTCTAATGTTGACTTGATCATTAAGCGTGACAGGAAGAAGAACTGTCTTTGGATCAGTCAAAAGTATTTGGAGGGTTTTGCATTGTTTTCGGATGAAGGACTGCTATCCTGTTGGTACACTTCATAATGTGCGCCTCATGTTCTGGCGAGGATGGTTTCAATAGCGCAATTTACAAAGCGGCCTTTGGACGTCTTATATATGCTATGACTGCAATGTGACCAGATTTAGTGCCTGCGGTTAGTATTCTGAGTCGGTTTACGTCAAACCTTAGTGTGAGCTATGGCAAAGTGCCAAGCGGATTTTGTGGTATTTGAAGGGCCCGCTATTCTGAGATGGATATCATAATGAAGTTGTATTGAGTGGTTTATGCTGATGATTTTGAAACCCGCCAGTCCAAATCTGTTCATGTTAATTTGTTGGGATCGTGTTGCGTCAGTATGAGCAATGGGCTCAATTCAAAAATATGCTAGGTTTTAGGACTTAAATTATAACAACCAACACTCGAAAGTTAACAGATTTATTCGAATGTTAGTCGCTATAAAGTACAATTCTACCCGAATCGAGTTAACTTTATCTCTGCCCAGCACAAGAAATTATCTAGCAGTAACTGTCAGGCCAGGCAAAGAGAGAGAGAGAGAGAAAAGTACAAAAATTAAGGTGAACTGAAGCTTATTTTTGTTAAACTGAAAGAAAGGTGTGTCTATATTTCTTAAAAACCAAAACAACCAGTTTCCTCAAAGTAGTTTATTTCAAGAGAAATAAACTTTACAAAAGCCGGTTTGGCATATTTTTCCGATGCTTGTCGAAAGCATTGAATTTATGGTAATAAAAATAACATACATTCAAGTAACGACAATATTATAACCCCCGCCCCCCCCCAAAGAAGACGGGTATAAAGAAATATAACGAAGCAATGCAGTCAACCACCTACTGTCAGTTTAACTTTTGTTTATGATAAAATACTTAAGTTCACTATTTCTTAAACCGAACTTCGAGTAGACAACCGCTTCCTCCGCTTAGATGAATATCTTTCTGTTTTAACTCGGGTTTTCTGCTGTTGAGTCTACTGAGGGTTTTACCACATCTTCTGACCAGCAAACAGCTTCCTTTGTCGGTAAAAGTCCAATAATACCGCCTCCAGACCTTAAACTCAACCCAAATCCCAAATAGCCAGCAGTAGGTTTATTGTTTCAACAAGTAACAATAAAAATCCTGTAAGGAAAAGATGCTTAGCTTATAGTGAGTAAATAGGCTTATTTTGCTCAAGCTACCTTGCTTAAGAAAAAAACTGCCTAAAGTCGAAGGCGAATAGACAAGAGCTTGCAGAGCAAAAGCAGCGAGCCAGGCAGAACTTTCTTCTCGTGCGGAAAAAAAGAGAAAAACTCCATGTTGGTCTCACTTAAATAACAGTAGGGGCGAGGGCTAACGACACAACTTCAAAACAGCCAATCAGATTCGAGCAGACATTAACTACCGAATTTATAAATTTCAACATCAGTTGGCGCAGCAAGCAACAGCCAACAGTCGTAAAGTTCTCTACTGAAGCAGAGTACATTACTTTGAGTAGAGCAGCTGATGAATGCACGTGGATTCGTCGTTGAAGACAACCTCGAGGTTTTAGCGAAAAGATTTTTGGCCGGAGATTTTTGTTTTTGTAAGCGAGGAATGGTTGTTACATGTGTGCGTGTTTACGTTGAGTCGTTTCCTCGCTAAGAGTGTAAGGTCTTTCGCTATTTGTTGTTAGGTATTAAAGGAAGGATGATGAAGAAGTAAGATGGTGATAGTCGAAAGGTGTTTTTAGAAATAGGTTTTTATTTGCAGCATGGAATATTGGGTTTGCTTTTGGTGCAGCAAGACTCGTGGAGAGGTTATGCTTATTGAGACGGAATTGAGTTATGAGAAGTTGAGAAGGTTGAGATGGCAGCGTGTGTCGTCGGACGTGTGAGGGATTGTATTCGTTGCATTTTGACGAAAGGCATGTTGCAGTTGTAGGAATTGAACTTTAGAGTCACCATGGTTTTTGTCCGTCTGGTGGAGAGAAGGCGTGCGTTGGTCTCCATTAAAGTGGCCCAGAGTTGATTTGAGAGCTAGCGTGTCGAGAGCGGGATTACGCGTCGGATCGACATAGCCAATTTTGGGGGGACATAAAGTTGTGCCTGTGCGAGGCATGTTGAATGCATCTAATTTAAATTCAACTGGGATTCCTTGCAAGGAATCCATAAATTAGATGGATTTTCTCGTGTGTCCATGCTGCTATTCTAGAGCCGCAGTAAGACGTCTGCAGTGGGCGGCATTGTCCAGCTAAAAGGCATCGCTATTGAAGAACGGCCAGTGTGACGTCTACACTGGTCGGCGTTCTCCAGCCAAAGAGGGTGTGTTTGGCAGCTTACCCGATTTGGTGGCCGGAAATGAAGGTCCGGGCTGAATAGGATAAGTCATCCTGATTGGGTGAAATTAAGTGTCGAATTAAATTGCTCGCCAAACCAAAATACGAATTTTCCCTTCCACTATAAGGTTATTGATTTGTCCAGGAACTCAAAGTTTCATGATCGCACAAAGCACATTGACGTTCATTTTCATTCTAATTGTGAGTGAGTTTAGAATGGTGACATTTCAGCTTTGCAATGTTCGTTAGATCGGATGATGGCTGATATAATGACGAAAGCATTGCCAACAATAGTCTGTGATCGGATGTGATTAATGATGGGTATTGTGCCTGAAGGATCTTAACCATTCCAAATGAGGTAAAGTGTTAAAGGACTATATGCAATGGGATGCTTTTGTATTTCTACTAACTGTTGTTGTCTTTAAAAGGGGATCGTTGACTAACTTGTCTTAGTCGGTTTCAGCTTTTTTCATCTTAGATATGGACATTGTGCAGTTGTGATGTGTGCTGCTAGTGTTTTCGGCCAGAGTTCCTTGGCATACTGAAGGTGTCAAGAATTAATATCTACCCACCAAGTTGCATAGTAACCTTTGTCAGACCCTTCAAGTAGGTATCTCTAAACAGGATATTTCAGCTCTGTAAACAAGATGAGAGCTCATGTGGGTTGACAGCCAGAAGTAGATCACGTGAATCACGAACCGGAAGGAAGGGTATGCATTTTACAATTATACATATACGAGTACCACTGCCAGAACGGTAAGTCATGGTCATTCAGATTTAAAAAGCAGCCAGCGAGTGCCCAGAGGCGGGGAGTGGGGGCTGGCGGTCCCAGTGACCTCCGGTTGAGAAACTCTCGTCAAAGAAGCAAAGATGTGAGGCTCGGAATATAGAATAGATATGGTTAAGAGGATATGGGTCTCTATAGCCGATCTAGTCCTCACTTTCCCTGTCTCTGACTATCTCACACTCACAGTCAACTTAGACTTGGGCCCAGAGCAGCAAAACGTTTTTGATGGCGATGAATCCAAATATGAGTTGTGACAAGTCAAGTTCCAAGGATCTCTTAGAATTCAACATTTACATCAAATTGTACTGTCACCAACTGACCAGAGTGATGATATCGACTTCGTAGAAAAGAATGCAACTGTATTCGCTGAGCTTATTTAGTATTTGGATGATAAAAGTCTGTCATTAGGGATAAGAGATGCACGAGACAATGCAAAAAAAGCCTTAAGAATATTAAGGGAACATTATCTGTCAAAAGGAAAGCCGAAAGATATTTCCCTCTACACAGAGCTAACATCTTTGAGATGATTGGAATCAAAGTCTATTACAGACTATATAATAAGGACAGAGAATATTTCTAACCCTCTGAAAGAAGCTGGGGAAGTTATAAGCGATAGACTTCTGATTGCGATGACAGTTAAGGGGTTACCTCCGAATTTTAAACCTTTTTACAACGCTTATTACCCAGAAGTCCTTCTGAAACTAGTTGACAAGTTCACCTACCTAGGAAGTAGTGTCTCATCAACCGAGACAGACATCAATACGCGACTAGCAAAGGCATGGGCGGCTATCGATAGGCTATTTGTCGTATGGAAGACAGACCTGACCGATAAAATGAAACGCAGTTTCTTCCAAGCAGCGGTCGTGTCGATATTGCTATATGGATGCACTACATGGACGCTAATTAAACGGCTGGAGAAAAATCTTGACGGCAACTACGCAAGAATACTGCGAGCAATATTGAAGTCCTGGAGGCAACACCCCACAAAGCAGCTGCTGTACCTACCACCATCACGAAAACTATCAAAATTAAACGAACCAGACATGCGGGACACTACTGGAGAAGTAGGGACGAGCTAAGTGATGTACTCTTGTTGACCCCTTCACATGGCCGAGCAAAGGCAGGGCAACCAGCTCGAACCTACAACTCTGTGTAGATATGGGATGTAGCCCTGAAGACCTGCCGGAAGCGATGGACGATAGGGAGGGGTGGCGAGAGAGGGTCAGGGATATCCGTGCTGATAGCGCGACATGACGATGATGATAAACCAGAAGAAGAAGAAAGCATGGACTTTTTGTGAATTTAAAGTGTGTTTAAGAAGTTATGAAGAAACAGAGCGTATACGTTACCCTCCAGATAAATCTAACAATATATTACAAACGAAGACCACATTTAAAAAGATTAACCCAAGAAATAAACCCGGGGTAAGTATGCATTATCACTATGATTATAAATCAACTAATTATAATGACAACAATTACTAGGAACCTCAGCATAGTAGAGAGGACTATAAAATTCCCCCCTCAACAGGGAAGACAAATATTATTCGTTACGTTTGTGGGAGGAGGGGACACAAAGCATTTGACTGTAGACATAGAAGGCAAAGTGATTTTTGTCATAATATTGGAACCTGTTCTAAAGGCCAAATCTATTCCAGACAAGACTAATTTTTTAGTCGATTGCGGGGCTACCAATCATATAATAACTGATAAGTCAAAATTTATCAATTTTGATCAAAATCTTGAACCAGGGAACCATTTTGTTGAATTGGCTGACAGCAGGCGAACAAATAACATAGTAATGAAAAAGGGTGACGATTGCATTAATCTACACAATAGCAAAGGACACATGTGGAGATGTATCTTAAAAAATGCTTTATAAATTCTAACTCTTAACCAAAATATATTTTCAGAACAAACAGCGACAAAAAATGGTGCGCACATAAATTTTGAGCGTGACAACTGCCAATTAATTTACCCTCATGGAGCAGTTTTCAACATAACATAGGGAGGACGTTTTTATTATTTAAAAGTATTGTCTCTGCTAAAAATGCCACTTATGAATTACACACTTAGCATAAAATCTTAGGCCATTATAACGAATCGGATATTAAAAAGTTACCCAAATCAATAAAAGAAATGAAGATAAAACCGACACCAAATTATACTCTTAACTGTGATATATGTATTCAAGAGAAGATGTCTAATGACAGAAATAAGACTTTGGATCGCAAGGCAACAAAAATCCTCACACTTGTACACAGTGATTTAGCTGGCCCCGTACAATCCTAAGAAAAAGAGGGTCATAAATATGTAACTCATCTTATTGATGACTATTCTGGCCTTACAATGTTATATTTCTTAATACACAAGTCCGACACTTTGCTCGCTACAAAGAAATATCTAGCTGACGTCGCCCCTTACGGCCATGTAAAATGTTTACCGAGAGACAACGGAATGGAGTTCACTTCTGAACTTTTTCAACGGTTATTTGCACTTAATAGAATCAAACATGAGTTTTCAGTTCCTTATACTTCGTATCAAAATGGGACTGCTAAATGATGATGGTGAACTTTATTTTCTATGGCATGGTGTCTCCCTATTGAGTCAAAATTGCCCCAAAACTGGTGGGTTTACGGATTAATGGCTTCAGCGTATATGAGAAATCGCTGTTACAAGGAAAACCCCATATGAAAGTTTTACCGGTTCAAAATCAAACTTAAATAAGATGCATGTTTTTGCCACGACTTGTTTTTGTTATGTACAAAATAAAACGAAATTGGAACCTCGTTGAGAAAAAGACATCTTTGTCGGCTATGATAAACAAAGTCCAGCTTACTTGATTTAGTTTCCGGAAATAATGGCTATTAAAAAAGTTAGGTGTGTGAAATTTACCGACTCTTATGATAATAGCACACTTTCGAAACCAGATAAAAATATCGAAAATCGAGAATCCTTAATCACATATGACGTGGAACCGTAAGTCAACCAGAAACAAGATGGCTACCCGAATTCCATCACTTTGATTGAAGATGGAATAAATTTGGTGATATGACTGTGGAACTTGATTTTCTAAAGTCAGTGGGTTTTGAAATCATCCTCAAGTAGTTGGGATATCGGAAAAAGTCTCCGAACTGAATTCCAAAGCAAGTTCTAACACTCGATGCTATATTCTTTGAGGAGAGTATTTATGCACTTGTATATAAATGGGGCAAGTGTATCAAATGGAAAAGTAGTGCTGGTAAGAGAAATGTGGGAATGAGACAAGGAAGATGTGAAAGAGATTGGCACCAAGAGAGAAAGAAAAGATGCAGGAAATAATCTGAAAAAGAGAATGAGACTGACAAAACTGAAAAATAGAGGAAGAAGATGACAGAAAGAAATTGGTAGAAAAATATGTATGAAAAAGATTGACTAAAAGGGAAATAGACAGATAGTGTATAAAAGAGATTGGGTAAATAGTAGGGCAGACTAGGTTCTTCAGCCTTGGTGAGGCAACTAGTCCAGGAGAAGGAAAACTCTAAATTCAAACCTATTAAACCCTGCTTAAAAATTGACCATATCCTGCCCGAGCGAAGGGGATTGGTAAATATGTATAAAAGAGATTGGGAGAAAGAGATATATAAAAGGAACAAACGAAGAGAAAAAGAAAAGATGAATGAAAGAGACTGACATAGAAAGAGAATGGGGCAATGAAATGTGATAGTGAATGCTAATGAAAGAGGCATGGTACAGCTTGAGGAAGGGAGAAGATGGAGAAAAGAAATATATGAAAGAAGGGCAGAGAGAGAGAGAGAGAGAGAGAGAGAGAGAGAGAAAAGATGCTCTTGATTTGTTTCTGTAATCGCTTCTCCACTTTAGGAAGCCACATAATTCTGGCCTGTCTAGGGTTTGCTCCAGTCGGGTGATATTAAGTTGATTGCCACGTACAAAGGTCTTTCCTGCTTGGCAGAACTGAGTGCCTAAGGGGCCCCTAAAAAAGAATGTTAAGGGAATCAAGAATTTTTTTGTGATCAAAATGCATGAGTCTTAATGCATATGTAGCACCCCTGCATCTATAAAATCCCCTCATGTCAAATTTGACCCGATCGGAAGTAAGATAAATCCATACATACATGCATGTATATAAAGGTAAAAACCATTCAATCACTACTGCCTATTTTGCAGATTTGCTTTCTGATCCTTCATCTTTAAATACAATAGATAGATAAAACTTTGGTGCAGTAATCTCCAGGAACCAAGCACTTATCATTTGTGCTGGTCTTGCTTAAAGATCATGTGCAAATTCATATTAGAGAGAAAGAAGAATGGAGTTGTGAGAGATGTTGGTTAGTTGTTTGGGTTTTATGGCATATCAACATTTATAGGGGTTTTGCTAAATCCATTTTTATACAAATTATCAGTTCAATTTCAAACAGTTCAGTTTATCCTCCAAACACAGTTTAATAGTCAAAAATATTTCTGTTTCAAGCTATTCAGTTTATTAAACCAGTTCAGTTGAAGATAACTATAGATTTTGTTTACACACAATTAAATGTCAAAACAGTTATATATTAAACAATTCAGTTTAGCATAAGTACAGTTTCAATGTCAAAAACAGTTCCATCGCAAACAATTCAGTTTAGCATAAGTACGGAGTTTAAATGAAAGTGCACATTTTAATTGTCAAAAACATTTCTATTTCAAGCTATTCAGTTTAGTCAAACAGTTCTTATTCAAACAATTAAGTTTAGCATAAGTACATAATTCCATTTAGTCATTTATTTACACTCAGTTTAAATGTCAAACAGTTCTATTTAACCCATTGATAGGGCCCTATCAGATGCTACCACTACAGGCCAGAGTGGACCTGGGAGCGATGATGTTGTATACTCATATACATGAAGATGTAAGCAGAAACATAATGACGACTTCAATGAACGAACGAACACACTTCTTTATAAAAAAATATACCTCTCACATTTTATTCGAAAGGATTGATGTTTCTTGTGAGTGAGAGGTGATTTGGAGATGGACACAGACTGCCACATATTGACCCCAAAGTTCCTCTCGCGACCATAGCAGCACTTCTTCCTCATCTTGACTGGGCTGCTCAATCGTGGGTCACTGAGGGCCCAAGCCCTCTGTCTGGAGCAGGTTCTCACTCCGGCATCTTATCTCCAACTGGAACTGCAACTCGAACTCCAACTGACTAACCCAAGCCGTCTGTGGCACCTGGCTATATAATTTTTTGGCGTACGCATCTGCACCGAATTCAACCATGTCCACAGGTCAAGGTGATATTCCGACATCCTCGACCGGATGCACCTGTTTCCGCCCTTCCGCTTATCTACACAGGTGCATCTCTTAATTGACGGCTCGGTTGATGGCCAATATGCAACAATGACACTGAAAGGGTGCTCCGCATTCCCCAAAGCTCCAGCATCACTAAAACCTCACGATCAGATTGTTTAGTGTCATATCTACCCCTCTGCAGAGGTGTAGTCGGGCAAGAGTTGTGACAGAGAAAGACTAGCAAAAGAGAGAGAGAGAGAGAGAGAGAGAGAGAGAGGGAGGGAGGGAGGGAGAGAGAGAGAGAGAGAGAGAGAGAGAGAGAGAGAGATGAATGATGGAGCTCTAAGAGAGTAAAAGACTGGCAAAGAAAAAGAGATGTATTGGAACAAAGACACATTTAAAAAGAGACGCAGTTTAGTTACAGAAAAAACATTGAATGAATATTATATTACTTGATCTTTATGTATATATATATATATATATTACTTAATCCTTTATATGTAAATGTATGTATAAGAACTGCAAGAACTCATTCTAGTATTATTGCCAAACACTTTAGACTATGGCCACTACCGAGCTCGTCATCTCCAAGAATCTCCCATATAACCTTTTTTGCATGAGTAATAAGTAACTTACAATATCTGCCTCTCTCTCTCTCTCTCTCTCTCAATATATATATATATATATATATATACCCACAGACAAATATTGCATATCAATATCAGACACTAACTTTCTATATCTCCAAGTTCTTCCTTTAAATAACTGTTATTTCGTTTTTGAATTCTCTTTCCTTCCAATTATTTCTTCACTTTCTAATTTTCTTTCTTCTCTTTACTCATGTGATTTGAAAGGACTTCAGTTGACTGATGCTTCTGTCTTTTCAACTTGACAACATGACTGTTGTTACCATCTAAAATCCAAAGCCAAGCTGAACTGCCAGTCAACACAGAAAAATAATACCATTTCCTTCATAAATAAATAATCACTATTTTACACATCTCAAATAATTGAATTCAACTTCATTGTTATATTTGCCATATTCAGCTGCTTTAGTTTTCCATTTTTTTTTTCCGATGTCTTCTTCAATAGATGGTGACCTTCGGGGAATTTTAAACAGTGGTCAAAAACACTTGTTAAGAAACTATGGTAGGATATTACCTGGAAGTTTCAAGTTCAATCCTTGAGCCAAGATTCAGTGAAAAGAAAAATATTACATGGAAAAATTAACGGGAATAAACTGATACAAGATATCCCAAGGTCAAGGCATAAACAGTGGAAAGAGAATGATCTACCACCATTAATTGTATAAAAGGTTTGGTTTGGTAGGTTGGTTCTTTTGTTTTATGGTATATCAACCCCTTTTTGGTCATTTAACACCACATTTGGTCATTTTGATAAAAGTTTCAAACAATTCAGTTTAGTAAAGTATAGTTTTTTTGTAAATATACAAAATAGACTTGGGAGCAATGGCAAAGAAGGAGCATTCCGTAAAGCTCCAACATTACTGGAGCTTTTACCATCAGATTGTTTTGGGTCAGAATCAGGACAGTATATACATACATACATACTCATATGCTTTTAAATAGAAAAGCTCAGGAAACAGTCTCTGTCTTGAAGAAGTTCCTGAAAATTAAATGAAGCCCGAACGAAATATCACACTTCTATATTTGAGTTGTTTGATTTATCTAACTGTCCACATATTTCTATCATATACATACATATATATATGTATATATGCCCCCACCCTATATATATATATATATATATATATATATATATATTTACGATAGATCAAAACATAGATATGTGGGGGGAGTATGTAATTTGGTTATTTCAGTTGATTGCTCTCTAAATTATTCCCACCACAAATACAACACAAAACTTTACAATCGCGCAAAAGAAATGGAATAGAACACAGCGAACATTAAATAACAAACAATTTAATATGCATATAACAGAATATTGAAAACAAAATACATGATGTGTAAATGGCCTTTTGGAAAATAAAGTTTGAAGAAGAGAATAAATTTGTTGAAAGATGTGTATATGTTCATGTTATCAGAGTCCGTAAATAAGTCGTTCTTACTTACATTAAGTTTATAGCGGGTTTTATGGTTGTGGCGACAGCGTGTCTCGTTGATGAAAGAAAATTTGTCGGGTTTTCCTTTTGAATATAATTCTCGGCCATTTGAAAAGAGGTCATGAACTTTAGTTGAGGAAGGAAAGGAATTGGTTGGACATAGTATCGGCTACTGGCTTAGTGGCTTGTGTTCGTCTGTCTCTTCGTTTGTGTGTAAGCTTGTGTCTTGTGTGTATGGCTTCCTAACTCTGTGTTATTTATATCCTACAGGTGGATCAAAAAATCGTCTTAAAATTTTTGCGCGTAGACATTTATTGACCAATCAGATTTGTATTTTACTATTTTATTTTCGAGCCTAAATATTTTCTGTTAGTTCACTTCCGATCCTAATTTTCTAGAATGTTCTATTCCATGTTTTTAGCTGATTGGTTGAAAAATATAAAAATGTAATTTAAATGCTAATGCGGGTTTGATCCTAAATTTCTAGAATGTTCTTAAGTATGTTTTTATTGCTTATTTTAAAGCTAGAAAAATTTGTATCCTATAGATATATTATGCATACAAGAACACAGATACATTCATAGCAAAGATATTAAATATCACGATACCGGTAATGGATGGACGTTAGTCCCTGCATCTGCATGGAAAAACTCTGTTAATACCATGATAGGAGGTGTAGGTAAGCTTATAGGACCATGGGCCCTAAAATCATTAAATAGCCTTGAGAAAATACAACCGAAGATGATGATTGCTAATTTTAATGGCAACTCCCAGCGCAAAAATCATCTCCAGCCACAGCCCTTACAGTGTTAGTGAAGAAACTGACCTCATTGCTTTTTATAACGAGCTATCCTCCCTTGTTCGTAGCGTCCTGAAACACAACGTTCTCGTCATTGGTGGAGATATGAATGCCCAAATTAGTAAAAACATAAACCACAAATTCGGCTTACACAACTCGTCAAAGAGAAATTGGGAACATCTAGCAGATTTCACACTAGAAAATAGAGATAAGTATACCTTCACACTAAGAAACAAATTCGATGCACTACTGGAGATATCAGAAACACCTACTATGAATGACGGATATGAGAATTTCGTCAATGCTTAATAAGAAGCGGCAGCATAATGTATACCAACTTAAAAAGGAGCTAAACCTAGAGTCCCACCGAAGACATAAGCGGTTAGAAAAAGACGTGCGGACACGAAAACCCCTTTCAAAGGCAATAGGAGGAGCCCAACCAATATCAATACCCTGAAACTTAAGGTGGCACAAAATGAATTAGCTAACGTATACCTAAAAGAACAAACAGAATATATACAAAATCAGATCAATAAGATTAGAAACTCAGATTAAGATAGACAATCTAGGATAGCATGGCAAACTAAGTGAGCAGAAGGAAGAGCACAGCGAAAGCTTAACTAAAAGCTACCAGCCAAAAATAGCAAATACACCAGTGGAAACAACATTTAGAGAATTTACTCGGAAAACCTCCGAAAGTTATCCATGAACCAATCACGAAAATTATTTGTGACCAATTAGACATCAAACAAGGACAGTTTGCGCAATAAGAACTCGGCTCAGTAGTAAGAAAAATTAATAACAGAAAAGCAGCAGAGCTTCATGAAATACCCCCAGAAGTATAGAAGACCAGGGAATTCGACGAAATACTACTATGACACTGTAATGCAGTAGATAACCAAAACACAATAGACAGATGGACAAAAGGATGCACCCTCCCCTTCCCTAAGAAGGGGGACTTCGGAATAGCCAAGAACTGCCGAGGTATAACCCTTACATCCATTGCAGACAAGAGCTTCAATGCTCTACTAAGTAACCGCAGAGAACCCAAAATTGAGAAGATACTAGGGAAGAATCAAAATTGCTTTTGGAGCAATCGATCCATAACATCACAAATCTTGACTATCCGTCGAATTCTAGAAGGTGCACTTGAAAAAAAAACCTAGAGGCTACAATATTATTTGCGGACTTCGCCAAGGCTTTTGACTCTATACACAGAGGTAAGATGAAGAAAATACTACTCGCCTACAGCCTAGCTAAAGAAACCGTTGCATATGATGCTATATAAAAACATGAAAGTAAAAGTCTGTTCTCCAGATGGAGACGCAGACTACTTCGACATTGTAGCAGGTGTGCTACAAGGAGACACATTACCCCCATATCTGTTTATCATCTGTGTAGACTACATGCTTAGAACGTCTATTGATAAAAAGAAAGATAAAGGTTTCAAGCTGGCAAACGAAAGAAGCAGAAGATACCCCATACAACCAGTTACGGACATGGACTAAGCCGATGACATGACACCCACCCAAGCCTAAACCCTGCTACATAGTCTAAAAGGAGCAGCTGATGGCATAGGTCTCCCCGTCATTGCAGATAAGACGGAATATATGTGCTTTAATCAAAGAGGCGACATCCCCACACTAAATGGTAGTTCTCTGAAAATAGTGGACAAGTTCACCTACCTAGGAAGCAGTGTCTCATCAACCGAGACAGACATCAACACCAGGCTAGCAAAGGCATGGACAACGATCGATAGGCTTTTGGTCATATGGAAGACAGACCTGACTGATAAAATAAAACGCAGTTTTTTTCCAAACAGCGGTCGTGTTGATACTGCTATACGGGTGCACTACATGGATGCTAACAAAACGTATGGGAAAAAATCTTGACGGCAATTACACAAGAATGCTGAAAGCAATATTGAACTAGTCCTGGAAGCAGCACCCAACAAAGCAACAGCTGTAGGACCACCTACCACCCATCAGGAAAACTATCCAAGTTAGACGAACCAGACATTCTGGTCACTGCTGGAGAAGTGGGGACAAAATCATAAGAGACATACTCTTGTGGACCCTTCACATGGACAAGCAAAGGCAGGAAGACCAGCTAGAACCTACATACAACAGATCTGTGTTGATACGGATGTAGTCCTGAAGACTGACCAGAAGCAATGGACGATAGAGACGGTTGGCAAGAGAGGGTCATGGAGGTCCATGCTGGTGGCGCAACATGATGATGATGATATATGCATACACACACATATATATATGCATACGCACATACACATATATATATATATATATACATGCATACACACATAGATATATATATGTATGCATACACACATAGATATATATATGTATGTGTATGCAGACACACATACATATATATGTATATATATGTATGCATGCACACTTATACATACACATATGCATATATAGATGTATATATGCATACATATATATATATATATATAGGCAGACTTCTCAGTTTCGAGTGTGATCAGCTATTGACTTTTGAAATTTCTTCTTTTTTTTTCCACACACTCGCTTTTTTTTTGTTGAGGTTGTATGCACAACCTGCCAAACTGCAGCAAATTTTACCACAGATTGGGCATTGTCGGTCACTTTGGCTCACATGAATGTCACGATGCAGAACAGCAGGTTAGACATGTTTGCGCATATGGCTTTTAAGACCAGCAAGAGAGAGATAGAGTTTTCCACATTAACTCCCACGTGCGTATATATATATATATATATATATATATATTACAATATTTGTGGGCGTAATGTGTTCATGTAAGATATTTTCATTGATGTGTATATGGATGGCACTAGAATTATATAAATTGCAAGTTAGTTAGTGGGAGAGTGTAATGGTTCTATGCCCAATTTATGAATTAAATGTTCTTGTCTGATCATTTGTGTTGGAGATGCAGTTTCCCAATAGGCAAGAAAATTGATACACAACATTAGTTCTCCATGAAGGTGTTTTTTCAGGTGAACTAATATTAGCCAACAATAAGATCAACTGTTTTAAATTGTTTATTGTATATGATGACATACAGACATTTACTGCTATTTATAGATGATGTATATCTATGTAGCATTTTACTAAGCTTTTTATTGAGATGTGGCACAAGGCCATATGAATGGGGCACCCAATGAGACTCGAACTCACTTGTGTAGGTTTGCTAGTCTAGCTTGTAAACCATTACACCACCCAAGGTGCCTGATGTATATCTATATATAACATTTTTAATGACAACATTTAATTCATATATTATATATACAACCCCCACACTCTACTGAAAACTAACTCATCATTTATATAATGCTACTGCCATCCGTGTACAAAATCAATGAAAATATTATACGTGACCATAATACCACCAAAAACATTAGGAAAATTTAGTTGCTAACATGAAAATACTTTATAAGCGCAAACTGTAAAACAAGACTCCAATTAGTAGAAGCCATTCATATATATGGGCACTTGTGGTACAATGGTTATCGTTGTAGGAAATGGATGCAGCAACCCCAGTTCAAAACATGGTCAAGAATATTTTTATTTCACATTGAGCCATTAACCTCAGGAAAAGTACAAATCCAAGTATTCTCCATCAACTATGAGTAAATGGTAGGGAAGACTGAAACCTTGCTATGGTAACCAATCTAGGAGAAGGAAAACTGACTTAAAACCAGTAAAACTCTGTATAAAAAATGACCTTGTGTTACTTCTTGCTTATGCCAAGGGGTTTGGTATACATATATATTACAAGCAGTTGCTGTTTTATTTTTCTGTCCTCGTTATCTGGCTTAATTTTGTTCAAAGAGTTTATCGTTCTGAATCCTACTTCTTTTAATTTGCAAAATATTAACAATAGATATGTATGTAGTAAATTTAACATCTATTGAATGAAGTTGGCAAAGCTGATATGGAAAATTACTATTTTCCATTGGAAAATTTTAAATTAGTCAATTAAATGAAAAAGCTAACTCAGTATTTTATCAGGAAGCAGAAAGAAAACACTGGATTTTAAATGATTTAAAAATTTTCAGAAATTCATTTCATTTCTTTGATGATGATGGTTTTTTTTTTATATCCTTTGTTTTTTATTGACCAACATTTTTGGTTGGATATAATGATATGAAACTAAGTATAGAATATACATTATATTTTATTCATTTATAACATGTCAGTTTTGTAAGACTGAGTTTTTCTCTGGATCTCAGCACCAGCCAGGGTAATGTTGATTAAAAGACCAACTTTTGAGATACAACTGTAAATATATAGTACACCTATACCAAGTTCTTATTAAAATTCATTTTTCTAAACCAAATATATCAGGATATTGTCATTTTTAGTAGAATATTATACAATCAAAATGAACAAACACTATATCATTAAAACCAAGCAATCAAGAAAAAAATCAAGTTTAATGTGAAAATATATTATAGAAAATTTTACTCATGAGTTTACTTTGTTTTGAAGAAAAATATTATTTTTTTTATAAAAATGGTAGGAGTGTATTTAATTATGTGCAATACCATATGTGTATATATCAATTAAAATACATTTGTATTTGTGTTACTCTTTTACCTTCCTCTTTGTGTGTGTGTGTGTGTGTGTGTGTGTGTGTGTGTGTGTGTGTGTGTGCATATTATGTTTCTTTATCTAAATTTCTGTGTTACATATATTTCTATACATACATAAATTTGTATATGATATATATATATAAATATATATGCACACATGAGTGTCATTCAATAAATAATGTGAATTTTTCCTAAGGACTAAGAAATAAGAAGCACTGTTTACAAAATTTCCTATTCCAGCCGGGAGCATTGTTTGGTTTGCTGCCATTTTGAATGTTCATTTTACAAAGATCGTTGGTGTGATGGGAGGTAAGTGGCCATATAGCAGCTGTTTTGTAGGGTGCTGCTTCCATGATTTATTCAAAAAAGCATCCAGCATCTTCATGCTGTTTCCATCAACCTTTTTCTATGAGTGTTTCATTGGAGTTCAATTGATTCAGCTATATAATAGTACAGACACAGCTAAAACTTGAAAAAATTCCAGTTTTATTCTATCAGGGAAATCAAATTTCCATATGGTTGATAACTTATTTGTAAATAGGTATTTCTCTCTCTTTTTCCAATCTCCTTAGTAGTGCAACCTGATATAGTAACAAATTAAAAGTAGTTGCAACCTTTGTCATTGCTCTTCCGTAACATCACACCTAGTTTCTTTTGATACCTTCAAAAAAGACAGTAGAGACAAAGTTTGAAGAAACATTCATTTTGTCATGATCTGATTCCCAGAAATATTTGGTTTTAAATATTTGTCCTTTTTTTTTTTCTTCTTTTAGTTTTATTTACATATGCATGTGTTTTTATGTGTCCATGAAAAGACTTGAAATGAAAAACTCGTAAAAAAAAAAAATGAAGAAATCTCAAAAACATTTCTAACTGAAAAAAAATAATGAAATTAAAAAATGAAACAAAGAAAAGATTTTTAAAAATCTGCAGAGGATTATGTTTATAAATATTAAATAAGTGATAAAGAAACAGCTGCTTGAAAAAGAAAAAAAGAAAAAAAATTGCAGGATAACAAGTCCATAAACAATTTTTTCAGTAGTCTTCTGGATTATTCTATTAATGAAAATGGAGGAAAAAAAATGTTTTCTAGACTAAAAAATATTTTTTTAAAAATGGACAATATTTATGAAGTCTTATGATATAATATACTCAATGTGAGTCAAAAGTGATTCAATATTTTGGTACATATTAATTTGAGATATGAATATTACTCGACCAAAATAGTTCAAATCTTAATAACTGTAGTTGTTACTATTATGGTAGTTGGTATACTGACTTGTTGTGCATTACTGCATTCTGTATGTGATTTGAAAGCTGCACAGATCTATGTGCAATATCATCTAATTTGAGAATTGATGCTTTATGAGTTTGAACCAGGACATAATGCCATGGAAGCAACCAAAATCATTTACTGAGCAACAGGTGAAGATGCAGTTGAACACAGTACAGTAACCAGATGGATCAAGAAATTTGTTGTGCAAAAGGTGAAAATGCAGTTGATCACAGTTCAGTAACCAGATGGATCAAGAAATTTGTTGTGCAGAAGGTAAATATGCAGTTAATCACAGTACAGTAACCAGATGGATCAAGAAATTTGTTTTGCAAAAGGTGAAGATGCTGTTGAACTCCGTACAGTAACCAGATGGATCAAGAAATTTGTTGTGCAAAAGGGGAAGAAGCAGTTGAACACAGTACAGTAACCAGATGGATAAAGAAATTCCTCTCAACTTGCCAGAACCTCGATGATCAGGCATTCAGATTGGCCTAAAACTGAATTTCAAGGAAATCTAATCATATAATTAGCATGTATTAGCAGATAAATTTTTTATTATCATGCTTTTGTTTTTAAAAAGTCATTCTTTACTTATATAAACAACACAACAAACATACTCATACATATATATATGTATATGTCTATATGAAGATAAATATAAATGAATTGACAATTACATTTCTGAATTTGCATATTTTTTTGTTTGGTTGTGAGTAACTCTCAAGAAATATCCTTGAAAGTTATCTAATCCAAAGAATCCATAATTGTTTAATCAACCACACAATATTGATTACCTAAAAGCATATTTAAAAGATGTACTTTCATTTTTTATAATTGTCTGAAATGAGATATATACATATGTACGTATATAATTTCCTTTTCCTTAAAAAAATGACAGACAAATTTTTTCCGTTTTAAGACATTCATAAGAAACTGATTTCTCAATGAATTGTAACTTTTTGAAAATTTACTGATACTACAAATTTATTATTGATAATTATTTTAGTTTTATTTAACAAATTGCCTTTTTCATTTGTGTCAAGGAAAAACTCAAGGACTGCTGGTTTTTTGGCCAGCAAATTTTCCACACTTACTAATAAGAAATTCAAGATTGTTTTTGGCATATCAATTTTTGAAAATTACAAAATCCTTTTGTTTTTAGCTTCCTTTCCATTATAAGTCCAGGTTATAAGATGATTATTTAATTTTTAAACATTGTTATTATTCTGACATCATAAACTCTTGTCTGTTAGTGAACATTTATACATGCTAGCATGTCTATTTGGGTGTGTATTCATATAGGCATCATCATCACCATGTCGTGCTGTCAGCACAGATATTCTTGATCCTATCATCCGTCGCTCAAGGCTACATCCCATGTCGGCACAGAGCTGCTGTATGTAGGTTCAAGCTATGCTCGTCCATGTGAAGGGGTCCACAGGAGTATATCACTTATGAGTTCGTCCCTACTTCTTCAGCAGTGTCCTACATGTCTGGTGGGTCTAATTTTGATTGTTTTCGTGATGGATGGTTGGTGGCCTTACAGCTGCTGCTTTGTGGGGTGCTGCCTCCAGGACTTGTTCAATATTGCTTGCAGCATTCTTGTGTAATTGCCATCAAGTTTTTCTCCATATGTTTAGTCAGCATCCATGCGGTGCATCCATATAAGCAGTATTGACACAAGCCCTGCTTAGAAGAAACTGCACTTCATTTTTTCGGTCAGGTATGACTTCCATTTGACTGATAGCCTATTGATAGCTGTCCATTCCTTTGCTAGTCACGTGTCTATGTCTGTCTCGGTTGAGGAGACACTGCTCCCTCATAACGTATGAATATACACTTGTGAATGGAGGTGAGCTTACCTGTACAAGTGTGTGTGTGGGTGTGGGTGTTAGCATCATCAAGTTGTTCTCATCATCATCATCATCATCATCATCATCAAGTCGTGCCGCCAGCACGGATATCCTTGACCATCTCTCGCCACTTTTCCCTATCGTTCATTGCCTCCGGCAGGTCTTCTGGGTTACATCCTGTGTCCTCACATAGCTGCTGTATGTAAGTTCAGGCTGGTCGTCCTGCTTTTGCTTGGCCATATGTGGGGGTCCATAGTAGTACGTCACTTATGAGCTCGTCTTTGCTTCTCCAGCAGTGTCCAGTGTGTCTGGCTCGTCTGACCTGTATAGTTTTCGTGATGGGAGGCAGGTGGCCGTACAGTTGGCGTCTCGTGGGGTGTTGTCGCCAGGACTTGTTCAATATTGCTCTCAACATTCTTGTGTAGTTGCCGTCAAGTTTCTTCTCCAGCCGTTTGGTTAGCGTCCATGTAGTGCATCCATATGGCAGTATAGATACAACTGCCTGGAAGAAACTGTGCTTCATTTCATCGGTCAGGTCTGATTTCCATATTATTGAGAGCCTATCTATAACCGTCCATGCTTTCGTCAGCCATGTGTCGATGTCGTTTTCTGTTGATGAGACGCTACTTCCTAGGTAGGTGAATTTGTCCACTAGCCTCAGAGAGGCTCCGTCTAGAGTGGTAATGTTGCCTGTTTGGTTGTAACACATATATTCAGTTTTGTGCACATTGACATGGAGGCCAATGCCTGCTGCAGCTAGTTCCAAACTATGCAGTAGTGTCTCTGCTTGATTAGGCGTATTCACCAGTAACGCTAAGTCATCAGCGTAGTCGGCGTCTGTGATTGTTTTTGCGGGGTACCTTTTGCTTCTTTTCTTAGTCAGCTCGAAGCCATTTTCTCTGATTTTGTCGATCGAAGTTCTAAGCACGTAGTCTAGACAGATGATAAAGAGGTATAGGGCTAGCGTGTCTCCTTGTAGTACTCCTGCAACAATGTCGAATAGAACAACTTTCCTTGACTCTCTCATGCCATCCATTCCTATGGGCCATTGCTCTTAGCAAGTCCTCCTGACGGCATCCAGTGTCTGTACAGAGCTGATGAATGTATTTGTCGGTTGGCAAACATTAGTGTGTTCATGTGCAGGATTCTACGGATCATTGCTTATGAGTTCATCTCTTTGTGTCCGACATGTTTTGTTAATCTTACTTTGAAAGATGAGAGGTAGGTGGCCATACATTTGCTGTTTTGTGTGGTGCTGTTTCCATGACTTCTTCAGCACTCTTGTGTGGTTTCCATCTAGCTTTTTCTCAAGTGCTTCCTTAAAATTCAGGTGGTTTAACCATACAATAGTACAATAGTTGGCCATTAATGAAAAAAAAACTATCAAAAGATTACCATGATTCAATTTTAAACCAAATGGTAGCATATTTATGCATATACATGAATGTTTGTGCTAAGTAGTATCAAAAGGATAGCTAAATCAGTTAGGGAATTTGGCATATTTCAATTGATGATAAAACAATAAGAAAAAAAGTAAAGTTGGTGACCTTAGTTGAGAGTGACTCGAAGGCTTCCTTTTCAATAGCTACTACACCGAGGTGTAGGAGAGTGGGCTACTCTATTCCTTGGATTACTCCACTTTACCCTTGATCCTTACCTTATAATGCTGAGTGCTAAGCAAGGTGGCATCAAGTACCATTGTGAGTCTTTGGTATGACTTGACCTGGGATTGAACCCAGGTCTCCCGGACTATTGGCGAACACTCTACTCATTAGGCCAACGGCTAGAGGAGGATTTCTTAATGGGGATGAAAGGGCAAATTTTTAATATCTGTAATAAATGAAACGCTTTGACTCTAATATGGTCAGAGGTAAGTAACCAACGTTATCATTTTCCAATGTACCTTGGTTCTGTGAGGTCTATGCAAGAGGTATGAGTTCTTTCCTGGAAACTAGGGTCCCATATATTCAAGGAAGCAATCAGGCGATAGATAAATGAATCACAATCCTACCAATGATGGTTGGTTTTGTGCATTGTTCAATGTAGCAAGTCACAAAAAGAACAGACGCATCAGAGTCAGTATAGAATAAGAAACTAAGTCTTAATCTGTCATCCATATTGTGTGATAGTGAGGGAAAAGTGTCAAAATCCATATAGCAAAGCATCACATGTGAACCAGAATACACTTGAAGGGTAAATAAAGAAATGCATTGCCAGACAGAGTCTCTTGCTACCACCTGACAAAATTAATTTACTCAAATGTTGCCTTTTATTGTTTTGGATAGTTCCTCGCAAGACCATTACACATCAAGACAAGTATTTTGCTCCATTCTTTCCAGTCAATAGCTTCTAGTTCCTCCAAATTTCAAGGATGTGTTTCTTAATTTTTGCTCCTAATAGGCTAATAAATTTTTGGTGAGTTTAGATCAGGACTTTGTGTGATGTACTTTAATACCTTAATTTTGCTATCAGTTAAGTATTTCATAACGATTCCTGCTGTGTGTTTTGGGTCATTGTCATATTTGAACATCCACTAACACCCCAAAGATAGCTTTCATGCTCTTTGTTTTATATTATTTTTAAGAAAACACAAATACTACTCTTTATCCATGATGCCTTGTTCTCCTGATCTAGAACAGTGACACATCTCCTGAAGCAAAATACTCTTGCCCTCATGCTTAACTGTAGGGAAGTTGTTTTTTGGTTTTGAGCTTCATTCTATTTCCTCCATATATAATTTTAGTTTGGTCTCATCTGACCATAAATCAGTATAATTACTCCTATATTCTTGATGACTTCTAGTATAAACTAATCTCATTTTTAAGGGGTTTAGCCTGAAGCAAAGCATTTTTCTTTTGACCACAGGCTCAAAGACCTTTAGTAACTGTTTTCATTGATACATTCTACCCTGCAGTCATTACATTACTTACGTCTTTTCTCATTTAGAGAGAATTTGAAACAGCTCCAACAATTTTCTTTTCCATTCTTTCAGAAATTGTCAGCAGCCAGTCTTTAACTTATTCTCAACACAATGAATCTCATTATACTTCTTGTTAATAATGCTCCCTATTGTTGATCTAGGAACAGTAAAATGATTGTGAAGTGCTGAATACTCATCACCTTGCTTGTGTCCTCGTGGTGTAATGGTTAAAGCGATGCACTGCGGAATCGTAGTACGCGAGTTCGTACTCCAGTCGCGCTATTACGTTCACTTTCGGGCAAATACCCTTGGGAAAGGTATGAACCCCCTTATTCTCCCTCCAGCTATGGGTAAATAGTAGGACGGACTAGGTTCTTCAGCCTTGGTGAGGCAACTAGTCTAGGAGAAGGAAAACTCTGAATTCAAACCTGTTAAACTCCGCTTAAAAATTGACCTTGTGTCTTATCCTGCCCGAGCGGAGGGGTTGGTAAATAGTACCTTGCTTGTGTTCATCAACTATCTTTATTCAGAGCTTCTTGTCAAGTTCAGCTGCTTTCACCATAGACGCAGAATAAATGAGTTATCATGTTATGCAGCACTCACATATTGTCTTCTTCAGAACCTTCCCAAATGTTGTAGAATCAGGTCAATACGATTTGATTTTTAAAAGGTTCTTGTATTAAATGTTGAATCATAAAAAAGTGATTATGATTACCATAGAGCTATATTATTTCCTAATTTCCATAGGGACAGATGAAGTATTTTTGGATTGCACCAATCTTAAGAAAAATCTATAAATGAATATAGTAAAAAAAGTAAAGTTGGTGACTTTAGTTGAGGGTGACCCAAAGGCTCCCTTTTCAATAGCTACAACACCGAGGTTTAGGGGAGGGTGCTACTCCATTCCTACAGTATGCAAAAGAAAAAACCTCTTAAGAACGTACTTCCTAATATTTGCATTTCCTTAAAAAATGTATGAATATTCAGTAGGGTCAAATAATTTTGTCATCAAATGTATGTGGATGAGCTGTAAATAAAAAGATCATTAGAAAACATTGTTTTTCAAAATAAACTTGGCCATTCTCTTCCATTTCTCTAACAATGAAAGATTTTACAAAATTCTAAGTTTAAAAACATGTTGGAATGTTGCTAATTATTTAACAAATGCTGTTAATTGTGTTGCAGATTTTAGCATGCTTTTATTTCGAACATCAAGTCTGTTTTAAGTCTTATTCTTCAGAAAACTTTCTTTATATTTTCTACCTTTTTTCTCTCTTTCTTCTTCCATTTAAATTAATGACTCTTTGAAAGTGAAAATTTGAATTGATCATAAAAAAATACTCCAAATCAGTTAAAACTTGATTTTAAGGCAACTGTTAGGGGACAAAATTTCTTGATTATCTAAAGTCACAATATTCTCTACTTTAGGAATTTTTAACGTGAGGAAAATCTGGCTACAATATGCCATATTGATGGATTAGAATCAAAAACATACAAAAATCAGTGATATACAAATATGTAATTAAATTTCCACTGGTACTGATACTGCTCCCGGATCAGTAATTTCTAGGAGAAATACTTTGACCCAAGATAGGGGGTATAGATTGTCTATTTGTAAAATCTAATCATAGTACAAACAAAAGGAAAAGATATGAAATTTCACACACTCACATATACACATGCATGCATATTAAGCAGCCAGAATTCAAATCCGGGATCAGACTGTCTTTCACCTTGCACCTGTAGGACAAACCCCTCTGTTCTCCTTCTAGCTGTGGGTAAATTGTTGGACAGACAGAGTTCTTGGAGCTATTAGCGAAGTTCAGAAAAAAAGGAGCAAATATTTTTCAGTGCAATCAAAGTAATCGTCTATAATATGACAAATAAAGAGAAAATAATAGGTTTAATGGTTTCAGATATTTAGTTTAGAGTTACATTGCTGTAAAAGTTGTATTTGAACAATTTAATGGACAGAATAGTTGGATAAAAAATTGTACTTATAATAAATTCTGAAAGGTAATTCAAGTAAATGTACTAACTTATGAAAGTTGAAATGAACAAAGTGAAGGGTTTTATGATAAGATCAGTGAGGCTTTAGACTGGTTTGAACACACACACACACACACACACACACACACACACACACACACACACACACACACACACATATATATATATATTACATATATATATATATACATATATATATATATATATATATATGTATAAATGTTGGCAGCATTTTTCCTTCAAATGTATTTGATTAAATAGGACTGACACTTTGTGTACACCTGTTCTGTCTTTGGTTTGTTCAAGTTCTTACTGTGTATATTATGAGATAATTCGCTCTCCTAAAGTACAGCCTTGAGCTACCGAAACTGTGTTATCACCCCTGGTTGGTGGCTGATGAGGGCAAAGTATCGCACGTGCTTTCACACGTTGTATAATGAAAAAAAAAGAAAAAAATGTGTATATTATGAGATCATTCACTCTCCTAAAGATGGCTGCAGATGGGGTCAAAAGTATTTGGGATATGTTTTATGCCTCCCTCAACTCATTCCATTCCAAAGTTAAGGAGTCATTCGGTGACTTGAAATGATCAAGGGCAAAATAAGCAGGCACAGAGTATCTGTCCAATCTAATCAAATATATATATAGATCAATAGATATAGAATAATAAGTAAATACATATTTAATAGCATGGAAGCTTGTCTGTGACCACAGGTTTCATGCCATCTTATAAACAACAATCATCAGACAGAGAAAAAAAGATATTGGAGGAATTGAAAAAATCAAAAAATACAGTCAAAAGAATGTTGTGTACAATTCTATATATGTGCATGTGTGTCTGTTTGCGTGTGTTTGCGTTATATTTACCAATTATTGTGCATGGTTTTATAAGTGATGTTTAGTATGTGTGTGCATATGAAAATACATGTGCCATGAGGCAAATTTGAGGTTGTCTCCTAGATGTATGAGGTGCAATGTGTTGCTAAAGTTGTGACAGATTGACCCAGTAAAAATCTTTTTTAATATTTATGTGTGTGCCTGTGTGCAGTGATGATTTTAACTAAGGAACAAAATATCATCATCATTGCATTATGAATAAAATAAAGTTTTGATTTGTAAGCATAATAGACAAAGGAGTATGCTGGGCCAAAATGCAGTAATTATCGTGGTGATGAGACATTATATTGTAATATACTATGGAGTTTTACGCAATATTAGTATTTTATGCTCATTGGGTAGAGTGTTTGCCAATGGTCCAGAAGACGTAGGTTCAATCCCAGGTTATGTCATACCAAAGACTTTAAAAATGGTACTTGATACCTCCTTGCTTAGCACCCTCCCCTACACCTTGAAAAAGGAGCCTTCTGGTTGCCCTCGACTACGGTCGCCAACTTTTATAACTTTATGCTGGAATAGGATTTGTGATAGATTGCAATGATAATTAGTATTAGTGATGCATTAATGATATATTGTGTAAGAATCATTGTAATCTGTGATTGCATGTAGTACTGGTACTTTCTTTTCTAATGAAATACAGTTCTCCATAGTTTCAAATAAAATTGAGTTTAAATGTCATATCTAATATATTATTTTAAATATAGACTTGCAACTGTCTATATATATATATATATATATTTCGTTCTATTTATAAATTAAGAATATTTGATATTGGTGATAGAGCATATTCATCTAAGTTATAATAGCATTGACACAGATTCATCAAGCAGTTTCTCATCTCTGTGAGAGACTTTGAAATTGTTGAAGGTGAAACTCCTGTGGCAAGTGGATATATCTGTTGCTTTTCCCAAGCAAAAAAAAGATTTGTACCATCAGACGTTTTGGCAGCTTCAAAAGATGATTTGACTGCTGATGAAGTTTTTAAGACTCTGCATCTTCATAGCTATGAATATGGACCAGCATTCCAAGGAATTGTAAAGACAAATAATGAAGGTACAAAGGGAAAATCTTGGAATAAACCCTGAGGATTACTTCCTCCTTGATCACAAAATTAATGGATATATACTCTTCCCTGGAACTGGGTACTTGGTGTTAACCTGGAGAGCATTTATTAAGTTGTATGTATGTTTTCATGAACAGCCAATACAATCTTAAGACATTACCATCCACAGAGCCACCATAGTGCTCTGATCAGGAATTATAGAAATGGTCTTTTGGTGTGAATGATATTAGCAAAAACACAGCCCAAAGAACTTGCAAAATCTTATACTGCATGGCAAGTATCCCTTGATATACTCTTGTGTGAATTATGATGGGTAGTGTGATCTAGTTTATGGGTCATTTTGTGAAGAGTGGTCAAGTTAATATGGCATGGTTGATTATGCGACTATAATGTATTGATTTTGTAATTTGTTAATTTGTTTAACCATTTTGCTAATTATTTTTTAGTGTTTTCATGATCATTGTCATCATTATTTTTATTGTTAGTTTTTAAAGTCATTACTAATCAGATGACTGAGAAGGAATTTGTTTTCATGTCTATATTTAGATATGTGTTCTGATTGCTTATTTAAATAAGTCAATGCTCTCTTAACTTTCATATATATATATATATACACACACACACACACACACACACTAGCAGAAGAGCCAGTGTTGCCCAGGATAAAAAATATACTCAAGCATATTTTGATAAACAAAAATTCATGCAATTTACTCTCTGTACGAATTAGTTGTGTTTTATTTCCTTAAAAAATGTCCCCAACTCCCATCAGAGGTGAGACTGACTCTGTAAATGGTTATTTCATTTATTTTCTTAACAAATTAGAACTTTTTGATCATTTTAAACTAAAATTTTTTTGAAAAAGAATTTTTTTGGAAAGTATTAAAAGAAACTTGGTCTACTATATGCCAAACATTTTCATCTGTGGAATAGAATGAAAATTTTTTGGTGGTTGGTTATTGCCATTTTGATTGGCCTGAGTTTTCAGTTTCCCTTTAATGATATTTATTCAACTTCATGCCAAGTCACATTTAACATGAAGTCATTTTATTGTGTGAAGTCATATATAAATCAAAACTCCTGCACAGTTGTTACAAAAACTACTTAGTCCAGTCAGCATGTGCTTAGGGGCATGGAGCAGTAAACTTTGCCCTGCTAAACAGGTATTATTATATATATGTAAGCAAATAATGGAAATAAATCCAACAGTATGAAGAAAATAGAAAAACAAAGTAATCCAAAAGTGGAAAATCAACATTAAAATGTTTTGTTTTTTTATGAACCTTCATCAGAACTTTAAGATGGTGAAAAATGTTGCTTGAACAACAATGGACGTTTTATTTAAAAAAAAACAAAAAAAACAAAGTTTTCACTTTAAAATCCTGATGAAGGTTTATTAAAAATGAAACCTTTTAATGTTGATTTTCCTTTATAATAAATTCTTCCCTTTTGAATTACTTAGTTTTTCTATTGTCATCATATATATATTTTTTTCTTACTTCCTCATGTCAATCTCATGACCATATGTTTCATCTATATTTTTTTAAGAAGGTAAGAAAACATTTATATATTCTAGGTTTGATCTTGCTCTACTGATCAGTATTTGAGCACTTTTCTGATTTAAGAAAAAATATCTTCCTAATAATTTATTTATTTCATTATATATATATATATATATATATATATATATATACATATATGTATATATATATATATACACACACACACATTCAGACTATTTATTTGAGGCTTTAGATGGTTTTTAAACTGCTTTTATCAACAGTTGCAACATCTCATTTGACATCAAGAAAAGAAGAATAAAAAGCTTAACATTAAATCCTTGTCAATTTTTTTCAAGAAAATCTGCTGCCAAAATACTCATAGTCATATATAAGTGAATATATAATATTTTGTTTTTATAATACATACATGAATATTATTAGAATTTCTTTTTACCAATGAGAATTGGCTCAATATTTATCAGCCAAGTATATCCCATAGACTTTAGTCTCCATCTTTTTGGAGAGTATTTCCAGGACACTGAAGATCTGCTTCTTCACAGAAATTCCTTACTGCACTTTAAGCGGAGGGTCAAAATATTCCCTTATCTCAACCAACCAAGGTATCCCAGGTCGTTTTTTAGTTAAAATCCAATGAGCTGATACAATGTATGTATTTACCCAACCCCTCATACAGGCAGGAGGTGACAAAAGGTCATCTTTAAATGAAGTAAACCTAGTTTGAATTTTGGGTTTTCCTTCTCCTACACTGGTTACCAACAGTTTACTCTACCTATAGCTTGGTGTGGGAGTAGAACAGATGGATTTAGGCCTTTCCCAAGGAAATGCAAATAACCTTGTCCAGGAATTGAACTCTGGTTCCCCATTTCATTTTCTTAGATGCTAAATGCACTGCCAGATGCAATGTGTGACTTATATTAATGTAAAATAAATATCATAGTGAATCTGTAAGAAATACTAAGAAGTAACAATTGTCTCCACTTCTGCTGTCGCTATTGTCTTCATGTTGGGAAATATTGGTTTATTCTACTCTTTCATTCCAACATTATTTAATAGTTAATAGCTGTTGTCGTGCAGAGAAGCAGAGAACAATGCTAAATTAGATATTTGTCAAATATGTTTCTTTAGACAAGAAGAGCTCATCAAAGACAAATTTTTCAATTGGTTTGAGAGTGATGGATCATATCTACCAAATGTTACTTATTGTTACCAAAGAAATAACAAAATGTCTAATCAGATAACACTGCTTATTTAGAAATGTTTGGACAACTGGGTCATGGTTCAATGGTTATCAAGTTGGTTTTACAAATCAATTACTGCTGAGTAGTGAGTTTGGTCCTCATTGAGAACTCCCTAATATTTGTGGCCCTGTGCCATAACTAAATTATGCTTTATAATATGATTGATTTTAAATGGCATGTCAACTTGCTTTAGGTTATTTTATGCATCGAGATTTGGAAATCAGATTCATTGTACATTCATATTTATATTTGTATTGTTTCTTACAAGTTTATTATTTTCTTTTTATTACAGTCTAATCAAATATGAATAATTTTTAAACAGATCTATTTTAACCATAGATAGGATGCTAAAAGGTATTATGTTTTTATTTTTACAGTCTTGTCAAATATGAATAATTTTTAAACAGATCTATTTTAACCATAGATGGGACGCTAACAGGTTCTATGTTTCCAGATCAGAGTTGACCAGGGAATAATGCTAATGAAGTGGGCACTCCATACACTTCCAGATCTTCAAAACTGGAGCTTTGCCATCAGATGCAGTTTACTTTCATACACAGGTCACTCTTTTGTTTTCAGGCTTAGGAGTTTTACCTTTTCTGCATGTGATACAGTCAGCATATTCACCAATAGGGCAATATGCTTAGTAAATAACTATTTGCAAATTTAATAGTTAAAGAATGAATATTATTGTTTATCTAAGCTGAATAATCGATAATAATTAGAAAAATGTTGGTCTTAATGGATAGCCAAAAGATTTGACTCCAAAAATTTAGTGTGTGTACTTACTGAAACTCAGATTCAATTTTAACATATACGTATCAACCACTTTCATTCATTTCGATTACTAGATGAACAACAAATTTAGTTGTGTTTTGTGGATTCTAAGTGATTTGGTTTGGTTTGGCTTATTTAATGGTATATCAACCTTTGTGGGCTGGAGCCACCCTTGTCAACCCCACGGTCCAGCACTTTAGCCATTACAATAAGGAGACTCTCCTGCATTATACATGATTTTATTACAGGATTATTATTATTATTATTATTATTATTATTATTTGTTTGCTATGTCTCTTTGGGTATTTCCCCCTTTTTTTTCACACATCAATCTTTGAAAAAAGAAAGAAAAAATCTTTCTGCAGAACATATACACTATTTATTCAATATCTATATACTAATCAAATTCTGCTAAGTACTTCATCTGATAGTTCCCAAAAAATTCCTTCTTAAATTCATTTTCTTACAATTATTTCCAAAATCATCCAATTCAATCTCAATTTTTTTTTACACCAATGTTGTTTTTGATCTGATTAGGCAATTAGTTTTAAAAATATATTACACTATTTGCAAAAAATTCAAATTGGTTTTGCTGACTTAGTTTTTAAAAGCTGCCTTGACAGTAAATTTCCAGTTTGAAAAAAAAAATTTCCCCCATAATTAGAAATACAATTAATTATTCTTAAAGTTTCAGTTAGATCACCTCTCATTCTTCATCAGCCCAGTTGGCTTGGGCTGTAGAATATACTGACTGCATCTCTCCAGAGGGATAAGATCCCATCAATTAGTGTCTTGGATAAGACATGAAACCATCGGATGTTGAGGCTCCAGTAATGAAGCTTTGGGTAATGTAGAGTACCTCTTCATTGCCATTGCATAAAAGTCCACTCAGGCCCAGAGTGGTAGCACCTGATAGGGTCCTATCTATGGCTCAAATAGAACTGTTTGACATTCAAACTGAGTGCAAGCAAATGACTAATGCAAAATTGAATTGCTTGAAATAGAACTGTTTGATACTTAAACTGTGTGTAAAAAAATGACTGATGTTTAATTAAATTGATTGTGGTACATAGAAATTACTTGGAACAATTTAACTTTGTTGACTCATACTAAATTGAATGGTTTAAAATAGAATTGTTACATCATTTAACTGTGTATCAACAAAATGAATTTACAAATCATATTTTTAATATACATGTAAAAACAGCATTTGGCATTTAATAACCAACAAGGGTTGATATGTCATAAAACCAAACCAATCCTTCTTCATTCTAGTCAAGTAGTTCATTCTAATTTCTCCATCTCAATATCTTTTCTCTTCTGATTCTTTTTGTTACTCTTATTTCAATGCTGGTCAATCTCACTATCACACTCCAATTTCTATACCTCGATAGTGGAGCCCAGGGCTGAGTACATTTTATATGAGGTCTTATCAGGGTTTGATAAATTTTCAACCAGCATTTTCCTTCCTTGAAATAAAATTTCTAATCAACTTACTAATCATCTTATTTACCTTTGATACAATAGACAAAATACATAATAGCTTTAAATGTATCATCAAAGCCAAAACCCCCAGATCACATTTCTCATTTAATTTTTCATTTCCTAATTGCTTAATGCATATTCAGCTTTAATGTTTTGGGATCCAATATGGAGTATTTTACATTATTTCATATCAAATCTTCATTTAAGAATATCTTCCCAACATCACAATTTGTTTAGATCTATTTTTGTTATTTCTGTGGATAATGGTCTAAAACATAAAAGAGTTTTGTTTCTGATTTCATATCATTAATGAAATCGTTTATAAATATTAAGAATAACAAAGGTCCCAATGCAGATTCCTGAACAACAGAGGAGGCTACAAACTGACTTTCAGAATAACTGTTATCCAATTTTATTTTCATGCAATATTTACTATTTCTTTAAGAAATAACTAACTTCCTTTTTCACAAGTGAATAATTTTGAGATAACATATCAAATGCCTCAATAAAATCCACATATATAATATTTGCATTATCCCCTGCCATCAAAAATTCATAACATTAAAACTTTCCAAAACATTACATAATGATGATTAAAATTTATATCATCCCTGTAAAATCTAATATGTGATTTCTGATCAGTTATTCAAAAATCTTTCACAAAATAGGCATTTGAATTGTATTGGAAATGATTTTACCACAGAAATGGACTGGGAATGATTTCATTATTGAAATGCAATCAAAGCTATTTTAGTGGGGAATAAATATATTGTTATTAATTTTATCATATCAATGTTATGAAAATAATTCTATGATAAAATAGCATTGTAAATTCTACTAATAAAGAAACATAGAAAAGTTTTAAAAAATAGGAATTGTTGATGAACAAAGATTCATACCAGCAATTACATGCATAATGTAGATGAATTGCTCAAGGTTTCACTATAGGTAGGTATAGAAAACTGGAAAGAAAAGAATGATAATTTGCCTATTATTCATGTTAACATAAGGTTCTTTACATTCATTTGCTCAGTGTGGAAACTGGATATTATTGGCCAATAGGAAAGAATGGTGAAAGAGAGTCAAAAAAGTCTGTGGATGGTTGTTTGGGTTTTATGGCATATCAACCTTTGTAGGTTATTTAATGCCAAATCTATTTTTATACAAATAAACAGTTCCCTTTCAAACAATTTAGTTTAATCTAAGTATAGTTTTTGTTTACAAATGTCAAAACAGTTCTCTTTCAAACAATTTAGTCTTGTGTAAGTACAATTTCAATGACAAAAACAGTTCCATTTCAAACAATTCAGTTTCGCATAAAAAAAACCAGTTTTATTTTAAACAATCCAATTAAGCATAAGAATGCAGTTTAAATGTCAAAAAAGTTCTATTTCAAGCAATTCAGTTCAGCATAAGTGTTGTGATGCTGACCAAAGAAAGACATGGGAAACACAAAAGGTTTGATAGAAAAACATATATATTCAAGTAATAGAAACAAGATACAAGTGAACCTGGTTAAACAGTAATTAGTTGGTAGAAAGATGAGAGTTAAGTGTGGTAGTGACTATCCATCCACTATGCAAATGGTATCACATGAGATTGTGTCACACTGATTGGGGCACTACCGTCTAACGCTCTCGGCATGTATTTATAGAGAAGGGCGAGTCCATTATGTAGGGAGTACAACAATAAGTACACAGGAACTTATTAGGTGCTACTACTCCGAGTCAGAGTGGACCTGGGAGCAATGGCAATGAAAGGGTAGTCTGCATTCCCTAAAACTCCAGCATTACAAAAGTCTCATCATCATATTGTTTAGTGTCATACATAGGACACTTGTTGTGGGGTCTTATCCCCCAGCAGAAATGCTAGTCTATATATTCTACTGTTCCTAGCTGACTGGGCAAAAAAGCATCTCCATTATCAGCACAACTTGATAACAATGTCTACTTATTTTCATACCTTTTGGGGGGGGGCTTTTGATGAAGATTTCAACTGCAAATTTCAAATGGTTCTTATTGAGTGTGACAAGTGCTGTTCTGGGAATCTTTGATTGGTTTAGTTTCTTTGTTCAATGGCATATCAGCCTTCATTAGTTGTTTCATGCAAAATCCATCTTTCAAGAAGATAGCTAAATTGGTTGTGGCTGTATGATACTCTGACTGCATCTCTGCAGAGGGGTTAAACTGCCCCCCACCCACAATGAATGTCATGGATATGACACTAAACAATCTGATGGCGATGCTGCAGTAATGCTGGAGCTTTGGGAAATTGCCATCACTCTCAGGTCCACTCTGACCCAGAGTGGCTCCTATCAAATTGAACAGCTGGACATGTAAACTGTGAAAACAGGTGGACATGTAAACTGTGAAAACAAATAACTTGAATTCTTTGAAATAGAACTCTTTGATTATTTAACTGTGTGTAAACAAATGACTGGGGAGGTGTATTTGCAAGAAGCACTAAATCAACAGCATAATTTGTAATTAGATCAAATCTTTGACAAAAGCCAAAAAAAAATGCATGAAAATAAGTTGACATCATCATCATCAAGTTGTGCTGATAACCCAGACTCTTTTGACTCTCTTTCACCCTTCTTTCCAATTGGCTGTTAGTGCCATATCCAGGACACTCATAGTAAGGGAGTTACCCCTCCACAGAGATGCAGTCAGTGTATTTTACAGTCCCAGCCAAACCCAGTGAACCTAGGAATAATGACAGTGAAAGAGTAATCCAGAACTAGAGTCTCACCATCTGATGCAGTATAGTGTCATACCCCAGGCAGTTCCTTTTGTGATCTTCTTACCTGCAATCAGCAAATTCAATTCCCCACTGACAGAGCAGTTTTCAACAATGAAAAATTATGATTTGTCTTTAAAAGCATCTTTGCACACAATGATTCAAGTTCTTCCATCTGTTGCAAACATGTAGATTTCTTTTTCATAACTTACACATACATATGTAACATATAGCTGGCCATGTGACAAATCATGGATCTGACCACCTCAGTTTTTGCATTTATAAGTTAAAACCATTTCTATATTTCATGTCAAATTTTCTCATTCGGAAATGTCTTTTGATGATCTTCAATAAACTTACATGTCAACTTTACTGTGTATATTAAGGCCAGAGGTCAAGTTGATATCTATGCAAATCATTTAGTCACTTTGGCTTATTTACATCAATTAATAAGCAAAAACCCCTGATGTTGAGACAAAATGTTCTAAGTAAATAATTTTGATATATATTTTTCCAAGATTCTACAGATACACAAAAATGAAAATGATATAAATATCCAATAAAAATAATTTTAAATAAGGAAAAATTCTAATTGGTTTCTGAAAACGTCTTTGTGCACAATACTTATTGTTGTATTTTTTTGCAAATATATCCAGTCTTTTTCTCCACTGGAATATCAAACATATCACTGGCTCTACGAAAAACACGGATTTGATTTCAGACGTATCTCCTTTTATGAGATCAAAAAATATCTTTGTATTTTATATCAAAGACTCTCTGTCACTTTAGCCCAAGGGCAATGGGTAAACTGTCTAACTTATAAAATAAATGAAAATAGCACTGTCATCTTGCTTTACCAGATATATTTACCAAAATTTAATAAAAATATCTTGAAATACTACAGATTAAATTTGTTTTAAAAAACTATCATTGGCTTCTACCACTGCCTCCAGATGACTTTGGAATCTCCTGCAAGCCTTTCCAACAGTTATATATATATATATATATATATATATATAAAGAGTACTTACTTTTGGATTGTGACACATCTGTGTTTTCTTCCAGAGTTTCAATGCAGAAGAGTTTGGTCAGTGATAATTCCTAATAATAATATTGAAGTTTTTTCATACTGCTTTTTAAAGAGATTTCTGAGCCACTCAGTGAAATGTTTGTGTATGGGTGTATATATATATATATATATATACACACACTTGTATAAGTTAGGATAAAGTAGACAGTGTCAACAATGCTTGGCAAAAGTTTCTTGTGTTGGGTATCCCTTTATATCCTACTTTGTGTGACATGATCGGAAGGGATATCTAGTTTATAGTGTGTGGTCATTTCTGAGCATCTATTAATTTTGTCATCAGCTAATTTATTTACTTTTTTATATTTGATATATTGTTTTTATTTATTTATTATCATTTACTTTTGTTTATTTTTTTATTTATTTCTATTAGTTCTTTTTAATTTCAGGTGGCTGAGTAAGAATATTTTTTCATGGCTACATTTAGTATATATATATATATATATATATATATATATATATATATATATATATATATATATATATATATATATATATATATATATATATATATATATTCTGGACATTAGCATGATAGAGTGTTTGCCAATGGCCTGGAGACCTAGGTTCAATCCCAGGTCGAGTCATACAAAAGACTCTAAAATTTGTTCTTGATGCCTCCTTGCTTAACGCTCAGCATTATAAGGTATGGATCAAGAGTAAAGTGGAGCAATCCAGGGAAAGGAGTAGCACCCTTCCCAACACCATGGTGTAGTAGCTATCGAAGAGGGAGCCTGCGGGTGGCTCATGAGTACAGTCGCCAACTTTACTTTATTTTATATATATATATATATAGAGAGAGAGAGAGAGTGAGAGAGAGGAAGAGAGAGAAAGAGAGAGGTAACGACTATGATAATATTGCAGATTTCACAAGTAAGGATATTATGACGTCAGCCTAAAGAAATGATAAGATTAAGTTTGAAACTATTTTTTTTAGACTCTTTCATTTTTGAACAAATATTACATCATTTTCTTAATATGTCAATGTTTTTCTAATGGACTTTGTGTGTGCATGCGTATATATATATATATATATAACTATTTTTGGATTGCTATATATTCATGTTTTTGTCTATAGAGTTTCTCTGTTGTAGAATTCGTTAATAAATAAATAATACCTAAAAATATCTGTTTTGATTGTATAATGTTTCAAGAGAAATAATAAAATTCTGGTTACTTTGACAAAACTGTAACCTGTTATTTTTTCAGTCACCAAAAGAATTGTAGACACAATTTCAGTTTGTCATTTTCATCCTATCTCTCATCTTAAATTCTGTTACTTCTGTCCATTGATTATAGCAGTTGTCATCTTACGTACATCAGCCTATTCATTATTTTGAAATCATATAGTAACAACCTAGATGCCCATTAAAAGGTACCTGCATTTTGTCTAGTGAAT